>JADBJO010000117.1:495000-537500 GCA_016801955.1 Conus betulinus
TCCTTAGAGATGGACGTCTGGGACGACCGGTGTTCAGTAACAAAAAGAGTTTGTTTTCGGGGAGCGAGGAGTGTGTGGGATGAGGATGGGGAAGGAGGTTTCATGTCTTCATTTCATTCATATTTTGTGTTTAAGACAACTGTACACTGCGGAGGTATGGAAACTCGCAGCTTGAAATGTCGTTTCTGCTCTGTGAGAACAAGAACGTGAGCGTGGAATGTTTCTCGGTGACGCTTAAGTAACCAACAGAAAGCCACGCGGATTGCTTCTGCAGACTCTTGAGAGGGGGAGAAAGAGGAGAGAGGGGGAGTTGTTCAGAGAAACAGCATCGCTTCAGACTGTAGGCCTATTGAGTGTCCATACGATGTTGGTCCTCCGCTCAAGCAGAGAGCAACATGGACCACAGATGTCGTAGACACGTTTGGAAGTCGATGGCATGGACTGACTGAAGCAGACACGTAAACTGTAACGCCACACTGGATCTTGGGATTCAGAGCGTCAGCTGCGTGAATAATGCACTAGTCGACAACGCAACAAATGCCCCTCCCCCAGCATCGCCCTTTCTCCCACGACCGCCTCTCTGTCTCTCCCTCCCTCCCTCTCTCTCTCGGCTCTCTCTCTCTCTCTCCTCTCTCTCTCTCTCTCTCTCGCTCTCTCTCTCTCTCTCTCTCTCTCTCTCTCTGTGTCTGTGTTTAGTTTTGTTTGTTTTTTAAAGAACTGGAGATGAAAACTGGCGGATGAATCCAATACTCTCTCTCTCTCTCTCTCTGTCTGTCTGTCTGTCTGTCTGTCTGTCTGTCTCTCTCTCTCTCTCTCTCTCTCTCTCTCTCTCTCTCTGATATGGCCCTTTGCGGTCGGCTGGGCTATAAGCAACATTATCTTATCTTATCTCTCTCTCTCTCTCTCTCTCTCTCTCTCTCTCTCTCTCTCTCTCTCTCTATATATATATATATGTATATATACATACATACGTACATACATACATACACACACACTGAACAATTAAGTAGTGGCGGAAAACAATTGCAGGTAAAAAGTTCAGGGGGAGGGGTATATATATATCCTCGTTCATTTTAGCTAAATGCTATATTTGGTAAACCAGACAGTGTACTCAAACTGCTTATCACTCTAGCTATGCTCATCCGAAAGCACGTTGAAGCCTATAGAGTTCAGGATCTCGTGTCCTCATTTCACTTCTCATTTCCTCCCTACTGACATGTGTGTGTGCGAGGGGAAGGAGAAGGGAGGTGGGGTGATATGTGTGTGTGTGTGGTGTGTGTGTGTGTGTGTGTGTGTGTGTGTGTGTGGTGTGCGTGCGTGCGCGCGCGCGCGCCTGTGTCTTATGAGGGAGAGGGGGGGGGGGGGGGGGGTCATGAAGTACACAAAATAAAGCAAATAAATGAACGATTCTCACAAGGTCTGTGCACGTTTCTACGGTTTTTGTTGTTATTGTGCTTTTGTTTTAATTCGTTCGTTTGTTTCGTGATCCCTCTTAGGACAGTACATAGTTGCAGCATTGTCCCTCTCCTATTGGCAGTCTCAAATCCTATCAGGCCCTCAGTGCAGTGTTATTTGTTGTACAAACCAAGGTCAGACAGGGGCTTTTTATTCTCTCTCTCCAATCATTGTTACAAAGGAACCGGCGCATCCAGAGCCTCGGATTGTAGATTATGGACGAGTTGGGGGAGGTGGGGGCAAGAAAGGGATAGGGATTGGGGGCGGGGGGGGGGGGGGGCAGGGGGTGGATGGGGCGATCTTGGTATGACTGGATCGTGTTGACCTGACCGCAAACATTACGAAGCGGTGGTCGTGGTGTGCTTTCTGGATGTTTCTGCCGAGCGCTGTGCATAGTTCGTTTCTAACAAGATCGGATTGAACGATCAGACATTTATATCCATCCACTTTACCAATAGCGCATGGCATCTTATTTGTGTGTGTGTGTGTGTGTGTGTGTGTGTGTGTGTGTGTGTGTGTTTAAATGTTTGTTTGTGAGCTTGCTTGTTTTGTGTTTTGTTTTGATGTTATCTCGGTGAGTCCGTGAGCATTTTAACTTTTTTTTTTTTTTTTTTTTTAAATGTTTGCTAACCCAAGAATATGACGGAAACTAGAAAAAATTAAGCTGATCTTTAAGAGAATCGATAGAAGAAAATGGTAACATATAACATATCGAATAAAGTATTTCATTCAGCAAACTGAGTTAATTTACAACAATACAACAATACATTCATCGTTATTTCCGACTGAATAGTTAGTTACCTTGTCGAGAAGCAGCCAGAAGACAGACCGTAGCATCAGCTAATATGTACACAAGTTAGCGATGTGACAAGTGTGTGCTGTCACCCCTACCGCCATACACTCTGATGATGTCAACTCGAGGAGCTCGGTGGCCGCCGAGGCCAGAAACGAAACGGTGATCTTGCCAGTACTGACTGGCCAACATAGTGCGTGGACTGGCCCATGTCTTGCTGCCGGCTTGACTGAGGTATTCGTGGAGAAGGACACCACCACACCACACCCACTACCATTCCTTCTTGCCTTCCCTCCTCCCCACTGTGCTGAAGTTTTTTTTTTCTCCTAAATAGCTCAATGACACCCCCACCCCTCCCTGCAGCTACTATGGTGCATCAAATAATACGGGACCTCGTGAGTTTCAAAAATCACAATTTTGATTTTTTTTAATTTTCATATTAAGATTGAATAGACAGCGTTTGTTTTGTTACTTCATGAAAAGTATGTGTCTTATTTTCGGCCTAACTTTACGTCATACGATTGATACCATTAAAACAGTTGTCATTGCATGTGAGCATGGAATCTTCTCTTCCTTTCTTTCCTTCTGTGTTTTTGTTAGCTTGTTTTTATCTGTTTATTTGTTGTTTTTTCCAATGAATCCATGAGCATTTTTAAACTGTTGTTGAAATATTTTGTTGTTGTTGTTGGTTTGTTTCATATCGTTTCAATGGCATATCTGAAGGAAAGGAAATTGCCATAATTAATGTTTTCATTTCGCATCACTGTGGTCTCAGAAAATGCTTATGGTAAACACCGCAGCACCAGAGGTGTCACTAGAGGCGGTACGCGGTGGCTGGCAAGTTGGGTGGAAGCAAAGCTCTTCCCGGTCCAGTCAGCAGCAAAGGTGTTTGTTTCTCTGTCTGTCCTGTCTGTGCTTCCTCTGTACTGCTCTTTTGAGGGAGGTGGAACAAAGTGTGCCTGATCTTGTCACATGTCTACACGGCTGCTTTCTTTTCCTCATTTTGGTGGAAAGCCCCCTCCCAGTGACTGATATTCTGCCTGATGGTTCTGCAGACTCTGTAGTGCATGACGTGCACAGTGTATGAGGTGCAGGGTGCACATCTGAAGCCTTTCTCCGCTGCTTGGATTCTTTGCCATTCTGTGGCCGGAGTCCTTGATTTTTGATGCGCACAGGAAGATGGTTGATGAGCTTGTCCTCACTTCCAACCGGCCTGTTTTGATGATCCAGTGCGGAAAGACTCTAATGCCGGAATGTGGAAACTATGTGTTTTATGTCCAGTTCACTGTTTTCTGCTTGGTCCAATTCACTGGTTTCCGCTTGGGCAGAAGAAATAAAATCACACAAACCAGTGAGTTAAATACATGGATAGGAGGAAAAGGAAGCATTGTGTTCAGACACAGACTAGAATGAGCATGTTTTGAAGCAAGACAACTTCCATACCAACACGAAGTTCGCTCTGCTCTCAGTCAGCGGCCCACTTCCCCTCCCGCTATGCCGAACACTTCCAACTTGCTCCCCCCCCCCCCCCCCCCCCCCCCCCCCCCCCCCCAACTTCCCAATCCATCCCCCCTCGTCTCCATCCCCAGACGTCGTCCATGCCTGGCTTGTTGTCTGTCTGCCACGCCGACCAGATTGAAGGGTGAAGTGAAGGCAATACAACCCGAAACATCACAGCCCCCCCCCCCCCCCCCCCCCCCCCCCCCACTCCACTGTTTTTTTTTTTCTTTTTTTTTTTTTTCCACGGAGAGTGGTTACCGGAGTAGGCATTCTGTTCAACCTCGCCCTCAGCTGATTCGCCCTCCTCACGCTCCTCAATCCCTCACCCTCACCCCTCACCCTCACCCCACACCTATTTTTTTTTTCCTTTTTTTTTTTTTTTTTTTTTAAAAGATCATCAGGGAAGTAGAAAAAGAGGAGGCTGAAAAATGTAACCCTGGTTACTGCGTACATGCCTGAGAAAAAGAGGAGGAGGAGAGAAATGGGCAAAGCTGTGAAGTGTGTATGTGGCACATGCCTGATTGCGCTTGCATGTGTGTGTGTGTTAGTGTGAGTGAATGCATGCAACCTTATTAAGCAAGGAAGGATAAGATGTGCATGAATGTGCACATGTTCATGTGTGTGTAATGCCTGAAATGAAAATACACTGGTTTTGGTTTTTTTATCTAGTCCCTCGTTAATGTTCAAGTTATTTTAAAACAACACAAAATGCTGAATATAGTCAAAATTAAATGAACAAGGCGAGTGTGCAAGTCAGTCTTTGGTTCATTTGATATGCATGCTTCTTGTGTTAAAGTCTGTAGAAACGCATTTCACCACAAGGATCATCCATATCCAAACAGGGATTCAAAGATGAATCAATCTTGAATGTGTGTGAATGTGTGCATGCGCATGAGCACGCATATCTTGTGTTTTCATGCGAGTGTGGGTTTGTACAAATAGTATGTATCAGACAGTTTGTTCATATGTTTTATTACAGTCATGTGTTTGACTTGGACTGAAGCAGATATGGTGACAGGAAAGTTTGTTGAAGAATGGCCAGTCATTGCACTCATCTAATCAACAGTGACTCCAAAGGGATGACCCAGGAAGCACACCAAGTTGTGACCAGGAAGGCTTTTCTCCTTCCTCCACCTAGTGGTGATTTTCCTGGTGCTGGGGCAGGGGGGGGGGGGGGGGGGGGGGGAGAGTGTGGATCATGCCATGCTACAGTGTATCAAGAAATCTGGCTGACCTGTCCTCAAACAAACCGTGACCACTGTCCCTGTGAACCAGAGTGTGGTGGTGGTCTTTTGTTGTATTCATGCATTATAAATGCTAGCATGAGCATGCAGACAGGGACAAGCGCATGCATGCTAATGCGCGCGAGTGCACACACACACACGCGCGCACGCACACACACACACACACACACACACACGCACATGACAACAACAAATTTGTTTTTGCATATGAATGCACACGCATATAAGTGCATGCAAGCGTTCACATGCGCTCACACACACACACACACACACACACACACACACACACACACACACACACACACACACACACACAGACGCACTCATGTACGCACATACACACATATACATATGTGCTTACAAGTATGCATGCACGCGCTCGTAGACAGAGAAAAAGCACACACCCAGTCATCCATTTACCCATCAGACAAATACATGTAACCTCTTTGCACACTCACTCATTTACAGTACTTGTGTATCTGCACACATACAGAAAACAATACAAATGTGTTGTGTGTATGAACACACATGCACATACACACACACACACACACACACACACACACACACACACACACACACACACACACACGTGTCTCTCTCTCTCTCTCTCTCTCTCTCTCTCTCTCTCTCTCTCTCACATTCATACATTCACACGCACATGCACATACAGAGGGAGAGAGAGACAGATGAACAGAAACAAGAGATTTTACTCATTAGAGAAGCCAGTCCCCCCTTGGCTGTTGTTCCCTATTTTTTTTTAGAAACATTTCTGCCATCCACTGTTCAGTCTCATCCCTTTAAACATTGTTTAAAAAAAAAAAAAAGAGTGTTGTTACACTGTTCTCAAGAATTCACTCAAATATATTGCAGCAGAACCATGACTGAGGGACAGAGGGTGTGGATCATTGTAGTGAAGTGAGTGGGTGGAGGGTGATAATCATCAGGCAAGGTGTAGACAGGATTATGAGCCGTGCCCTGTGGTTGCCATAAAGACACTAATCAGGGAGGATGGCAGCCACTCCATGGTGCCTCCTGCTCCCTGCCAGGCTGACAGGAGCTGCCTTTGTCCGTCCGTCTGTCTGGCTGTCTCTCAGTCTGTCTGCATACCTGTCCGCATTGCTTCATTCTGGTCTTTGGTGCTCAGTCTTTCCTTACCTTTCTCAAACCCGTCTTCCCTTCTCAAACCTCTCTCTTCCCTCTCACCTTCTGTTTATCCTCGAGTCACTTGAAACACACACACACACACACACACACACACACACACACACACACTGTCATGCTCGTGCGCAGTGTGCTCACATACATTGGTATCTGTGTTCACTCTGACACGTGCATGCTTACAGTCCTGTTCCTGCTACTCGCCCACTGGCATAACTCATTCAACATCTTATGTCTGTCGCTCCCGCCTTCTGGTACAGATACTCCTCTCTTTCTCCCCCTCCCCCCCCCCCCCCCCCCCTTCTTACTTTTCCCTTCTTAAGCATTGGCTGGGCTATAAGCAACATAACCTTATCTTACCTTACCTTACCTTACCTTACCTTACCTTACCTCTCTTTCTTGACATACAGTGCATAGAAGAGGTAGTTAAATTTATAACTAACATTTATTACAGTTGGTTGTGTCATAGCACTGCTGTCCCTGCAGGGACATAGGGGCTCTTTTCAGCTTAAATACTCCAACCTTTTATAACTTCTGTGATAACGTCTTCCTCTCTTTTTTTTGTCTCTTTCTTAGTTTCTGCGTTTTTTTTTTTTTCCTTTTTTTTTTTCTTCTTTTTTGTGCTTTTCTTCACTGTCCTCTACTTCTTTTCTTCCTTCTTGGCCAAGTCTCCAGTGTTTTTTTTTTTTTTTTTTTCGAATCACAGTTAATGACATGCCATTTTTGTGTGTGTGTTAATCTGGTGATCAGGAACTAAAAATGTCCACAGTGGACCCAAGCTGTGTGGAGTGTCTGCCAGTATGGTTTTTTTTTTTTTTATGGCTTTTCGGTTTGTAGCATTTATATTTTTCATTCATTTTTTTTTTACTTTTTTTGTGTGTGTTAAAGAGCTGAAGGTGGTGAATTCAACAGAATGGCTAGCGCTCCCAGAATGGTGTGGTTTTGTCTTAGAAAGATGTCAGTAGGTTAAATTACCCTGTCACCTGTCTGTAAACATTGTCTTTTATTTTTGTTTTGTTTTGTTTTGTTTTGTATTTTTCTTGTTTTTGTTTTATTTTGCACCCAGCATAATACAGTTTTGTCTGTTTTTAGGATGGTGATGGTTTAGGTACCCTGTCATTACTTGTAATTACATGTTGTCTTATTTACAGTCTTTGAAAAAAAAAAAAAGGCTGTGTGTGGTCAGTTTGGCTGTAACTCCAAAAAACTATCAAATATAACCGCTGCTGAAGATGGCAGAATGTGTGTGTTCCTTCATTCAGTCTAGTTGGAAGGGTGTTGGGGAGGAGGGGGGGGGGGGGGGAAAAAAAAACTCCTCAGAAAAAAAACAGATTGGCAGGTGAGCTTAGAAGCAAGAGTGAAGCTTTTGTTTCATTTTTTTTTTTCATGAAAGACCTTCTTGTGATTACACATGATTATCATTTGAGTGTGTTGGGTCATGGCTGTCCCCTCCCAGTGACAAAGCAGCCATGAACATGGAGTGTTGAGTGATCTGCCACAGGGGCCTACAGTGCTAGACAGAAGAATCAGAGAACTCTGAGGACCACAAGAACTTTACTGACAGCACAAGTTGGAGGGCATTGTATTGAAATTGGATACCCAGTCTCAGCATTGGTGAATATTTAAGATTTTGGTCATGGAAAATCATAAGACTTTCAGTGAAAGCAGAACTAGTCATCATAAGACTTTCAGTGAAAGCAGAACCAGTCAATAAGACTTTCAGTGAAAGCAGTGAAAGCAGAACCAGTCATCATAAGACTTTAGTGAAGCAGAACCATCGTAAGACTTTCGGTGAAAGCAGAACCAGTCATCATAAGACTTTCGGTGAAAGCAGAACTAGTCATCGTAAGACTTCGGTGAAAGCAGAACCAGTCATCATAAGACTTTCGCTGAAAGCAGGACCAGTCATCATAAGACTTTCAGTGAAAGCAGGACCAGTCATCGTAAGACTTTTGGTGAAAGCAGGACCAGTCAGCATAAGACTTGGTGAAAGCAGGACCAGTCAGCATAAGACTTTTGGTGAAAGCAGGACCAGTCAGCATAAGACTTTCAGTGAAAGCAGGACCAGTCAGCATAAGACTTTCAGTGACAGCAGAACCAGTCAGCATAAGACTTTCGGTGAAAGCAGGACCAGTGATCATAAGACTTTCGGTGAAAGCAGGACCAGTCATCGTAAGACTTTCAGTGAAAGGACCAGTCATCATAAGACTTTCAGTGACAGCAGAACCAGTTATCATAAGACTTTCAGTGAAAGCAGGACCAGTCATTAAGACTTTCAGTGAAAGCAGAACCAGTGATCATAAGACTTTTGGTGAAACCATAACAGTATCACTGAACATAAGAGGGCAAGACTTTCAGAGAAAGGAGAACTAGTCTCACAGAACATGACAGGCCAAGACTACCAGTGAAAGCAGAACCAGTCTCAGAAGATGACAGGACAATACTTCCTCTGAAAGAAACAGTCTCACATAACGCTTCAGATCATAACGTTTCAGACAGTATGTGAACGAAGAATCAGTCTCACATAACGCTTCAGATCATAACGTTTCAGACAGTATGTGAACGAAGAACCAGTCTCACATAACGCTTCAGATCATAACGTTTCAGACAGTATGTGAAAGCAGAACCAGTCTCACATAATGTTTCAGATCAAGACTTACCAGTCTCACACAACACTCCATACCAAGCGAAGAACCAGTCTCACATAATGTTTCAGATCAAGACTTACCAGTCTCACAGAACACTCCATACCAAGATTTCCTGTGAAAGCAGAACCAGTCTCATTGAATGCTTAAGACGAAGACTACATGTGACAGAGAACCAGTCTCATTTAACACTTCAGACTAAGACTTCACGTGAAAAGAGAGGCTGTATCACAGAGCATTATGTCTGATGTCAATAAAGGTTGGTGACCAGTAACATGCTCACAGAGTTTACTTTGTAATGTTTTCACTCACCGTTTATGTTTGATTACTTTGTTATGGATTTTTGGAGTCAGAATCACTGGATGCACTTCTCTTTGTGGCTTATAACAGATTGAAATCAAAAGATCAACAGGTATGTGTTCGATTGTCTTGGATAGCTTATCTGCACCACAGTGTTTGCCCATTCCAGTAAGCCAGATTAAGCTGCAGTCCAAATGATTTGAAGTATGGTCAGCTGTTTCCACCTTCATGTGCCATAGTGTTCAAACATCTACACATCAAATGTACTCCAGCTTTAAGCTCATGAAAATCACATGTTGCTCACATGAACATCACATCAACAAAAGCATTATTTTGTTTTGTCTGTGAAGAAAAAGCAAACATTAACATTTCAAGACAGAAAGGAGGTAGGGGGCGGTGCACTAGAACTATATTATCAGGACTATGTAACATTGGCAAAGAAAGTTGAGAATCATACCAACAAAAGAAGGGGTAGTGTCCAATTGCTTGAAGAAACGTATACTTGAGACCTGAGAGACAAGGAAAGGAAAGTGGACTGTCGCATGGGAGACAGATAGCAATGTGGGTGTAAAGTAGTAGTAGTTGCCCCTATCACAGAACTTGTGCCTTTGTATTTGGAGGAACAGAATCACGTCTGCCCCACCCAAAAAGGATGGACAGACTGATGAATGGATGGATTGTACAAACCTCCTTGGGTCTGCATCTGCTGGGCCAGACAGTAACTGTCTCCTTAAAGCTGAACCAAGAATCTCCAGTCTTGTCTTCCCTGTTGAGGCACTATGGATCTATGAATGGTTGCAACAGAATCAAGTCCGTCCCCGCCCTTGCCCTTGCCGTCGGCAGAAAGGAGGGAATCTTCTGAGGAGTGGATGGATGGTGCCAGCCTCTGTGAGCCTGTGTCTGCCAGATAAGTCAGGGAGAATACTGCCCTCTCTTGTGCCCAGCCAAGAGTCTTCAAGTGTCTTGTCTCTGCTATCAACCTGTATGTGTAAACACTGGCAGGCAGGGAGACTCAGACAGGAAAGAACTTGGGACAGCCAGGGGTTTTTTTTTGTTGTTCTGTAGTAGGTATCCCTTTTTTTAAAAAAAATTGTTTGTTTTATTTCAGGAACCTATTGAGGTCAAGTGTGCCCTTCTAGTGCATGCACACACACACGCTCAAATGTGTGTATGTTTGGCCTGAACACATTATACAACCACCAACCTTTATCGTCTCTCAGTGTCATTTATTATGCATTTATAAGATGTCTGTTTGTTTGTTCAGTCTTTCTGATCTATTGTAGGGATTATGGATTGGGCTGAGGGGCAGGGCGAAGGTCACCTGGATGTTACAGTCGCTGGTAGCTGTCACCAGTTCAGCCCCAAATCTTATTGATTGATTGTTTTCATGTGATAAGACAGGCAACCTTCAATAATGTAGGCTAGATACATTATTGGAGATCTTGCAGCAGATGGTGTGTTCTTCTTGTCTTGATGTCAGGGAGAAAACTTGCTGCCATGAAAGAGTTGGGTGTCGCAACTCAACTGCAGTGTGTCATTATGTGCCTGTACATATTCTGACCGTGGTTTAACACACTTGCATGCATGCATGCGCACACTCGTGGGCTTGCTGCAAACATACATGTAGGCGTAGGTGCTTGCATGTAGGTGTATGTGCACGCTCACCGCACGTGCACACACACACACACACACACACACACACACACACACACACACACACACACACACACACACACACACATGCGAGGGTGACACAGTACAAGTGAAGCCATAATATTGTTTTATGGTCAGCTGTCTGCAGAGCTGTATTAAGTCTGGTTGAAGCAAGACATATCAAGGAATACAGAATAGAAAAGCATGGGATGTTAAGATGTTGAACTGTTTTGGAAAGGTAGAAAAGAAAATCCTTACAGCAGATAAGATTGTCGCTGTAACAGATAACAAAGTTGTTCAGATTGAAATATATTTTAGTGTATTATCTGATAAAAAAAAAAAAAAAAGGGCAACTCCAGTACGCAGTTGATTATTGTAAAGGGGAGAAATTGTCATAACTTGTAGCCTGCCATAGGTATTAACAGTGAATCCCTCCGTCCACCTGCCCAGCCCAGTCTCAGCATCCTAATGAAGTTCTGTGGTTTCTGGGAGGAAGTGACTTGGGCTGTGCTGCCTGACCAACATGTTATTATTTATCCAATGTCAGATGATTATGAGGTGGTTCCAGTCTCTCCATAGCTGACAGCAAAATCAGCTTGTCAGACTCATTGTGAAGCCCTCAGGATCGTGGATCACGATTTGTGTTGGGTGCAATTACCAACGAACAGTTGTAATGCCACCCAATAACTGTCTGGAGACAGACAGTGTTCTTGTAACAAAGACTGAACTCAGTATACAACCCACGGAATCCCATGGGCACAGAGACAGCATCACTCTTTGTCCAGAACCACAAAGAACCATGAAGTTAGGGTGGATCAATAACAAATTGATTAAGCAAAACAACATTGAAAAAAAATGTCTCAGATGGACACACTCATCTTTACAAAGCCAGAAAAGTATGTACTACATTGAAGGTCAAAGATGTGTATGTGGCTCTAGTGAAGTTGAAAGGTCAAAGATGTGTGTGGCCCTGGTGCAGTTGAAGCCATGGTGTTGACCTCACTGAGAACGCTCAGTTGATGGTGTGCCATTGACCTCACTGAGAACGCTCAGTTGATGGTGTCTCATTGACCTCACTGAGAACGCTCAGTTGATGGTGTGCCATTGACCTCACTGAGAACGCTCAGTTGATGGTGTCTCATTGACCTCACTGAGAACGCTCAGGTGATGGTGTGCCATTGACCTCACTGAGAACGCTCAGTTGATGGTGTGCCATTGACCTCACTGAGAACGCTCAGTTGATGGTGTGCCATTGACCTCACTGAGAACGGGTGTGTTGGATTGCCTGCCTGCCCCCTGCTGCACAGTCTGAGGAGGAGGTGATTGAAGTTAGCAGCTCATGGTTAGTTGGCTCTGATTTGCTGTTCCTTAACATTCCGTAGATCTTCTGTAAGATTTAGAATTTTTCAGTTTTCATTTCATAAGTGAATGATAGAAAATGTAGAATTACTGTATGTGAGAAAATATTATGTCCATCTGATTGATTTACAAAGCAATGAACCAATAGCCACTAGAGAGTAACAACCAAAACATTGTGGTTGTATTAAATCACTATTGCAAGTTAAGAAATGTGATCAGTGAATGATCTGCTCTTCAAACTTGCCCCTCCAACCCCCATTGTGTTGTACAAGGAACTATGACACTTCAAAACATGAAAATCTGACTGATTGAAGTTCAGTTCTCTAATGTATTAAAATGTGTGTGTGTGTGTGTGTGTGTGTGTGTGCACGTGTATGAGCTCTTGCTTGCATGTGTTTGGTTTTTTGTGACAAAATTTGTGTGTATCTGTGTGTGCACATATGTGTGTGTGTGTGTGTGTGTGTGTGTGTGTGTGTGTGTGTGTGTGTGTGTGTATACAACCTTGAGTTAATCTGACAATAAATTGGTTTCAGTCAGTCAGTCAGTGTGTGTGTGTGTGTGTGTGTGTGTGTGTGTGTGTGTGTGTGTGTGTGTGTGTGTGTGTGTGTGCATGGGTGTATGTGTGTGTGTGTGTGTATGTGCATGTGTATGTGTGTGTGCATGTGTGTGTAGAAGTGAGAAGTGTATCATGGTGATGGTTTACTGTGGAAGGATGACAAGCTGTACTGAGAAGGGGAAGGGGAGGGGATGAGGGAGGTCAGGAGGAAGAAGAGGTCCATGTCTGGCAGGCAGTCATGCAGCAGAAGAGGGATTGGGAGTCGCAGTGTCAACAAGGACTTAAGTTCAATGCTTGTCTGAGCAATTGTTCCACCTGAGCTGTGATGACTCCCCCTCTCTCTGTCTTGGCATTCCCTTTTGCAGATGAAAGCATAGCATAGCATAGTTTTTTGTTGTTTTTTTTTTGTTATGTATTTTCACTATCTTTCTTCCAGAAAGTAAACATAAAGAAAAAATGCACATGTATCCAAACACATCACAAACACACACATGCACACACACACACACACACACACACACACACACACACACATAAGTATGCACTTGGTCATGTGTGCATGCTTGCACATTTTTCACGTACATGGCATGTAGACACACAACTACAAAACAGCATTTGCATTTTGTTTGCATAACCATTATGTTATGAAGGAATGTTCAGAGAAACTTGGAGCTTGGAGTAAAGTGAAGATATTATGTGAACAGTCAAATCCATATTAGTTACCTGTTGCAGATTGTGAAAGAAAATGAACAGTGAACACTTGCTTGAACATATAAACAGCATCACAGTTGATAGAGGTGATTATACCATGAGGTTCTTTCCACTCATCTGTCCTCTGCCCTTTTTGTTCTGTACCTTTCATGTTATTGCCCCCCCAGCTCCACCCCCCCCCTTTTTTCACTGACCATGAACCATACATTTGGAGGAGTAAATCAATAAAGATTTGAATAAATCAAAAAAAAAAAAAAAAAAGAAGAAAGAAAAAAAGAACTCTCTCATCTGCTGTTGTTATTGCTGGGCTTTGTACACGTCTTTGTGCAGTGCATGGCATTTGATTGGAGTTCAGCTAGATTACCTTTGGTGTTCTCTTCACATTCTCTTTATAGTGACTAGGGTCTTGATACCCTGTTCTTCACTACCCTTGTCAAACAGTCTGAGTCATACACACAGGTCTGTTCTGGCATAGAGTGATTTTGCATACAGCAGTTTTTTTTTCTGTTTTCTTCCTCGTCAGAAGACTTTAACAGGTGGTCTTTGTGTTTGACCTTTGGATTTATAAGACACTGAACAGGGGCCCTTTGTGTATCGTGATTTAGCACATGTGTGGGAACCACAGACAGAAGGAGACAAGAGAATTGCCCTGTTTGAAAACTGGCTGGGGTAGGTTTTAGAAAAACAACAACAAAAATGCAGACAGGGACAATCACCATTCCGTCCCACCCTTTCCAAATACTTTGATAATATGCTGTCTCCAAATTTGATAATTTTACCATATGAATCTGTTGTGGTGTTGAAGTTATAGTATTATGCTATACAGTGTTGTTTCAGAATATATCCTGTTAATATGCATTTGTTTTTGGTCACGCTGGGCTGTCTCAGAATGTATCCAGTGCATATACGTTTTTAAAGTAACATTCAGGGTATGTGTGTGTGTGTGTGTGTGTGTGCGAGCATGTGTGCACACACGTGTGTGTGTCTGTGAGTCTGAATGTCTGTGTGTGTCAGTGTATTGCTAATGATAAAAGGTTGGTATTTCCATGCCTGCACAGGTGGCAGGCACTTACAGGAGGATGCAAGATAATAGGGTACTCCAGCTTGCTTTTAAAGAGGGAGGAAGGGTATCATACCTTAACACCACTCTCCTACCCCACCCCTTACTCCTCCACCCAAAACTTGCAGCCTTCTCTCCCACTCCTCTCACACACCCTCATCCCCTTTCCCCATCTCCTCACCCTCCTGTCCATCCACCTTAAGAAAAAAAAAGGCTTTGCACCCCACCAACATCCATGTCCATGTGGCTGTGGCCATTATTTCTGCAGTGCTCCATCTTTCTGGGCCCAGCCCTGCAGTTTTGGCTTTATTCTGAGGCAGGCTAAACACTGCAGACAGTTAAGGTAATCAATGGTAAATGAATTATCCCCCCCCCCCCCAGCAGGTATACCTTTTCTGAGAGACCCACCAAACCAGCCAGGCCCCTTGCTGCTTGTTCACTCAACTTGCAGTGTTTCGCCCAGGAATTCAGACTATGCTTCAGGGGGTATGGTCTCTGTCAGTGATGCCAAAGGTTGGGTTCAAGAATAACACGAAAGAAAAAAAAAATGTTCTCCATTCATTTATCATTCTATGCAGTGTATAATCATCCCCACCTTCCCAACCCCGCCCCCTCACTCCCTTCTCCGTTATGTACCTTCCCTTTCCCACCACCCCATTTCACCTGTGGAGATTCCTCATCTCTTACCAAATAGCTTTCGTCATGAATGGTTAGGTCAGGCAGGAGAAGCCCATGAAATGGCAGGGAAAATGAAAGAATGAGTGAATGTGTGAGTGGAGAGAGGAGCGGGTGGTGGTAGGGTAGGTGCAGGGTGACCACTGGTCTCCTGCTTTGCGGAACAAAGTCGGTCATTGTTGGTCCATTGTGATGATGGGCTGAAAGCTGTTGATGCCAGGTCACAGGGAGGGCTGGCTGCCCCAATTGATTCCTCCTCCCCAGCGGATCGATAATGTCTGTGGTTTTCATCATCACTGGCTGCTGCTGCAACTTATGGTGGCTCTGGTGGTGACCAGTGTGTGTGTGTGTGTGTGTGTGTGTGTGTGCTCTTGCTCTGTGTGTGTATGTGTGTGTGCCTGTATGTGTACACATGCTGTCTGTATGTGTGCACATGTGTGTGTGTGTGTGTGTGTGTGTCCCATCTGTTTGTCTGTCTGTCTGTCTGTGAGCACTCAAAATGAGACATTGCATTTAGCCAAAAGCTTAAAAGCAAAGTTTTTTTCATTCATTTGGTCAGACGTTTAGTTCATGCTTCATTCATTCATGTATTTACTCTATTTTTTCACATCCAGTTGTAGTATTTCATCATTAAAAAGAACTCTCTCTGTCTCCCTCCCTCCCTCCCTCCCTCCCTCCCTCTCTCTCTCTCTCTCTCTCTCTCTCTCTCTCTCTCTCTCTCTCTCTCTCTCTCGCACGTTCGCTCTCAGCAATTTTTTCTTTCAGTAAACTCTAGGAGAGATAGAAGTTTTTTCATGCAAGTTTAAAAAAAAAATTTTAAACCAGGAAATCTTTCTTGATGGATGAATTTGTACCCAGAAATTAATTGGAATACACTCTGATACAGAAATAGTGCACGATCAGTAAACTAGGCATCTGTTGAAGAACAAAATTAATGTCCTCGCATGAATGGGGTCATGGACTTTCCATCAGGTGGCAAGACAGGTGCGATCTACTTCTAGGACACGCACACACACACACAAAACACACAACACAACAACACACACACACACAACACACACACACACACACACACACACACACACACACACACACACACACACACACACACACATGTGCACATTCAGGCATGCACGAGTGCGCACGCACAAACTACACACGCATATGCACATGTGGATGCACACACACACACACACACACACACACACACACACACACACACACACAGTGTTGATTTGAACCGAGAAGTGAGAGTCATTTCGTCCTCTGTGGAGACTAAAACCATGATGTTACCACAAGGGCACTGACGAGTCAGTCTGTGGAAGAGTATCAGGGCCCAAAGGTTCATGTCATTCTATCATGGCCACATACACATCTAATAGGAATACCTGACACTTCTCTCCAGGACCCCCTTTTTGTTTTGTTATCATTTCTTGTTAAGAGTGCTTATGTAGCTAGCGCTTGTCCTCGGCAAGAGACCAAACTCTTAAGCACGCTTACAATCTTGTTAACAATATGGGCTGCCTACCAGGGTAGAGCCATCTGATGAGTTGCCTGCTGTTGCTACATTAATTTGTTTCCTGCATCATTCAGTATGTCAGTCACTCAGTTTTCATTCATTCATATTTTCCTTCTTTTGGTGGGAGCTGTTTGTCTGCATGTCATCCATACCAGCAGCAACATTAGTCTTGGTGATGGGATTTTACTTATGTGCAAAATGTTATGCCTGCGTTGATACAAAGGAACAATGGTTTTTAATCTCACTGGAAGGACATTTTAGAACCAGTGTTAACTCTGAGGGGGGGAAAAAAAAAACCCTTGTACCAAAATAACCTGATGGAGATTTGAACCAGCAACCCAGAGATCACCAGGATCATGAATCCAGCTCTCTTACCAAGTGAGCTATTCCAACCCCATGCTGTACTTCCCCCCCCCCCCCCCCCCCCCCACCGAGTTCAGATGCAACAGTCAGTTGATGTTCAGGTCAGTCTTTAAGGCCCTCTCCAGGAGAACTTGAACTGGACCAGTGAGCTATGGGATTGTTGGTTCCCTCTTCAATTAGCATGAGAGCTTTCACTGGCTGGGTGTTTGACAAGAGAAAAGGCAAAATTTTATGAATAGTTTATGAATTTGGACACAGAGAAAGAGATGGAGACTGTATTTGTTTTCCCTAGAGTGTGTGCTTTTTATGCATATTGATAATGAATCATGTCCTGTGCCCATCATATTTATGTTCTTTGCTGACTTTCCATTTCATTCATTAGTTATGCAGGGGACCATTTTGGTGTTGTGCACAGTATAGTGTTAACAGAAGTCATGTCAAACTATGTGTATAGTACTGACTGCCAACATGTTTGTTTCAATTGTTTTCACATTAGTTCCCTGATGTGTGTATAAGAAGGTCATACTCATCTGCACACTCATACATATAAGCACACAGGCATATCTATAGATGACTAAAATACACAGGCATATTTATATTTATACACAGACACTCATATATGAATGCATGCAGACACACAAATGGACACACATATCTGCATGTGTGCGCACACACACTCTCTCTCTCTCTCTCTCTCATAGACTCTCTCTCACACACACACACACACACACACACACACACACACACACACACACTCACACAATGTACACACACACAAGCATAGCAGAGGTTAATTTTGAACTCTCAAGCATGGGCAGACTGGGAGGAAGCTTACAGAACAAGCCACTAGAGACAAAAGGAAATCCGAGTGAAAATGCCATCAGGCCTGCACTAATGACGCTAGAGCTGCTTACCTCTCCCAGTCAGCAGCCAGAGGCTGGACAAGTGGTTCTCAGCAGTTGTTTACTAGCAGAGAGGATGATTTTCATTCCCAGTGTGCTGATGCCTACTTGGTCCAAGGAACACATGGAATATACCTAGTAGATCATGAATTCAGGATGTCAGTTCCCAGATGGTCACTGCATTGCTGAAAGTGGAGTAAATGATGCCATGTTTTTGTTGTGTCATAGTCACAGCCTAACACTGTTTTGGTGGTATGTTACAGGCAGTATGCCTTTGTTTGTTTGTCTTTTGATCGGGTCAGTTGGAAAGGGCATTGTGCTTAGTGGTGTCTCAACAGGTAGATGGTGACAAGCATTTAAAAGGAAGTCACAGAGGGCAAAAGATTTATGTTGGAATCTTTTTTTAATTACAAAATATACAACTTTCATAATTTTCAGAATAACCCGCCGCAGGTTACCTATAAATATTGAAGAATGCAAGTTACTTCATTAATATTGCTGCAGATTGCAGGATCTGTTGTTTCCTTTGTGGCTTTGAGGTGTGGACATCCATTGGTTTGTCTCGATACTCAATAATAATCTAAGCAGCAATCGTTTTTAAGTTAAAAGTTACAATCACAAAATAATGTTCAACAACAGTTTGTAATTCTAGTTTAAGCTAGCGAATGACAGGTTTCTATGAAATATTAGCTGAGAAGTCATATGAGATGTTTTATTACTGATGTTATGCTTCTTGTGGATTAACTTAAGCATTATCAAACAGCATCAGACCAAGAACATTTTGCATCAAAATTCATCATTGAATGGATACTTTCATTAGATTAATTTGAAGATAGATGAAAGTGAGGGGAAAACAAATTGATTGGTAAAAAGGTAGAAACACATATTTTGAAGAAGCGTGTTAACTAGAGGTGAACAGAAAAACAAAAGAGCAACAATAAAAGACAGATTGAAGAATGCTTTCCGGTTGAATCTTCTTTGCCATCATCGCCCACTTTACCTCTTTGCCCCCCTCTTCACTCCACTTTGTTACAACCCACCAGACCCCCTCCATCCAACTTACACACACACACACACACACACACACACACACACACACACACACACACACACACACACACACACATGCACACACACACATTTGCATGTGTGCACACACACACACACACACACACACACACACACACACACAAATATGCACACACATACATTTGCGCGCATGCACACACACACACACACACACACACACACACACACACACACACACACTCACTCAGACACACACACACACATTCACACATGTACATGCTTGCACTCACACACACACACACACACACACACACACACACACACACACACACACACTCACTCACAGACACACACACACACACACACACACATACACACACACACACACACACACACACACACACACACACACACACACACACACACACACACACACACACACACACACACACATACACACACACACACACACACACACACACACACACACACACACACACACACACACACACACACACACACACACACACACACACATCTTTCTCCAACTGCTGGTTCATGTAGCGTTGCACGCAAGTTTACAGTAAACACATGCGAAATTTATGCAAACCTCTTCTGTGCTTGAAGGATGGAAACAAACAAACAAGAGACCAGTTGTAATGTTACATGCATGTTGAGTGGAGTTGGTAACCTCACAGGTTTAACTTTGTGTGGATGTTTTCAACATGTTTCACAATCCTCACTTGTATGGCTCTATGTTCAAATGATTATTTGGCTGATGTGTAGATAGAAGTAAAGTGATTTTCACGAACATAACTATTACCTAGGTAAACAATTCATAATATATGTAAATAATTTATTTTATATGTATATGATGGTTACTTAATTACTCAGCAGAAATATTCTTTGTATGTGTACATCATCATATTTTTTGTGCATCATTGACATATTAGGTGTACACGAATTGTGTTATGTTTGTAAATAGGTTCTTCATTATATATATTGATTATATATGTAATGGTTATGGCTGTAAATTATGCATTATTTAGGTATATAGTAATCATGAATATACAGAACTAGGTCAGTAGTTACAGAAGAAGGTAGGCAAATGATATGAACTTTCTCTCTAATATAAACAGGCATGCACACAAATTTTTCCCCTTTCCTCACCTCCCCCTCATTCTAGTCTCTTCCTTCTTCTCACTCCCCCCCCCCCCCCCCCACACACACACACACACACACACACACACACACACACACACACACACACATACACACACACACACAGATTATTTTTCTTCTTTTCCTCATTCCTTCAGGTGACACGATTAGCACAGTTATTTCTTAGTTAACAAAGGAAATCTGTGGCAGGGTCGCATCACACTATTTTGAGCTAGTGTGCACATGGTCTAACCAAAAAGTGTCATAACTGTCTCTCTAATGCTAGCTTCAGTTCAGCTTTTCACTGATGATGAGTGACTCTGTTTGTGTGTGTGTGTGTGTGTGTGTGTGTGTGTGTGTGTGTGTGTGTGTGTGTGTGTGTGTGTGTGTGTGTGTGTGTGTGTGTGTGCCTGCACACTTGCCTGCGTGCTCATGAGAGTGCTAGCATGGGCACATGCAGTTGTGTGTAAGAGACTGGAGGGAGAGAGTGTACGATTATTATCCATCATCCACGTTCTGTAAAATAATAAACTATATTGTAAATAATCATGGTGTATATGAATAATGCATGAATTATAGAATAATCAGTATGGATGTAAGAAAGAAATTATTTACATATGCAGTTTGTGTGTATAATTCATTAATCTGTAATTAATGCATTACTAACAGAAATAACCAATATACTAGTAAGCTAGTAAACCAATATATTAGTAAGCTAGTAAACTCAGGCCCGTGTCGTTTATGTGAGCAAAACTTTGCACAAATCATTGTTTATATGTGTTAACAAAATTAATCATTATTTACAGAGATCATAGTTATTTCTGTAAATAATATATTATATACACATATAATGCATATGAAATGAATTTTTTACCAATCATTTATATTGTTTACCAGAATAAGTCATTATTGAGAAGGTTCCCCAAAATAATGGTCAGTCATAAGGTGTAAAAACCACTCTATTTCCTTGTAAAATTCAGCCAAGTATTCTATGAACAGAATGCCATACATTTGATTCATGTGGACAGCTGGGCCATGGACATTCTGATTAGATTTCTTCTTTGATTGGCTCCCTTGCTTTAGGGTTTTGCTCCAACGTTGGTTGGCTGTACAGTCTACCAAATCATTAGCTGGCAATTGTGTCTTCATCAGTTTTGTTATCTTTGTTGTAAGTTGGCTGTTCTGTTAACTTTATTAATGACTACCTTTTTGACATTCTTTTTTTTTTATTTATTTATTTATTTATTTTATTTTATTTTATTTTTTTTTTTTTGCTATTCCATGTTTTGTGCCACCTCAATGGCACTGCACCCACGCTGCTCATTCCGAGCGTTCTGTCCACAGCCACAGACTGGCCTGGCCCGCCACAAACCCGGCATGCACAATCCACAGGGAGCTTTCAGTGTCAAGTCATCAAGAGGCAACCCAACAGTGGAGACACTGCACTGCTGCCAAATCACTTTGGTGGTGTTCAGAGGTGCCTGTTCTGTTCTGGCTTCCAACATACGCAGGACATCATCTAAGCCCCTAACTGACAACAGTAATTGCAGACACTAGTGAGCTCTCCCTGGGGAGGGCACCACCACATCTGTCCAATGACATACCTCATGAATTTGCTGATACCGGCAACCCTGACAGAATCAAACCAAGCCCATAGACGTGGGGAGGACATAAAAACTGAGGTCACCATGAGAGCAGACCATGAAGGGCCACAGAATTTGATTTCTTTTTTATGCAGGTTGATGAGAATGAAGATGATGAAGATGGTACTACGAATTTCCATTCTGGTCTGGGACTACACGACAGGGCTGTACTCAACAATATATGCTGACATCAACCAGGCCTGAGTTTTACAGACTCCTGCAGTGCTGGTCAGGAAATTAGAGCATCCATTTAGTGGATGAAACTTGACTCTGAGTTCCCAGTCTTCCTAACTGAGCCTGTGGCAAACTCAACTTTCGGTAGGAGCCAGTCGGGGGCAGAAAAATCCTACAAGACTCTGATGGGAATCGAAGCCATGACCTCCCAACTAGGAGTCCGCAACGCTAACCACTTTGCAGTGGTGTCTGGTGCTGTTTTGTAAATTTGATCATTAATTGGCGGTTTCGTCAACTTCATTATTGGTAGGATATTTTGTCAACTTCTCATTGGTTCACTGTGTTGTTAACCTGATTGGTTGACTGTTTTTGTTAATCTGATCATTGCTGGCTGTTTTGTTGATCTGATTGTTGGTTGGCTGTTTTGTTATCTGGTGTGTGTTGGCCATTTTGTTAACCTGTTCTTTGTTAGCAGTTTATCTGATCATTGGTTAGCTGTTTTGTTGACTTTATCTTTGGTGGCTCTGTGTTAATCTGATTGTTAATTGGCTTTTGTATTGACTTAATGGTAGGGGCTATTCAGCTAACTGGATCATTCATGGGATATATTTTTAACTGGAGCATTGGTTGGCTGTTTAGTTAAGTTGATCATTAGTTGACTATTTAGTTATTTGGTTATTGACTGGCAGTTCAGTTATTTTTTTGATTGGCTGGCTGTTTAGTTGACTCTGTCTGTGATTGATGTTTAGGCAATTTGATCATTGGGTGGCTGTGTATTGGATTGATAGTGAAAGGCTGTTAAGCCCTCATTGACTGGCTGCTTTGTTAACTGTGTTGGCTGCTTTGCCCAAGGTTCTAATTCAGACATCAAATGCTAATTCATACATCAAATGGCTGATATTTTGTTTCAGCTCAGCTAGAGGTTGTTGGCTGATTGATTGCCAAGAAAATGGCAATAACAAACAAACTTGATGACTAATGGTCTTAACATGGGTGATTTTTTTTTTTATTTTTGTTTTGTTTTTGTTTTAATCTTAAGTTGGCAGTTTTGTTATTTTCATCACTGGTAGGCTGATTATTCAGCCAAGCAGTGATTATCACCAACAGAGACTTAGCAGGTGGTGTCCTTCATATGTCGGATCAGAACAGGCACCACTGAACATCACCAAAGTCACTCAGCAGTAGTGCAGTATCTCCTTTGGTGGTTGCCTCATGATGACTTGACATTGACTGCTCTCTGTGGATTGCTGGTGCCAAGGCTGTGGTGGGATGGACTGGTTTGTGGCTGTGAATGAGGGATTGGAAAGAGCTGCATGGGTACAATGCCTTTGAGGTGGCACAGAAGATGGGCCAGCAAAAAAAAAAAGTTTATCATTGGTTGGTTGACTTGTTACCTCAATCATTGGATGACATTTCATTAACATAATGATTTGTTGGCTGACGTGTTTACTCAACTGTTGATTTACTGTTTGGTCAATTTTGTCTTCTTCTTTGTACTGGTTCGATCAATTTCTTTTTTTTCAATTTGATTCATTCCAACTGATTCTAATTTATCCTTTTTTGGTTTCATTTGGAGGATTGTTGCTCAGACTAGCAGTGATACTGCTGGTTGTTGTAAGAATACAAGAGTCCAGTCTAAACCAACAGTCTTTATGTGGATGTATGTATGTGTGTGTCTAGACAGACCAGCAGACAGACAGAACTGACTGGGAGATCCTCCAGCAGTTTGTTTCATTTCAGAGATAAATGGGATGAGGATGTGTTATCGGGTCTGAGATACAGGTGGGGTGAATGGGTTGATACTGCCCTTGATCAAAAGGTATTGGAGAGGTTAGGAACAGAGGTCATGTAAAGGTCAGGAGATATCCTTCATGTAGCTGATCACAGGGGATGCATGTGGAGGGGTGCAGAGGAGGCTTGTCAGAGACATGATCATGAGGAGGGCTATTAATTAATTTTCCAAAAGGAGTGGAAAATTTCCCGCAGACTCACCAGACCTGAACAGAAATATAGCAAAGATGTTGGTATGGACTGAAGTAAACCCAAGACATTCCCCTCAGTAATGTTAAAACAATACCGACATAGAGGTAAAGAGAACACATAACAGTGCACACAGTTAACAGTGCCCCCGAGTTGGCAGAAAAGCATGAGTCAGTGCATGGTGTTAGTGCTAATTACAAGTTATCTATTATTTCTTTATCTGTATGTGGTGCACAGACTCTGTGAGAAGATCCCATAAGCATGAAAGTGCAAAGTCCAATTTTGATCTATGAAAAAAAAAAAAAAAAACATGACTGATGGTTTTCGATGGCTTGGCCACATCTTAATTGCTTCCATATTGTTCTGTTTGTCTCATCACTTAGATAAGGAAGATAGAAGCATGTGTGTGTTCATGTGTGCATGTGTATAATATATGTGTGTTTGTGTGTAAAAGGGAAGTTTGGTGTGTGTGTGTGTGTGTGTGTGTGTGTGTGTGTGTGTGTGTGTGTGTGTGTGTGCTTGCGCACATGCGTGCAGGCATGTGTGCATGTGTAAAGCGTGTGTACATGTATGTGCATGCATGCATATGTATATATATGCGTGTGCTCATGCATGCATATCTGTGTGCATGTGCAGGCAGTCTAATCCCCCCTCCCCTCCTATATGGAATCATTTCCTCATTCACTGGAGCCCTGCAGCTGTCTGGTTCCTAAAATGGGGAACACTTCATGGGCACTGTGCACAGGCCAACCTCTACTACATTCAGCTGGCATGAAAGGCTGGCTGGGGCTAGGAACAACAGAAACCACATGGTTTCTATCAACACTGCACCCACCCACCCCCCACTGTCTTCATGGAATCTGCTCTCTCTCTCTCTCTCTCTCTCTCTCTCTCTCTCTCTCTCTCTCTGTCTGTCTATCTGTCTCTCTGTCTGTCTGTGTCTCTCTCTCTCTCTCTCTGTCTGTCTATCTGTCTCTCTCTCTCTCTGTCTCTCTGTCTCTGGTGCTGCTGGTGTGCACAGGCATCCCTGCATATTAACCAAATTTAGAGGAATGCAATTCTAATTTTGTTTGTGTTCGTCTTCAAATGCCTTTCTCTGAGTGCATGTTCACAAACTTTACTGTGCCTACAGATTCAGTGGGTAAAAGAGCAACAGTGCAAGATGATAATAAAAGAGAGAGAGTTTGTTTTTGTTTGTTGTTTTCAAAGTGATGTTCAAAGAAAAACTGTACACTGTTAAATCACTCTGACACATCAACGAAATAATTCATTGCAATTGACCTGCTATTCCCACATTGTCTTTGTCTGTTTCAAAGTGGTCATCTGTTGTTTGTGTTTCCTCTAGGTGTGTGTGTGTGTGCTTGTGTGAGTGTGTGTGTGTGTGTGTGCGTGTGTGGGTGCACGCGCGCATGCATGTATGTGTGTGTGTGTGTGTGTGTGTGTGTGTGTGTGTGTGTGTCTTCTGCTACTTTCTACTACTTTTAGTGAGACTGCATGACGAGGCTGTTATCTACACTCCCTTTTGTAGTACTCCTGTCAAACAGGTCCAGAAATCTAGTGCTGGACGGGAAATTTGAGCAGTACTTACAGAGACACATCTGGTAGGTGGATCAGTCTGGACTGTGTTGTTGCGGTTATCTCAGTTTTGGCCATATCACACTAAACCCAGGACAGGAATCAACTGGAACTGAAACTTCTCACAAAGTAATGTCTGATGAGAATTATACCAACAATATCCCAAAACAAGTCAGCAATGCTAACTACTGTGCCATGGTGGCTGGTTGTGGATTTGAGATGATAATGGAGGTTGCTTTGAAATATTGTGTGAGATGTGCTTTGAGTATTCAGTGTGTGTCGTTTGTGTTGCAGCCACTGGTGAAGTTCAAGAGCCACCTGTACTTTGAGGAGAAGGACTGCGTGAGCGAGGCGGAGAAAGCTCTGCAGCCAGCTGTGGGCAGCAAGGTAAGGCCTCACATTGCTTTGTTCATGCAGTGACCCCCCAGGGGCCCCCTACTATGGAAAGAAAGCTGCCATGATTAGCTGAAGCAACATCCACATCATAACAAGGAAAATGGATGGTCCAGAGGAGTTTAGAAACAAACAGAAAATATTAGAAGGACAAGACACCATGCTATAGTTGTAAGATAGCTGCATGAAATCTGCACAGTGTGTATTGAACTCCACGCATGGTGTCCAGCCACAAAATATTTGGTGTGAAACTCCACATTTTCGCATGAAACTGTAACAGAAATGAATAATCTTAACAGTACTTGGACGGGAGTGAGAGCTCTTTGCAATGGGAGTTGCAGCTTATTGCTTCTGAATGGTCTATGTACATGATCACTTTTATTAACTTTTTTTTTTTAACTTTCTGTTCAATGTATACCTGAATTACAGTGGAGCTTGATGTGTCCATGAAACAAGAAAAAGTTTCTTTATTCTGAACTTTCAAATCAGTGAAAATATCTTTAAAACATTAAAAAAAAAATGTCAGGGTGCTATCTTTGCCAAGGTGTCTGCAAACTGAATTGTGTAGAAAACTGGCTTTATTTTGCCTTTTTTCAAAGGTGGTGGGGGGGGGGGGGGGGGGGGGGGGACTGGATAGGGAGGGAGTTTCTCATTTGCTTATACAAAGGGCTTCTTTAACCGGGTAACAAGGAGCCAGAACATGCCAGATACACTCTAAATATAGAGTGGTACAGCTGTTGGTTATGGTCAGCTGCCTTCCCCTTTGATGGAACAGTAGACCTGCAGGGCACATGCTGAGAAGGGCTCTTTCTTTACCTCTGCCCTCCCTTTCCTCAAAATTAAGCACAAGTCTCTCATTAAAAACAGTGAATTTATACCAGGATGGATTTTTGGCCATTATTCCATTTTCTTTATGGAAATTTAAGACATCAGAATACAGACTAATTATCAACTCTCTCTCTCTCTCTCTCTCTCTCTGTTTGTCTCTGTCTGTCTCTTTGTCTCTGTCTCTCTCTCTGAAATGTATCATTCCTTGATTAACATCTTCATGAATAGAACTGACGATAGAATGATAGAAAATAATTGGGCATATGATATAAAATGTTGTCGTGATAGAAATGGATTTTCTGAAGTGTGGTTAGTGGGTGCAGTTGGAAATGTTAATATGTTTGAGAAGATTTTTAGGCAAAGGATGGTAAACTGATCAGAATTTTTTTTAGTGTTATTGTTTTTTTGACAGATGATCATGTACAAGAATGGTGAACCATGGGGTGTTGCTTTTGAAGATGTGTTTGAGGGAATCTATCATCCTGCTATTTCACTCTACAAAAATGCTACGGTAGGTAAAACAGACTGGTGTAACAGAATGAGTACCTATTAGAACAGTGTATGTGTAACTTTGTGTGTGTGTTGATTTTTGCACTATATTTTTACAAGATTGGAGTAATTAATCATCAAAGGGCATACCGCCCATCCCTGGCGGGAAATTCCCACTAATCTTCAGAAGTGAAGAATTAGCCATCATCATCATCTTACAAGACATGTTTCTGTTTCAGACTGAAATTTATTGTATTGGAAATTTCATGTATTTATGTTTCATTGTTTTTTTTAATTGTCAGGGCTGTCTGATTGAAAAAAAAAAAAAAAGAAGAAGAAAAAAAAAAAAAAAAAAAACAATAAGTAATAATCCTTCTGAAAAGTGATTACCTACATTCCAGAAATTTGTTCTATAATTGTAGGTTTTGTTTTGAAGGTCATATACACACATGTATGAAAACATGTAGGCAAGCACACATACACACTTATACACATTATTGTTTAATGGTAGGTTCTTCATAATCGGACATGAGCAGGAATGTCCTCTTGACAGTTTTGAGCCTTGACAGAATTCACAATCCTGCTGCCAATCAGTATATGCCCAGCCTTCAACTACCCTCCCCTACCCTAGCCCCCACCCTCAACCCAAAAAAAAACAAAAAAAAAAAAAAAAATTTTCAAAGCATTTATAAAGACATGAGAAAGATATTGATGGACAAAGCTCCAGCTTAGCCAGCAGTCAAGAAATTGTCGATGGAATTATGAAAGGAGAGATGAGCCTCAAAGATGACCCACACACACATATGTGAAATCATGACAGTTGACCACTAGCAGTCTGTTTCAGTCTTAGCGCTCTAGCTCCTGGGCTGAGATGGGCATCCCGTATCAGTGATTGAGACATGAACCTACTACTTTCAGCCAGAAACCTAGCAACAGTAGGAACATTTTCTCCTGTCAGCTTCACAGGCAGCACGCAGCGTGCAGTCTTCAGAAAAAGCTGTGGTAGCATGTTCTTTGACATTGTTTGAATTTGCTAGTTTTTTTCTTAAGAGAGGCAAGCAGTCACTAGATGAAGAATGCTGTGTATTTGTGTGTGTGAGAGAGTTTTCCTGGATAACAGTGAAAACTCCCCAGAGGGTTTTGATGCATGGGAGATGGTTCTTATTATGACAAGACTTTGAGCTTTTCAGCCAGCCTTTGTATCATTATTACAGAATATTGAACCAGAAAAGCTGTGTGCTAATAAAGCAACAGGGCTTCATTTTGTGGTTGTTTTTGCTTGGTTATCTTAAAAGTCATTTGATACTTTGTAATTTGGATGGAAATTCACTAAGCACTCATAAACATACCATTAGTCTTCCATGCCTGTTTCTTGTGTTTCATTATCAGAATTGTCAACATCAATGTCTTATGAGGAAACGGTATACTTGAGTGAGAGTATATTTTGTGCCGGGTGGGGGGGAAGAATTTTTTTATTTATTTTTTTTTTCCTGAACAGGGTATTCTGTATAAAAAGAGAACTAGGTCTGCCTCTTAATTGTCATTTCCACTTAAATACAAAATACGAACTACAGCATTGTATCACTTCTTCATGCTTTTTCACATGGTTCTTTTTCAGGTGACTGTTAATTTCGGTCCAGACTTCAAATATCCTCCAACAGACCAGACAGATTTTCGACCGGTGAGAATCAACTTGTTGTTTGAATTTTAATTGAACAACTGAATAGTAAAGGAAAACAAATGAAAAGCTGAGGAAAATTGCAGAATAATAGAGGAATACAAATGAATCACGTAGGGGGAAAAATAATAGTAGAGGAAAACGAGTGGAACTAATGAATTCTCTCTTGGAAGACTTGCCATAGTGATCACTAGTATGAACAAGAGAAATAAAAGAAGACGGCCAGCAAGAGCAAAAAAAAAAAAAAAGAGATAATTATGACAGCATAATGACTTGTTTTAACTGCAATACCTAATGGTTGGATGAGAGAGAGGGGGGGGGGGGGGGAGGGGGGGAAGAAGTAATAATCTAATAAAAGGTAAACAACAAATGTTATCTTGCAGAAAAATCATTTAAGCATCACTCATAGATTATGGGGGAAAAAATAATGATTTTGTCATGTTCTATAACCTTTAAAGCTTTTGCCTTTTACTCATGGCTTCAGTTTTGATTTCCCATGAAGTTCTGCGTATGGAGCAACCACTCTCCACGAAATTCCCATCTAGGCATCAGCAGAGTGGTGGGAACTGCCCTTTTGAGTGACGCGGTGTGTAGGGACACCCATTTCAGATGTGATGCTAGTCAGACAGGTTACTTTTGATGAACAGAAGGCTCAGGCTTTTTTTTTTTTCTTTCTTTTTTTTTTTTTTTTTTTTTTGTAAATCAAAAAAGCTGGGCAGTGGCATGGGGAACAGAGGTACTGACATCCATAATTTCCTGTGCATTGCTGACAGTCAGACTGTGACAGAACTTACATTGATATGGCTTCTTGTTCAGGAACTAGAAGGATTTTCTAGTTTGCATGACAGTAGAAAATTAGATCTGTGGTCATTCAGAAAGAAAAAATTGGTTTAGTCTCCTAGTGTTTTGTAAAGAATAACGGTTGTACAGAAAATAAATTGACCTGAGCTAATTGGTCCTGTAAAGAATTGTGGTTGTTCAGAAATTATGTCGGTTTGGTCCTCTAACACTGTGTAAAGAGTTGAGGTTGTGCAAAAAAACATTTGATTTGATTTCCCAGTAGAAAATTTGTTGATGTGATCTCTTAGTGTTAAGGAAAGAACTGAGATTGCGCAGACCCCTTGCACTTTGTTAAGAGTTGAGGTTGTGCAGAAAATGATATGATTTGATCTCTTAGCATTCTGTAAAGACCTGAGGGAATGCAGAAAGTTTTTTTTCATCTTCAGGTATGCTGTGAAGAATGAAATCTCCTCCTACAGAAAACTGTGCAATAAACTAGCATGAGATGGCGCTTGTAATAAAAGCTCACTTGGAGTAAGAACACGTGTAAAAAACATTGAAAAGTGAGTTCAGATTTTGCATCAACAATTGTCTTTTTTAATTCTCATTCATGTTTAAACAAAGTGAGTCTGTCTGTGAAATCACCCCATTCTGGTTGTTCAAGTATGTTTTCTTTGGAATGGTGTGTTAGTGGAACCACTTAGGCAGAATGACAGGTATTGATTGATGAGACATGTCCAGTCATGATGTGCTGGAAGGTGCAAATTATTAAACAGATACAAGACAACAACAAATTAAAATCAGGTAATATTTGTGCCATGTATCACACAGAACAGATAATGTATCTTGATTAATATGGAACTATCTGTCTTTCTTAATACAGAAATTATACATGTTTTGTTAGATTTATTTCCAGTAAAAATGTATTTTCCATCAGTCAAACTTTCAACGTAAATCCTGTCGTAAAATGTCTCCTCCATCCTGTGAAAAATATTGTTTGATTGTAGAATCACAATGAAAATAAACGATAAGGCGAAAGGTGATAGAAAGATCGGAACAGTAAAAAGCCTTTTTTGCTGTGTGTTCTATAGGCTATCGAGATCATGGTTCAGACTTATTTTTGTTTCATTTTATATGTAGTTTTTAGGCAGTTCAGACTATAGTTGTAAACCTAATTTTCTTTTTTCTCTTTGAAAGTTTTAGGCTGTTGAGAGATCAGTTGTGACATTATCAACCACTTGGTATAGGAGGAAAACGTTAATGCTGCTTTTTTTTTCACATTACAGATCTTTCTGCCACCTTCAGTTTTTGTTTCTTTTATGATTTTTTTTTTTTATACTGATCTGCACAAATATCTGTGAGAAGCATGTTCAGAACTTGAAAAGAAGAAAAAGAAAAAAAAAAAAAAAAAGAAAGTTTCAGAAATGTAATTTGTCTTTTATTTTGAGGCAGAAGCATCTTTCCAAGAGACTAATATAACCTCTTGTTTTATGACAGATGTCTGAAGCAGCTGACCAGGCGATGGTCGAGGGAGCCTTGGCTGATGTGATGTATCATATAGACAATGAAGGGAATATTCCAGATTTCCTGTAAACAACGGCATGCTACTAGTTGACTGAGGAGCTCAGTCTTCGAGTCTTAGACTACCATCTGTTACCTCACTGCTGTCAGCTGATAAGGGACAAGGAAAATCTGTGCATATTCCTGTCCTTTTCTGCTGATCTTGAGAACGCAATTGCTCTTGGGTGAGAAGTTGCAAAGAGAAAAGGGTTCTTCACTTTTCTCAAATCATGTTTGAGCAATATCTGAACCTTTTTTGTGCTTTTATATTTTCACAACTTTTTACTCATACGATCCTTTAGTCACAGCTTTGGCATGTACATTTTTTTTCATGTTATTGATGTTTTGTCATGATCTTTCTATAAATTGGAAGTACATTTGATGGTCGGATGTTGTGTGATCTTTTCTCCACATATTTCTCATTCTGGTGAGCAGAAAGAAACAGAGAAGGTGACTGTATGAATGAGAAAATCAACTAGCTGAAGTGAAATGGCCAATTGTTTTCCTCTTGGTGTATTTGGTGTGACTGTATGAACTAGATAACTTGCAAGGTGAAATAACTGATTTTTTCCTGCTCACATATTTGGTTTATGTTCTCTCCCTTTGTTTTCTGATTCAGTGGAAAAAGTAAGGACGCAGGTCCTTTTTATAAATGGCAGAGCCTATGGCCGGATAGGCACTTCTCTTTGTCAGCATTGAAAACACTCAGGTGTCATCTGTGTGTTAATCTGTGCCATCATGGTTCCTGCCATTGCCACATGATGCAAATGCTGATTTACTGATGAAAAATGACATTTGGAGCATGGCTCTTGGGTGACATGTGGAGAAATGTATGTTTTCATGCAGGTCATTTTTTTTTTCATGCAAGTAGTATTTTCTGCTGCATATTCTGCAAGACTTCAGATTCAGCATGCGCTTGACGCAGTGTAATGTTTCAAAGTTCAGTCATGATGTTAAGTTATATTATGCTGCTTGTCCTTTCTTTTGTTGTGGTTTAATGGATAAGTGAGAAGGCTAGTTTTGACAATGCATGGGACAGTTTTCAGAATGTAATGCTTGATAAAACATCTGCTGTTCTTCACCTTTTTCTTTTTTTTTTTTAAAGCCCAGAATGTTGCAATGAAACATGCATGCACGCACACACACGCATTCATTTACAAATATTCATATTCACTCACATTTTCATATCCCATCATGGACACGTTTAAAGAAGTCTGTAATTTCATGTGACGTTTCTTGTCTGTATTATCAGGGAATGAAAGATACATGGTTTCAAAAGACCAAAGCTTGATTTCTGATGTTATGCCCGTTTGTTCTCCTGTATTTTTTTTTTTGTGTGTGTGAGAGAGAGAGAGAGACCATGTTACTAGTGGTATCCTGCCTTTCTTTTTTTTTTTCACCCATGCTGCTCATTCTAGCACAGCTGAGCTACAATCCGGGCTGGCCTATAGTCCCCATACCGGCAATCCACGGGGAACAGTCATTGTTGAGTCACCATGAGGCAACCCACCCACAGAGACACTGCACTGCTGCCGAGTCACTTTGATGGTGTGTCCAGTGATGATTGTTCTGGTTCAACATATGCAGGACTCCCCCTATATAAAGCTCCCTGCTGATGACAATAATTGCTTAGTCACAGAGACGTTAGTGAGTTTTCAGTGGGTGTCACTATGTCTATCCAATGACAGTTCCCATGGACTGGCTGATACTGGTAACTTCGACAGAACCAAACCGAGGGCATAGAGATGGAGGGATTATCGAAATAGAGGTCACCATGAGAGCAGGGCATGAAGAACCACAGAGAATTTGACTTTTTTTAAAATGCTGATCAGTGATGATGCTGCTGCTGCTGCTGCTATGTATTTCCATTCCGGTTGGAGACTGTGTGTCAGGCTGTACTCTATGCTTACTTTCATCGTATATCTGGGTGTCAGCCAGGCCCAAGAGATACAGGCACTTGCAGTGGTGGTCAGGATATTTGAGCAACGCTGTCAGGAACGCTGTCCATTCATCAGTCAACTGTTTGATCCCAGTTTACCCAACGGAGTCTGTATCAAACTCAACTGTATGTAGCAGCCAGTCAGGGCAGAAAAATCCCACAAACAAATAGTTCTGATGGGAATTACATCCATGACATCCTAGCTGGGAGTCCGCGATGCTAACCACTTCACCATCACTTTAACTCTTTCTGTTCTAGATATGCACCCATGTTCTCCGATATTCCTCCCCTGTTCAAGGTCAGCAATGTCTATTTTCTGAGGCTTTCATATGGATAGCAGTTTTCTTTTTGCCATGTAGGTCATTTTGATGTCCCTGATGTATTGATGCAAAATGTTAAAAAAAAAAATGTCCAGATATTAGTATGTCTCCTGGACTTTTCAAGGAATTCCCAGATTTTGACAGTGTGCACCCTTTAGTTGGAATCCTATTTAATTCAGTCCACAATCTAACATTCAGCTGGGGCCAAATCACAAAACATGTCAATGGGCAAGAAACAAACCCCCCAGATCCCTACACACATATGATATTAGTTTTTTTTATCTAGATTTCCAGTGACAGGATTATTAGATATCTGACAAATGGCCGGGGCCGGAATAGCTCAGTTGGTAGAGATCCGGACTCTGGTGATCTTGGGGTTGCGGGTTCACATTTCCGCCGGGCCGTTTCGGTACAGGGGGATTTTTCCCTCGGAGTTAACATTGGTTCTGACTCCATTTCCCATACAGTCCTTCAAATGAGACTGTAAACCGAGGTTCTGTGTGTGAATGCACACACGTAAAATCCCATCACCAACTTTTGGAAGAGAGCAGGCCGTTGGTATGGATGACACATTACACATAGCATGCACCTTCCCCGAAGATGGAGTATGGCTGCCTTAATGGCGAGATGAAAAACGGTCATACACACAAAACTCCACAGCCTGCCTATACAGTGAGTGTCCGCAGGACTACCAGCCTGCGTACAGAATGACAAATAACCCAAGTCAGCAGATTTGTTTATGAATGTGACAGGGTGCTTTCACTTATATGGGATGCTCAACTTCATTATGTTCACACTTCAAGTTAATAGCTCTGATGCCTAGGCGAAAAAAATTAAAGATGAAATCACATTTGTTGTTAGATTTTGTTAGTTGTTAGATTTCTGGATTTTTATTTGCCAACTTTCCTCCTCTGAATATGAACTGAAACAGGTTAATAGGACAGATGCAGACAGGTTTGTCCATTTCTGAAGTTTGAAACTTTCATTGTGCTATGGAAGGCTGTCTGCTCTTTACAAAGACATTACCTTAAAACTCCACATTGGCGTCTGCAGAAGACTACTCGATACAGAGATGCTGCTGTAGAAGTAGAAGCACTGAATATCCTTGTTGGTTTGGCAAGCCTCAAGTGACATGATGCAGTTTCCATCATCTTGAGCACAACACCAGAAAATTCTGATTTTTTTCATAAGAATCAAGTGAGCTAATTTTACATGGCAATACCTTCTTTACCACTGCACCAGTTTGTTTTTCCCATGCATTTTTTGACAACAGAACACAAAATTTTATTCTGCATACAGTTTTTTAAAATGTTCACTTACATACATCAATGATAGTTTAAATACCACATTCACCTGACCTGCAACTGTATCAGATAGTTCAAGAGTAAAGTCCTAATTAAGGTCACTCTTGATATTATCACCACATAGCATAAACCTTTCTCCACTGTCACTGTTGGCAAATGGATCAATTTTTTTCATAATGGGCTTTCAATTAAACTGGCAAGTTGGGGTTCTGTGTATTGAGTTCTACAACGAGAGCGCTGGGCAAAATCTTAAGTGCTTGCCTCTGCTCAAAGTTTGAACACCACATTCAAAAACTGATCTAAAATGGATAATTCCAGTGAGAGATGGGGATTCACCTGCATACATGGAAGGATGTCAAACTTGTTTTGGAATTATTTACTGAGGAGTTCCACGAACTTGTGTAACGCTCAAGTCAACTATCAATGCCTCAAGAGCTTTTACAGCAAACGGGCACCTTCAGTGTTTCTCAGTATTTGCGAATCAGCACTTTTTAAGTGCCCAAAGGGTTAATGAACGAATCCAGTGAGTTTGGTCAAGTATCATTTCTGCTGTAGATAACATAATTTGTCTGATTATCATCAACACTTCATGTTTATCATTTCCTTTTTTATGATCCAAGTTAATATAGTAACAGAAGCAACAGCAAAAAATGCCAGTTACAGAGAAAGGGAATGTTTTATTGTTTTGTGTCTCAAACTTGAAAAAAAAAACATGGTACATGCATAATGTAGCTTGTGCTGTAAATATTCCTTGATCCAGTATTCTGTTCCGTACTCCAGTGTGTGTTTTTGGGTCCTTGAATCCATAGAGTTTTTGCATGAAGTGGAGCACGCCGTTTTCTAATGTATAATCTACATGCCATAACAAAAGTCAAAGAGCAGCATATTTGCTGCTAAAAGAAAACAAAAGGACAACACCAATGGCCTTGTTTTCTTGCTCCTTCCTGTGGTTGTCATGTCAACTGATCTGTTCGTGTTTCCCATTAGACATGAGGGTTTTCTTCCCCCACCCCCACCCCACCTCCAGCCTCTTTTGGATACTTGAGCATCACAACAGATGTTATCTGTGGACTTTTCTTTCTTGAAATCCAAAGTTTCACTCCATGAGAGCTAATTTTCCTGAAGTGTATATCCAGACTTTTACAAAATACAAGAATAAAAACAAAATCAAAAGAGTTGTTCATCAATAATGAACTTGTATTCAAAACAAAATCTCAAGTGCATTTGTCAAAAACTTTGGTCCCAAACAGCAGCCGTAAGGTTACCAGAAAAAAGATTCACATTTTTTGGAGTGGTGAAAGCAAAAAAGAAGAGCTAGTTTCCACTGTGCTGATATGGAACGACATTTTGAAGGAGAAATAAATGTCAAAATAAAATTCCAATCTAGTTTCTTTTTAAAACCCAATCTATAATTCAACCCATACCAAAACGATTATCTTAAACACATCATTTATTGTATGAGTACACACACATCATTTATTGTAATATTACTTCTAAAGAAAACACACCTAAAATACATACAATTTAACAGCTGTGTTTCTGCCATCCTTTTCACATAATTCACCTGAAGTGGTGAAAACCACCAGGCAAGTTATTTTTGAAAACTGGTGGGCTCAAGTATTGAGCAGATCAATCAGTTCCCGTGATCCTGTGTGTACAAGCCTCAAATGTGGGTACAAACTTGCAGCATGACCACAGGTTTCCATCATGTAGCTCTCATTATAAGCAACACAGGTGTGTTAGTTGCCTTTCAGTCTGACCTATCAGTTCTCAGGACAAGGCATCTCCCTTCCTAGGCTGTATTCACATTTAAAAGGAAAAAAAATACGAAAACCACATGCATGCAAAAACATGTATATACGAACCGACAGCACAATTCAAGGCGGAAAACATTGATAGTAATCACTATGGGTAGCATGAGCTTTCTGTCCTGTTTCACATGATTTATACCACATTATTGCACTAACAATTTGTCCACAAGACCCTTCTCATTGTCCACACGTGGAGAGAACCATTCATATTAATTGTACTCAAATCAAATCATTGGGGATGAGGGGTGAGAGGGAGGAATATTTCTAGGATGCAGACACTTCCTTTCCTCTTGCTTGAAGGTGAACTGTATCCTGTAAACAATATCCAGCCAATAAGCTTGTGATCAGGGAGGAGGGACACGCAGGTTCCACCACACAGCTATTAAGTTAGGGACACATGTGGACTGGAGATGAATGGGTAAAGTTACTTCCATCTCTCACAAAAGCATGAGACTTGTCATTGATACTGAAAACTGCTCATTCCAATTACAACATGCTTGAGGGATCTTGGTATGTCATTTTCCATTGCACGACTGAGAAGGCAACAAACAACGACTTTTTCTTCCACAAAATACCAAACGAAGGTAAAAAGCTGAATAGATGGACACACTGATACCAGAGATGTGTTGTCTGCTAAAGAAGCCTCTGTAATATCACTAGCCAATCAGAATAGACTTTACCTTGTCAGTCGAAGCACAGCTTCATACAGTAATATCTGTTGCCACAATCATAAACTTGTTCAATGAATGGGAAAAAAAATCTACACTGAACATGTCTTATCTTTTTCCTCTTCATTGAAAGTGTTCACCTAGACTTGTTTACCCTAAAACTGTTACTGGTGTACTCTTCCACAAAAATGTGTGAGAAGAGGTGAAGGGGGGAACAGGCCTTTCTACAAATCTTCCAATCCAGATTGGGGGAGGCAGTCAACACACTCCACATTGTAAATTTCATGACTGGAAGTTGACTTCCTAACACCTGTCAAAACAGCTCTGAGGGCAAATTCACAAAAGACCCACTGAAACCTGCCTGTGAGTTGACTAGCCTTTCTACCATCCATACATTTGATGAACTAAATTCACTATGTACATATTTGCTGAACACCACTTGTAGAAGCTTTGCTCCAAAGGCATGAATGGAATGGGGTGGAGGGAGGGAGGGATAGTGAATACTACTGAGGAAGCTGGTTGCAGGCAGGTATGGGAAAAAAAACAAAACTGAAAAGACATTAATTACTTGGATTGAGAAATCGAGGGAGAAAGATTGGACAGAGAATGAGAAAAAAGGTAGTGAAGAAGTTTCTTCAAAAAGAAGTGTTCACAGAGTGTTTTCCGTTCTTTCATATGGTTTTGATGTACTAGCTATCATTCTCCTAAGCCACACACTGGCCTGTGCCTCTTTGACACTCACAACTCATTGGTATTCTTTGTATAAAAAAACATCAATGCAGTATTAAGCTACTTCTATTTAAAAGCTCATAATCAAACGAGTGGAATTCCCCCACCCCCACCCCAACTTCTGAAGAAAAACTGGTTGCAAACTACATTTTCATGAAAAATGCTCCAATACATGCTATGTCATTGTGAAAATGCATCTCTTTCTCTTTTTAAGGTCCACATCTATTATAAGTTTGTGATAAACAGGCCTGTACAAATGCACATGCTTTTAATAAACAGCATCAGTATATGAAGTAAAGGAAATCAATTGCCAAATATTATACATTAAACACACAAATGATTGTAATAAATAGGACAAAACATGTAAACCAAGTACAGTTACTCATACATACACTCCTGCGTTCCCTGGACTTAAAAGACGAGCTGAACACTAGGGCCTATGGGGTATGTGTGGAGCTAATGCCAGAGTGGAACCTCTGGAACCCCGTCACATGCTGCGGAACATGGTGCTGGCTGTCTGAAAATTTTGCTCAGCTCTTTGACAAGACTGGACAGGTGAGGGTTGCCTCCATGACCCTCTATAAGCGCCAGAGCCCTGCAAGTAAGCAACCCAAGACAACATTCATGGTGAGATTAAAGCAGACTTTGTACTTGTGTTTTGCCAAAACAACTTAAAAGATTAAAGATAACGTTTGAAGCTGATTTGTCATAATATTTATTTATAGCACAGCTGACTGCTTCTCAGTGGCAGATAAGTTATAAAAAAAAATTTTTAAAAAAAGGATCCATGATACCAAGACTAAAAAAAAAAAAAAAAAACAACCGAGTCTGTGTGAAACCCAATAGAGTGACGTAAAAACAATGCATATCACAGACAAAAATAAGAACAAATTACCAATTTCTTATCGATAAAATGTGAACCTGATGGATCATCTCAGAATAAAGTCTTCCTGTAATCTGCAGTGATACACATTCCACCACTCTTTAAAACGATGTTTGATTCTGAGCAGTTTTCTGGCCTGGTATGCACCATGGAGTCTCCTTGCTTTTCAAAAGGTAAGAATAGGTGTGATGACTATCAATTCTGCACAAAACCATTTTCAATGACCAGCTTAAATGAATTTTAAAATTCTGCTTGAAATGATTACAACTGGAAACGCTGTCTTTTCTTTCTTTCTGTGTACACAGGCTGATACTCCTGCGGACACTCCCTGTATTGACAGTCAGTTGAGTTTTGTGCGTATGACCATTTTTTATCCCGACATTAAAGCAGCCATACTCCGTCTTCGGGAAAGGTGCATGCTATGTGTAACGTGTCATCCATACCAAGGGCCAAACTGGCCTTCTCTTCGAAAGATGGTGATGGGGATTTTACCTGTGTGCAAGATGTGCGTGCGTTCACACACAGAACCTCGGTTTATAGTCTCATTCGAAGGACTGGAAACGCCGTAAGGATTACATATAGAAAGACAATCGAAGAGGATGGCACACAAAGACCATCTGAATATAGTCTGTAGAAAGGCTGTCTGAGAGGATTACAGACTGAAAGGGGTGTTAGAAAGGCTTGTATAGCGAAAGGCTGTCTGAGAGGACTGTGTACAGAAAGACTGAAAGCATGGCATTCAGGAAAATGGCAGAACAAATACCTGAAGTACATTACACAGCTTTCATTAGGTATGTTTCTTAAATGTTGTGGAATATCAGGTATAATTCTTAAGTGTAGAGTTACAGGACTGCATGGATAACCAGATCTGAAGCTACACCAAGAAGATTTCTGTTTGTTATTTCCATGTTCTACTACACAAGACTGTATTCGATAAAAGCAAATTCAAAGACACATAATGATGTCCGCATCATTACAATCACATTTCAAAACAAAAAGACGAATTGAGCAATAGAGTTCAAACTGTATAAAATTAAAAATATTCAAATATGCTAGTGAAATTAAAGTTTGAATAAAAAAGACATAATGAACAAGCAAAACATAAAGAAAATTGGCAAAACAGTATGCTAATTTCTATAACAGGGCAAATCATTTTCAAAACGTCTTCTTCTCCAATTTGAATGTTCTAGCAGAATTCACTGAAAATTAAACCAATAAAACTGTATTACATGCTTTATTTTCATGATGTACGTAACTTAAACAGCTACTTGCAGAACTTTAAGAACTATTCATCTAAATCGTAACATTCACAATAGTTTTTTCATACCCAGCGCAGCTGCTAATATACAGAAAAAAAAGATAATTCCACATACCGTTCTTCTAGATCCAACAACACAGATCTTGTGTGGTCAAAGGAACCCATCTTCTTTCAGGTAGTCGACACAGTATTTTTTCACATCATTGTCAGTTGTGCGCTGACGTAAAATATCTGAGAATGGTTCAGGATCAGTTTGCAATAATTTCACCATCATCTTTCAACTCACGATCAAAAAGACAGAAAAGATGAGGGAAAAGAACCAGAAAAAGGGTTCAAGTTAAAACGAAAGTCAGCAAACAATGGTTACAAAATTAATACAAAATGAATGAAACGGAGAGGTCAAGGGGAGTGCCAGGAGAGACAAACATGAATAAAATAATGGAATAACTGCACAGGAAGCAGCAAAGAGTAACAGTATGAAGACCCTGTACAACATCACAAAACAACCGTCTGGCAAAAAAAAAAACTACCACCAGCCATCCAAGTAAAAGTGAAAGATGGAAAAATCCTTAGCAAACCAAGAGCAGGACAGATGAAGCTATTCAATAGCGTATCAGTTGCCAATCCATCACCACTGAGGAAGGGGAAGCTTTAGATGTGAACCTGGAACCATGAACCTAAGAAGAAATCATTAAAGCAATGTAGGAAACAAAGTCTTGCAAAGCTCCCGACTCGGATGGCATTTCACCAGAAGCAGACATAAAAATCCACAGCAGAATTGCTCATAGATCTGTTGCAAGAAGCTTGGGAGAAAGCAAAGGTACCACCAGACTGGAGAAAGCATTATCAGATCCCCAGCAAAGGAGACCTCATCACCGCATGATGACTGGGGAGGAATTCAGCCCCTGTCCCTACCCAGCAAGAAGTTCACAAGAATCATCTTGGGGAGGACCCAAGCATCAGTAAACACTAAGCTATAAGGCAAGTGGGATTCCAAAATGGGAAATAATGCAGGATTCTGAACTGGGAGATAAAACCCAGATCAGATCGCCACAACGGTTGGTCATTTATCATTGCAAATCATGGAGTGGCAGCCTCCCCTATACATCAAGTTCTCTGACTTCAAGAGTCTTCAACATTGTGTATAGAATTCATGAGACATCATGATGCACCCTTTTAAGCAGGTTGAGATCATACAGCTTCTCTATGAAACATACAACTGGCCATGTCATTACAGCTCCAGCATGTTACAGCCTTTCAACATTCATACAACAGTCTGACAAGGATGTTTGCTGTGACCCATGATTTTCCCTTTGGTGACAGACTGGGTCATGAAGACATCAATGACTCAACCATGTGGTATCCAGTGGACTGTACCACAGAAGCTGGAAACCTTGATTTTGCAGATGACATCAGCCTGCTGTCACATTCCCTTCAGCACATGCATGAGAAGACGAAAAGCCTCTGATGAACAGCGATGAACTCAGGTTTAGAAATAAATACTGACAAAACCAAGGCCATGAGAACCATCATGGAGAGCATCTGTCTGCCTTGGAGAGCAAGCTATAGAACAGGTTAGCACGCTCACCTATATTGAAAAGGAGATACAGCTGAAGGCATAAAAAGCCAGGATCACCAAGACAAGACATGTTCGTTGTCCTCAAACCCACCTGGAGAAATGCCAACATCCCCCACTCCACCAAACTGACACTGTTCACAGTTTAAGCTTATACTGCTGTATAGATCAGAGACTTGGAGGAAAAGGACTGGAACACAAGCTGCAAGTCTTCATCCACACCTGCTTGCAGCAAATATTCTACACCAAATGGACGGAAAAAATAACAAACGAAGGATTTTGGCACAGAACCAACCAGAGGCCACTAGAGAACACCAGAAGCTGAGCATGGAAATGGAGTGGACTCACCCTGCGCAAGGTCCAAACAACATCGCATGACATGCAGTGGACTGGAGGTCTCTGGAAAATGATGAAAAAGGCGGCCAGTTACACCATATCAAAGAACGCTGAGAAGATGAAAACAATCACAATGCCTTGGGGGAAGACAAAGGACAGCCCACGATGGATCATGCAGGTGATCTGCAGTGAAAGCTATACGTTCCAGAGAGAATGAGGACTAGGACATCACTTTCAAACAGTAGAGCAATATCAATGCTCTGCAACCAGATCTATCATCATTTATTTTATTTTTCTTTTTTTCACATTCTAACTTTATCATTTATAGAAGATTTGAACAAATTAATTCTTTATTTCATATTTCTGATCTTCTGTGTGCTCTTTGTGGCAATACTACCACTCTGCTCATTTAAATCCCCTATAAACTGCTATGCTTCAAAGAGCTGCTGCTCAACTGCAGCCTCAGAAATGGAATGGTGGAAATGATTGA
>JADBJO010000117.1:545000-675000 GCA_016801955.1 Conus betulinus
CGATTCTGGATTTTTAATTCTGTGCATAAAAGGTTTTTTAAAAAATCCATCTGCAGTACTTTAGGGGCAAACATCTTTAAGAAAACTATGCCCCACAAACGGAAAAATTAAAAGGAAAAAAAAAAAAAGGATAAAGGTAAAGAAAAGGACAAACCGTTATAAACAAGTACCTGGAATTCCTCTTCGGAGCTTGGAGTTGTCTTCTATGTCATCCACTCTGTGTGCAACAGAAACCACAATGTACTGACAAACAGGTTCAGCCATGTTTAAGCAACAATATAACGCAATATCCATATGTTTTAAATTGAAAGGGATCTCTCTCTCTCTCTCTCTCTCTCTCTCTCTCTCTCTCTCTCTCCCCCCCATATACAAACACTATCCTGCTTCCACACACACACACACACACACACACACACACACACACACACACACACACACATGTCCATGTAAATACAAATATGCATAAGTGTAGCATGATGGCCATTGTTTTCTTTTGTTCAAAGTATTTTCTTGTAATGATTCTTGAAGCTGTCAAAGAAAAAAGAAAGAGGAGCATTATACATTTTCACAAGATTGTGGCACTGGCAGCTTTTTCTACTCCTACGACCAGGGGCTCAAAATATCAGATCACAATATTATTCACTCTACCCTTAGATACAAACCGAATTTAAGGGACAGCTAAGCTTGACTTGTCTGCAGTCATCACTCAGACTCCCCTTGAACTCGCTACAGAATGGCTGACAGACGCTTGCATAATATAAAATTATCCCGATATGCCTATGCAGAAAATGTTGCAAAGTACACATAAAATGCAAAACATGCAACCACAGCTTTGGTTTATGTTGTTTACCTCCTGAAGATGATAAACACTGAAAGAGCGCTCTCACACATATGTACACACACAATAAACAGAATACACAGAATTCACACCATGGTGTGTTAGTGTAAGTGTGTGAAAGCGCACATGTGAGCGTGCCACCTCTGTGTGTGTGTGATGTGTGTGTGTGTGTGTGTGTGTGTGTGTGTGTGTGTGTGTGTGTGTGTTTGTGTATGCATGCATGCGTGTGTAAAACAAAACAAAAAAAACTTTAAAAAATAGAATATGCTTCAGAAACTGAAACAGACTGCAGCTTTGCTGAAGACGTGCAGAAATACACACAAACACACAAAACAGTCACATAGCTCTGGATAACATATCTATGGGGTAGCTTGTGGAGTTGAACTGGAGTGAAAACTGGCAGTGAATCAGCTCTCTGTAGTGCACCACAAAGGCAGCATACTGAACAGCACTACAATAAATACAACAAACTATCAGCACTGTATTCATCAGCAACACCTCTGTCTCCAAAGAGTACGTTCAAACATGTGTACTCACATCAAGCTGGCATTGTGAAGCATTTGTATCACATCTCCAATCAGTTTCTGTTTGTCCTCAGGAATTTTCAGCAATGGTTAAAAGCCCTGGAAAAAGGTTTTTTTCCCCCTTTTCAAAAATGACATACACTGGTTATCCTCTTAACAACCAACAAACTGAACTTTATTCAAAACTGCTGTCCACATAGAGTATATGAAACAATTAAGCTTCTTCCAACAGTAGGTTCAGAATTTTATATCGATTCTGATGATGCTTTCAGTGACTTGGATGGATAGTAAAATGCACTAGCGATAATTTCAAAGCTAAGTATGTGGAAACCGTGATGGTGAGGAATGGTGAAGTGGGGTAGGAGAATTGGGGAATGGCTTAAGTGACATGGTGCTTAGTGAAAAAAAAGAAGAATGTGCGAAGGTTATGCAGAAATGAACAAAAAAGCCTTTCATTACTTCATTGACAAGACCAACACAGGGATTTTCTTTTCTTTTCCTTTTACTATCAAATACTGACGAGCCTAGAGCTGGAGCTAGTGAATCATTCTTCTCCTTCAGCATTCCAGTATCTGGTAGCGTGTGAACTCGTTTTATCCTGTTGGGATACTCACACTGTACTCGAGAGTATAGTCAGTTCACTCCGACTTTGTTGAGTGCAGAAATTTGTGGGAAGAGGTTGTGGAAAAAGACAGATAAAAGATATGGTAGACAGAAAGGACAGCAGACACCAGCACAGCAAAGGAGGAGACAGAGTTACTGAGAGCGAAAGGAAAAGGGGATGTTACTAGCACAGAATGTCCAGAAGCTGGGGCAACTATTTGTACAAAAGACGCTCCGGTATTCCCATGGGGGGAGTGAACCACCATCTCCCCCCTACCCCCACCCCCTCCTCCACTCCCAACTCCTCCTACCCTTCCGTGATTTCTTTCACTTAATTTTCAACAATCCAGTCATGCTATCCATCAGACCTTGTGCTTCGTTTACCCCTGTCTCTTGACTAACATTTCCACTACTCTACCTCAGCAGATTATTTGCATGGATGATTTTCAGAGACTGTCTAGCTTCTTTTACTGACTATAATCAGACTTCTGGAGACAAAAATAATGATAAACTTGATGAATTTTAGAGATGAGAAACTACTACAGTGAGTCTTTCCAAATTTCAAAGTTTGATAGACGAATACCATACCAAGAAGATCATAAATCTAAGATGTCTAGGTTATAGTTTAAAATAACTGATATCAGTATGGAAAGGCATGACTGTGGGATAAACCTTCAGCATGGCAAAAGTTAAGATTCTTCTTTCTGATGATTTACTTCCAATCATCTAAAGCCTTCCTCCTGTACCAATAAATCATCATGTACTGTGTAGCATTGTATATGAACAACTTGACATTACCTCAGATTGCTATGACCAAGTGGCATCAATTCAATAATCCTTTTTCTTATCTATACAGAGGAAATTTGTTTGTGCAGTGATACATACTGTTGACAGTTTTGTTCTGATCTGCTTCCCAGGGATCTGACAGATGTAGTTGTAAGGCTCCAGTAGAATCTGCAACACGACATCATAAGACACAGTCTACAAATGCTGAATGACACCATTTCATTTGATTTGACCATGATATTATGTCTGTTAAGTGTTATTCTCTTTTAAAGGTTGGTGCAAGATTATTTCACAAACATTGCTCTGCAGGTGTACTTGCAGTAAATAGTGTGTGTGTGTGTGTGTGTGTGTGTGTGTGTGTGTGTGTGTGTGTGGTGTGTGTGTGTGTGTGTGTGTGTGTGTGTGTGTGTGTGTGTGTGTGTGTGTTTCTGTGTGTGTGTGTGTGTGTGTGTGTGTGTGTGTGTGTGTGTGTGTGTGCGTGTGCATGTGTGTGTGTGTTTGTGTGTGTGTATACACGAGTTTGTGTTACATTGATGGGGGAAGGGGGGGAGGGGGTATTGCAGGGACATTCTATTGCTTTGAGATGGTGGTAACTAAAATTGAGATTAAGGTGAGGGCAGCAGGAACCAAACAGCGACACACCAAAAAATCACCCCACAGGTCTCTACAACCACCTTTCCTGCTCGCATACTTAATCACAATTGCTCCAACACAGATATGCCGTTCGCCTGATACAGTCCCTCATTTGCTCACATATAAGATCATCAAGTACAACCAACCAGAAATTCAGAGACTGACAAACAACAATTTGATCTACAGAGCTGATCACCCCTTACCATGTCTTCCATGGTCCAGTCACAGAAGACAGAAAAACAAACATACAAAAAACGCTTAACATCAAACATGAATGCAAAACCATATGGGCAGATCTAGTCATCTCCACCTTCCATTTCATTCTACCTGCCTATCTGCTACTGTGTTACAAAACATAACTCACCCATACCTATGAACACACACACACACACACACACACACACACACACACACACACACATGAAATGAGCATTTAAACACTACTCCCTTCTCCTTCCCTCTTCTTATACAAACATAAACATGTATACATGCACACAAACTTCTCAACTCAACCATTTTTTTGCATACGACAGAACTGGCTCCTGACAGCTTTATTTTATGTTTTAAGTTTGCATATCTTAAGTCATTTGCATCTGACACATATGCATCTGAAATACCTCTATCAATGGAGAAAAGCATGAGGGTCTGATAGTTACCTTCTCAGATATCTCTGTTGGCGTTGTGGATTTTGGCAGGTGATCCATTGGAAATACAGAGCACACTCTCAGCACAGCAGAGCTATTTCATGGAAACCAAAAGTGATCGTCTTCTAATTTCTTATTTCAGTGTACCTGGAACAACAGGTTTGTGTACAGTTCATGAAAAAAAACCCAAACTAGACAAAACAACAACAACAATAAAGAAAACAGCGAGTTGAGAGAGAGAGAGAGAGAGAGAGAGAGAAGAGAGAGAGAGAGAGAGAGAGAGAGAGAGAGAGAGAGAGAGAGAGGGGGGGAGGTAGGGCCAAAAACAAATATTCAGAAAAAAATAGTCATTTAAATGTGCAGACAACACTCTCTCTCTCTCTCTCTCTCTCTCTCTCTCTCTCTCTCTCTCTCTCTCTCAATACAAACAAAGCTTATTATACAATATGAACGAGATGAGTGAACTTTAGCAGCACATCTTCTTCAGATATCGAAAATAACAGAATAGAAAAATGCAGAAAACAATACTCCCCATACTAGGGTAATGTCAGTTGGAGAATGACCATCACCTTCTGACACCCTTCAGGGGATTATTGTTCCGCACATTTTTGTAACGTTTGTGTTCCTGACATACCTCATGATGCCTGTCAAAATGTTTGACTACATCTACATATTTACCCTTGAAATTATCTACTAATATAGAGAAACTCAACAAATACTTCTGAAAGCTTCTTTCCATCAGTTAGTTATCCTTTCTAATCATGGTAAATGTGAGCATGTAGCTATTTTTGTCATCCACAAGGATTTTGCAAGGAAAAATACCCAAACATTGTAAAGAGAGTATCCTGAGGGATACCAAATAACAAAACTAGATTTCTGAGTTTGTATTCCCAGCTCTGAATACTCCAAATTCTGTATATGTGGGGATAAAACCAATGCTAAAGAAACAAACAAAACAAACACGTATGAGTGAATTATCAAAAGCTAAATTTTTAACGATAGTAAACATAGGAGGTTTGGGGATTGAGGGAGGGTAGAAGAATAGCAGGGAACTGAAGATGCCAATGATATATAGCAAATTGTTACACACACACACACACACACACACACACACACACTCCCTTGTTTAAACTTGCAGGTTGGGGAGAGATGTAACTTGTAAGGATGAGCATTGTGTTAGGGAAGTGGGGCTTGGGATGGAAGTGTTGGGGGCTGATAGTGATACAACCAAGTGTTCTATCATGAGTACAAACGTTACTGCGGGGTGAACACTTGGGTAGGTCTTGCCAAAGTTAACTTCCTTGTTTATCATTATTTTACTAGTTCTGAGGTATCTCTTGGCTTCACTTATAAAAAAAATATACATACCGTTCCGTTGGTATTTTCTTTTTCTTCTTTTCCCTTTTGTCCACCGTCCACGGATTCACTCGAGCGGACGTTCCGTCGATCTACAGTAGATTCGTACACTGCGAGAATCACTTGGCTGCTATTACTGTGAAATCGTTTATATGGGTACCGACTGATGGACACAAGATGACAGTACTCGTTCACTCGTTCATTCATCCCAAAATAGTACTTTGGTCTAAGTTTCTCTGAGCTGTATTATTCCAAGTCAGGTCTGCCACATACTGTTTCGTCTTTTTATTATTGTCTGTTTTCATACATGCTATGTACGTTGTAGTACATTTACATATGTCCCCCCCAGCCCACCTCACTCTCTAGCCCCACTGTCTCCTCTCCTTCCTCTTCATTATTGTTACTCTCATTTTTATTTTTTTTTTTGTTTGTTATTATTATTATTTTTTTTGTTTCATTTTCATTTATCTTCTATTTTCATTTGATGTTCTTTTATGATTACATGACCGCTTTTGCTTGCTTTTTTTTTTTTTTTTTTTTTTTTACATTAATTGATTTCACTGCATGTTGTAGTCCCTACTCCACACACATTACACACACACACACACACACACACACACACACACACACACACACACACACACACACACACACACATGTACGCAAATCTTTTTTTTAAATATCCGGGAGAAGGTTGGATGGTACATATTTTTTGGTCTGGTACATAGGAAGTGGAATAAGTGTTCCGGGCTTTTTTCTCAAGCCTTATTTTAGAATTCATGCTCCAGAAGATTCCAGTTCTGCAACGATAAGAAGATGTTCCCTATTATTATGATATCGTGTCAAGGAAGAAAATATGGGCAGATTACGAAATTAGACGCGTACTTCAATCTAACTAGAGGCTTGTCTCTGAATTGAGCACGTGATAGTCATGTGACTTTTGTTGCCTTTGCGAAGTTTGAGAAGTTCGTGTTACCTTTTGCAAGCTCACAACACGTATTAAAGGTGAAATTATTTGGAACCTTAGGGTACGTTTATACTGGCACGCACGTCAGTCGCGCCGACATACAAAAATCGTGCGGATGCGGCACCCCTTCTTCATTTTCATTTACAGAGTAGAAGGTGTGCATATCGCCACAGACACGCACGCACGGCCACTCCCGCAAAAAAAGTCGTGCGTGCTTGCCACAATTGCAACGCGCGCGCGGACAGAAAAGTCATGCGGATGAGGCAGACCCTTCCCTTTTATCACTGGCAGCGCTCTGGGCGTTAATACTGACACGATTTTGTGCGTGCGTGCATCAAGGAACTGTACTCGGATTTTTCATTTCATAGGTATACCTCAAGATGGACGATGACAAATTGATTGCTGCAGTCAGGAATCGACTGTTTCTTTGGGACAAGTCTGATGTAAACCATTTCAACAGGGGTATGATTGCTGCAGCATGGACGAACATTGCAAAAGAAGTCGGAGGAGGTGGTAAGTGTTCTGTTTATTTTATTATCCCACTAGAAAATGCTCGCTCTCGCTCTCTCTCTCTCTCTCTCTCTCTCTCACAGAAAATCGGCGGCGCTTCATGTTTTCTTTTCCTCCACTTCCGCAAAAAAATACGTTTCTGCCGCCTCGTCAGCGCCATGTTTACCAGAATACCAGCTGTGTTTAGCCTCCAAGCTATTTGTTCTACTACCATTGTTACTAGCGCCGAATTTGACTAATCTTTGCCCCTGTCTGTCACCGCGTCATTTACCCTCGTCGACCCAACTTCCTCTCAAAGAACGTGCGGATCAGTATGGACGCCTTTTCTCATGCGCGTGCGATTTTTCACGTGCGCACGACAGTCGTACGTGCCAGTATGAACGTAGCCTAAGTGTGCGAGTGGTCGCCTCTCACCCCATCTTAACACACACACCCACACACACCCACCCCCCGTTTGTTTCTTTGGGAACAGTCTGATAGAAACCATTTCAACAGAGATCTATATGATTGCTGCAGCATGGACGAACATTGCAAAAGAAGTCGAGGAGGTAGTAGTGTTCTGTTTATTTAATTAATTCATTCACAACAACAAAAAAATCTGTCTGTCTGTCTGTCTGTCTCTCTCTCAGTGTATTTCAAAGAATACTTTTCTTACATGTTTGTGCATGTGTACGCTTACACATGTATGTACACATGTGCGCCTGTTTCTCTGTATGTTTGTGCGCGTGTATGTCCCCTATGGGGTAAAAACCTGATGAAAAAAGCATATAGATCTACTGCTTATACTGTTACCCTTGGAAATAAAGATTTTTGATTGATTCTCTCTGTCTCTCCCACGCCCACCCTCCCCTCTCTCGTGTTTGATTTTCAGGGTCTTTTTTTTTTGTTCCACCAAGCAGCGAGCACAGTTTTTCTTTTTAAATATGTTTGTGTGAGCAAGTCATTCTGCCATGATAGACTTCCTGCTGGAGACACGAAATACGACATGAAGGCATTCTGCACTAACATAGCTGTGTTGGCAGGTCGGGCATTGTCGGGTGAAAAAAACTGTCCCACTGTCCATGGTTGTCAGTTTGAAGGCCTGACCAGTTTCTCACACACTGCAATTCTTTGTCCAGAGTGTAACTGTGTAAAACACAAACTGCTTTGATGATGTCAATGGCAAAGTCTGGGTCCACTTCCATTGATTTTATCAGGACACGCCACACACTTGAGCCACACCAAAAGCACATTCAACTGCCTCCGTGCTCTTGACAGCCTGATGGAAAGACATCTTGGAAATGGTCGCATCAGGTTAGGCATCATAGCAAAAGCTTCGTCACCTATGAACACATATGGAAGTTCTGTGTCTGAGATGGAAGCTGGTTTTGGAATGTGAGGTTTGTTATGAACAGTTTGAAAAATGATGACTCTTGAAGAATGCCACAGTCACTGCAGCTTCCATATCATCCAATGTCAATCACAGGAAAAGTTTTCCCGTGTACATCTACCAAAAGAACAATGGAATTGTGACTTTTATAGTTGTGGTATTGTGAGCCAGAGTGGACAGGAGCTTTCAGCTGCACATGCTTTCCATCTATAGCCCCTATGCACAGAGGGAAATTCCACCTCTGATAGAAATCTCCTGCAGTCTTTGTCCATGTCGCCTCATCTGGAACAGGCATGTGCAGGGGCTGAAGTTTCTGCCAAAGTATTTGTACAGTTTCCATGATATGCCCTGAACTGTGGATAAGCGAGAGATAATGTTGCTTATAGCCCAGCCGACTGCAAAGGGCCACATCAGGGCTGTCACCACGTTAAAATCAACTCACCAGTCATTTAAAAAAAAAAAAAAAAAAAAAGCCGATTCTGAAGCGGAAGGCCAATGATCTGAATGATTCGCTAATAGTCCAAAATCTGAAAGCAAATGGACCTTATTCTTTAAAATCACTAAAACATAAACAATAGGATGTATAAATGCACAAAATAATGAAAAGATTGATGCAGAAATAAGTGGGGTCCATGTTACATTTTAACTGAAAAGATAAACTTATAATAATTATTAGTGAAGTCTTGGTAATTTTTTACTCTGTGTTTTCAGTGACTGCTGCAGACTGCAAGACCAGATGGACCAGCCTCCGAGATTACTTTGTCAGAAAACACAAGGAAATGAGAACCACAACATCTGACCCGACTGCACGCAAAAGAAAGAAATGGCACCTCTATGAGTTTATGCTCTTCCTGGTACCAACCATTGCAACAGGTTTTACCAGTGCAGATCTCCCTGATGTCAATGAAGACAGCAACTCGTCTGGGTGCAGTGACATAGAACAATCCCAGGTCAGCATGCCAACCAGCCCACTCTCTATTCAATCGGACGAGAGTCTTGTATCAGCAAAGAGAAAGCCCAGTCAACATCAGAAGAGAAAAGCTGTGAAAAAACCAGAAATCTCTGCAGTTGACAGGGAGATCTTGAAGGCCTTGAGGGAACCTGAAAAACAGCAAGTGGATGAAAATGAAATGTTTTTCAAAAGTCTGTTGCCCTCTCTGAAAAAGCTGGATGAGGTGGAAACCATGCAGTTCCGTCTCGAAGTACAACAGCTGGCTATAAACTACCTGCAAAGAGCCCGAGCCAAAACGGCTACTGCAACCTCTCCCCTTGCGTCCCCACAAGCAAGTTCTGCAAGCTCTGCAGCTCCATCTACCTGAAACCAGCAGATTTATGTCACAGAGAATTTGTGCTGTACTCAAGTCTGGACAGAATTATCGATGTGTGTGTTGTGTTGGTGTGTGTGTGTGCAAGCACGAATGTTCATGTGTGTATTTGTCTGTGTCTGTGCGCACTGAGCTAAGTATTCTTGAGTGCTTGAGTGATATGTGAGTGCATTAGTGCAAACATGTGTCATGTGAGTGTTTCTGCACCCATGTGCATGTATGCCCATGGTTTTTTTTTCCGCTCATTTCTTTTCTTTTCTTTTTTTTTTTTTTTTTTTCATAAAGTACACATATTTGAAAAAGTTAGGGGCACACACAGGACAATCTTTTGGTGTTCCCACAAATTTGTCTAAGTTGCAAACATAAATGTGCCATCCCAAACAGATAGAGAAAAGACAGGGGTTTTTTTTTTTTTTTTTTTTTAGAAATTATGTTTATGAATGAGACGTGGTCGTGATATTTCTTAGACAATTCAGCATTGATTGTGTGACATATGACATAATGGTTTCTTGCTTTTCTTTGTGTGTGTGTGTGTGTGTGTGTGTGTGTGTGTTTTAAATATCATTTGATTGCATGTTTGTGCATGGTTCAGTATTGACTTTGTGTGCATATCAAAAATAAAATGACAAAGGTTAAGCATGAATCTTTTTGTGTCATGAAAGGAATGTTTTTTATTTGTTAACTAATCTTTCTACTGTTTGTAATGTTAAAGAATTGTTTTAAATCACAAACATGGTGATAGACAATATTCTGACAAGATAATTTGATGCTAACTCACTGAGAGTCAAAACCAATCGTTCATTAGGTGACATCGGGTCACAAAAGTTGGTCGTTTGACGTTTTTCTCCAGGTTTGCAGCAGACAGCTCCAGCAAATGATTGTACCTCTCAGGGTTTGTGTCTCAGCTGGTCTCAATGATCTTGCATTCTATGGTTAAACCAAGTTAAAGACTGACAGAAAATGGAAGGTTCAGTAGGCAGTGGATGTGGCAAAAAACCCCTAAAAATCAGGGAAGTCACAAGACGTGGTAACATACGCAAGTGAACAAACATGGACTGAGATGAACGAAAATGAAACGATGGTCAAAGGCAAAATGGAAACCGAATAGAGAGATGGTGATACAGAAGCTGAAGAACAGAACAGAATTCCGCTAGAAATCAGCAAGGTCAACAGGGTCAATGGACTAATTGGGAATGTATATATGGTGTACAGCTCCTCTTAGGTTAAACTTCATCCTCAGATCTGTCCATGGATTCAAACCTCGTGAAAAATCAGACGACCCTGCATGTTTGCCTTGGGGTGTGTTGTGAGTGCATGTGTGAGAGAGGGAGAGCTTGTTTGTGTGCATGCATGAGGGTGTGTGAGGGGGAGGAGCCGTTGTTCTTATTGTTATGTGTGTGTGTGAGTGTACGTATATGCTGGATTGATGGTCTTGTGCTTGTTTTTGATCCTAAGTCATCTTCTGAATATTCATACACGCAGTCATTACACACATACACGCACAAACGTGCGTGCGTACGTGCACTTGCTCCTACGCACACACATATATGCATGTGCATATCCACACACACACGGGTGCACACATACACATGAACGCACAAATGCATACACACACACACACAATCGTACACGCCCACATACAAAGACACATACATATACACATACATATGTACACACACACATGCAGATGCATATGTATGCATACACAAACCCCAAATTTACACACACACATGTACATGCACTTCTGCACACGCACACGTACATGCAAGCACACACGTGTGTGCACACACACACACACAGAAGTTCACACACATACACATTATGTACGTGCACACACACACACATGTGCATGCGCGCGCACACATGGGCCCGTGCCCACACATCCATATGCACATGCGTATATTCACTACACACACATACAAAAAAAAGATAACTAGAATTATAGACAACCAATGTTAGCTAGGCACTCAAGGTCCAGCACGTTGGACTAATGCGTAGGTCAGACAATCTGCTAAGACGTAGCCATGAGACCCCTTTCTTCAATTCTCTCATCTTAGTTGTCAATTCATTTATCCATCAAATTAAAATCATGCCTAGTGTGGTCTCAAAAACTTAGTGGATGTGGTGTAGCGTATATATGGACTAGTCTGCACACAGTGTGACGCCTCTTAATGAAACTGAAACTGAAACTCGTGGAAAAACAGCACTAACCCAGAGAATATGCACATGAAGACACAAACATTTGTTTAAGGAGATGCCACATCTTTTTAGCACTGTTGGAGGTGACATGCCTCCAGAAGCCCCTCCAAGAATGTTCTGCTGGGCAGGAGGCCACAAGTCATTCTCTGGAGTGGCTGAGTGGCTGTGACCAACATCAAAATCGTGGACGTGGGAGTTACTGGATGCAGTGCATGACCGGGAGTGCACAGCAGACCTTCCAGAACAGGAAAACGCCCAGAGATTGTCCAGAAAAAGACGGATGGAGTACTCTGTTCAGGTTCAGCTGAAGAACAAATATAGTCTGGTCAAACTCACTGTGCCATAAGAAACTGAAAGCACAGTGAAGGAAGCTTAAATATATACAGACTGAAAGATATGCCAGTCTAGACAGCATCTTAGAGAATCTGCTTTCAAGCCAAAGTCCTCGACATAGAGGTTGAAGCAAGGGGGTAAGCTGATCAGCATATGATCTCATGAAACAGCTCACAATTTCTGGTACTGTGTGGTAAGAACAGGACCAGAACCTGAAAAGGCAGTGGCAGATGCAGCTGAACAGAGTTGTACTTACCACTGGATCTGGTCAAAAGATTTCTCAATTCAGGTATCCAAAAGCTGTATGGGTAAAGTATCCATCCACAGCATAAAAAAGGCATTGCCTTGAGACATCAAACCATCCAGTAGGTGTAGGTTCAAATCCTGGCTGTATCAAAAAATGTTTCTAACACTACCAGCTGTTAACACATCTGGGAATTATGACAAAAATGTTTCTAAACACTACCAGCTGTAAACGTATCTAGGAATTATGGCTGGTTATAGCCTGGCCCCCTTAGAGTGTAAGGAGTTCAGGGCCGAAACACTTGTCTGAGGGGCTTTCTTCTCTGGGGACCTCCTGTCCAGCTGTCCCTAAGAGTTTCTCACTAATCAACAAGGAAAATTATTCCCAGCTGTGTGTGGTGTTCACTTGTATGGTACAAATGTAGACAATAGGTGCACAGACCACAATAAAACTGTCCACACACAAGGAAAGGTTCCCAAGCTGACTTTTGAAGTGAAAATGGACATTTGGAGTCACAAGAAGGCTTATTCTAGAACATCCTTACGATTGAAAGAAAAGCTATTAGGCTAGCCCCATAGCTTTCCTTGATTTTAACTGGCTCAAAACGTATGTTGGGGGATATATCAGTAAATGATTATTATTCTAGTAAGTGTCGGAACCTTCATACAACATTCACATTATCATTTGTTCACAAGTAACAATGAACTTTCCACAGAATGCGTATGGGTGGGGAACAGTTTTTATCTAAAATGCTTGATTGAAAAGATTGGTTTTTAGATGTGTTTTGTAACCAGGTATGGCTTTTAGTTGTTTTTTTAGCAGGTGAGGTGGGCAGGTTTTGTACAGTAGGAGGTAGAAAGTTTTCTCGAGTTATTAAGACAGCAAAGGTAAAGGAACTCTCACCAAATGGCTTTAGATTATGCTTTTGAATCATCAGAAGTTTGTATATGATTCCAGCATTGGGATCTTCAGAAGTCATATTTATGATCCCAGAGAGAAAGAAGATAGAGTTTGTGTTTGGTGTCAGGCTTCCATACTGACAAGTACTGGTCATTTTGGACAACCAATGTATTAAGTCCAGATAATTTAAGTATGAGTGTAGAGATGCTTATGTATAAGATTGAGAATGAATTGTGATAACATGAAATGCCTCAGTTTGACAATTGCAAGACATGGAGTAAACAAATAAAGTAAAATTTTGTACAACGGATACATTTAATGCTATGTACCAGATACAAGGCATCTTAGGAGATATAAACAGTGGTAAATGTAACCTGTGAGATCTGATCATAGTTATGATGAATAATACCTCCCATCAGATACCAGACCAAACTGAAAGTCTTACAAGGAGTTGCTTACTTGCAAAATATAATAGCAGTGAGAGGGGCCAGTCATACATGGATGACCAGTGCGTACTGGGCTGGCTCAAGGACAAAATCAGTTGGCAAGCTTGATTTGAATCTGTGTTTGTATCAATGCATAGTATTGTATTGAAGAACGCTGTGATCATTCCCTCACAACAAATTAGATTACATCAGGCAGAGGAAGTGCCACGTGGTTTATTCTGGAATCGTCATCAAGGAGAAGGAACAATGTAACTATGTATGATTTATAAGGTTATGAAGATATATCATAGATGTGTGCTTTTTTTTTTTTCTTCTTCCTTTTTTTTTTTACTGATTTGGCGCATGTAGCTGACATTGACAGTTTGTAATGTGCATATACATGTGCTGTGCATGTGCCCATACATCAAATTCAAAGCCTGTATTTATGTTACAATTTTTTTTTTCTCCTTTGCCCCTTACTTGTTTTCTAGGGAATTGATTAGTGTCTTTTAGTGTCAGCTTCAAATAGATCATTTCTAAGTTTATTTTCATCTTTCAAATTCAATATATAACAACTGTCAATGATAGTTTGTGTTTATAAGTGAAGGCTTTCCATTGAAATAATTGCTGACAAGCTCATTTGGTTGGTTTCAGATTCATCACGTTTCCATTGTGACTGAGTGGACCAAGAAATACCCAACTGACATGGCAGCGGTCAAACCGCAGCTACAACTGACAGATTTAATGTGGGAACATGTGCTTTGCAAACAAGTCCTTCCATATTTATCCCTGAAGGACCTCTTCCAGTTGCGTTGTGTTTCTTGTGAACTCAAACAGCTTACAGAGTTGTACTTCAGTCAGACTTACAGAGTATATGTGTTAGCATCTCGTATTCAACCAGCTTTACTGCTAGGGCATTTGAGGTGCTGACAAGCAGAAACTGCGGTCTGAGGGAACTGATTTCTGGATTCTGCTGGACAGTGGTTAACTGATGGTGCTCTTATTGTGGTGCTCAAGAACAATCCAAATTTACACACTGTGGACCTGTCCAGATGTAATTTCATCTCTGATCTTGGCGTTAATGCTGTTGGTGAATACTGCAGGAAGATCTGCAAATTAGTGTGAGGAACTGTCAGCAGCTGACAGGACACGGACTACAGTCATTCATCATCAACAGTGCACCTCTGGAATACGTAGATCTAACTGGCTGCCTAGGACTCACGGAAGACAACCTCATAATGCTGGTCAAACACTGCAAAGAGTGAGTTTCATCGCAGGTACCTTCCTTCTGGTCTGTTTATATCTTACACATTCTTGTATCAGTTATTAATATGCATGTCTGTAGAGGGAGGGGGGAGAAGAATAAGCCACTGTGGATTTGAAGTTAGTGCCACAGGTTGCATGTTAAGTCCCAACAGAGGTATTTATTTGTGATTGAAAGAAAAAGGGTGGGATGGAGGTGGGATGTCTCAAATTCTGTGCCCCTATTCCCTTGTGGTGTCCAGGTGACCTTGGTTTTGATTTGCTCATGATTTCCATGTGCTTGGTAAATTTGATTTGAGGATCTTGGCATCAGTTCATGGGGGTTGGTTGGGAGGAGATGATGGTGTCCTCAAGAGGGGGGAGGTTTACTCATGCTGGGTGTGCAGTTAAGCTATTATTGTCGTCAGTAGTGGATTTTATTAATAACGTAATGCATATGTTTGGATCAGAACAGGCACCGCTCAGCAGCAATGCGGCATCTCCTATGGTGGGTTTCCTCAAGATGACCTGAAATTGACTGCTTCCTGTGAAGTGCTGAGGCAGCGACATGATGGGCCTGGTTGCCGCTGTGTATAGGCTGGCTGGGTTGTGCACACAGAGAGTAATGACACAGAGAGGGGCACAGATGAGACAGCCTTATCCCTTTCCAGAAAGAAATGGCATGGAGAGGGGCACAGACTGAGACAGCCCCTTCCCTTTCCACACAGTAATGGCACAGAGACACAGATGAGACAGCCTCTTCCCTTTCCAGAAAGTAATGGCACAGAGGACACAGAGACAGCCCCTTCCCTTTCCAGAAAGTAATGGCACAGAGGACACAGATGAGACAGCCCTTCCCTTTCCAGAAAGTAGTGGCACAGAGGACACAGAGACAGCCTCTTCCCTTTCCAGAAAGTAATGGCATGGAGAAGGGCACAGATGAGATAACCCCTTCCCTTTCCAGAAAGAAATGGCACATAGGACACACAACCCCTTTCCTTTCCAGAAAGTAATGGAAGGGAGACAGGCACAGATGAGACAGCCCCTTCTCTTTCCAGAGAGAAATGGCACAGAGAAGGACACAGATGAGACAGCACTTTCCTTTTTCAGAAAGTAATGGCACATAGAATATTTTTAGGACACAGATGAGACTGCCCCTTCCCCTTTCCAGAAAGCAATGACACAGAGGGGGGCACAGATGAGATAGCTCCTTCCCTATCCAGAAAATAATGGCACAGATACAACAGCCCCTTCACTTTCCAGAAAGTAAGGGCACAGATGAGACAGCCCCTTCTCTTTCAAGAAAGTAAGGGCACAGAAGAGGGCACAGATGAGGCAGCCCCTTCCCTTTCCAGAAAGTAAGGGCACAGAGAAGGGCACAGATGAGACAGCCCCTTCCCTTTCCAGAAAGTAATGGCACAGAGGGACACAAATGAGACAGTCTCTTCCCTTTCCAGAAAGTAATGGCACAGAGAAGGGCACAGATGAGACAGCCCCTTCCCTTTCCAGAAAATAACGGCACAGAGGGCACAGATACAGTAACCCCTTCGCTTTTCAGAAAGTAAGGGCACAGATGAGACAGCCTCTTCCCTTTCCAGAAAGTGATGGCACAGAGAGTGGCATAGAGGAGACGGCCCCTTCCCTTTCTTTTGGCTCCTCTTCCCCCTTCTCCTTCGCTTCCATCCACAAAGATTAGAAGAAAAGTTTCTCCCACAGCTTCTTATGCTTATTTTCATACATTTAATAGGCATGTTTATGAAGGACAGTGACAACAGAGATATATGATTCTTTTCTACTCGGCTTTTTTTTTTTTTTTTTTTCTCCATGTTTTCAGACTCTATGATCAATGAAATGTCGTATATAATCTGAATACTAATGACATGTATGTGTGTGTAAAAAAGAGAGATAAAAACGAAGTGAGAGGTGAAATCTTTTTATTATACTTTCATCTATATCAATAGCATGCTGGTAAGCATAACCAAAAGGCTAACAAGATCTGATTTTTCTGACTGATTGTCATCTGATTGTTGGAGAAAATGAAATGTGTCAAGTTACATAGTTTCAGGTTCGTGTTTTTACTTTTTTTTTTTTTTTTTTTTTTTTTAAAAGCTATTCTAGGGAGCTTATGATTCCCTGTCATCTATTAAGTATTTTTATGTCTGCCAGCAAGAATATGCAATATAGCAGGATACTAATTTTAGTAAATTTGGTGGGGGAGTGGAGTGGGGTGGGTTCCAGATTTTTTCCTTTCAAGGATGGTTCTTTCTTCCATAATTAAAAGTAAAACAGAATAAAAAGGCATAAACAGACTTTCAGTGCAATTGATAAAAATACACATTTCATTAATAGATCAGTGTAAAGAATTAACTTTTTAAAAACATCCACAAGAACGACAGCAACGTTTAGCATCAGCAACCACACGCACACAGAAAACATTCAATGTATATACATTGAGGCAATATATGCGTCAGATTTCTTTTCATGAATGTCTGGGTTTAGATTGAATAATAACAAAACAAAGATGGTGTAGATAGCGAGTTGAAGGAATGAAATTTGCATCTAAATAAATATATCTCTAATAAGCACTGTGCCACTGAAAAAGTGAAAGAATAACTGGGCGCTGGAGAAAGTTAGACATGCCTGAATGTGTCTTAGGGGTGACCTCAATCAATGTTGGTGAAGACTGGGATCAGAAGGCATCTCTGGGATCCATTCAGTAATGATACTACAAATTATTCACTGAACATCATCAGTGTAAAGTTACTACGTACTTGCTGAAACGTTGCTGTGTGTGTGTGTGTGTGTGTGTGTGTGACGAACTGCTGAAACTTCCTAGGGACATAAACTTTGATATATTTACATAATCCTGTTGTATTACAAAATCAACCAAAAAAAAAAACCATAGCTACTATGTTTTCAGTCATGCTAAGACTACGTTACATGAGCCTCTTGCAACACTTAGAAATTGTTGACATTCACTGATAATATCTATGTTATGGGCTGATCCTTCGGAGATGATCACTAGATTCTGTTCCAAGTGGTATGTAAGGACTGCTTGAAGCTGGTGTAAGTTTGTCCCCTATCAGGAAATGAGTCTGTCACCATTTATTTTTTTTAATGGTCTGTAAAAGTGTGAAACATACTTTTTATCAGAACAAACTGCTTTCAAACAGCATGTCAGAACTTCAGTCAGCTGAACACTTTGTTTGAAATTACTTTAAGAAAAGTGTGTGACATTCTTTTTTTCATATGAAAAACTAGTTGAATATATTTCAAATGAATTTTTATTATAAGGTACTTTCTATAGGACATAGCAAAGAAGAGTGACTGGGATAAAAAAAATCTCATACGTGATCATATTATATCATGCTGTTTTTCGCTCTGTACGAAAATGATGATCAAATATTACAGCAGACACAATTCAAGGTGTGCAGACACAGACTGTTAACCATCATTCCCATAATTATTTCCACTGTATGTTTACCATGGCTTGCAATGTCTTTTATGATTTAAGTGCAAGCTGTTTTAATAAAGAACATAGCTAAATCATTGTTCTCCTTCGTTTCAGGATCAAGTACTTCATATTGACCAATATGCACAATATAACGAATCGCACTGTGACGACAATTGCTCACTGTTGTCCTGGACTGGAGCAGCTGAGTGTTCAGATGGCCTGGAGATTGACAGATTACTGTATACTGTGAGTATCTATCTCTCTTGGTTCCTTCATTGCTGGGAGAATGATTACTGTATTTCTCTCTCTTGTTTCCTTCATTGCTGGGATTATGTGTTTGTCGCTTGTGAACAAAGGAATGAATGATATTTGGGCTCTTCAGTGAGAAGTTAAAACAAGGTTAGAAATGTCAGATTTTTAAATTATCAGGTAACATGATTAACAGTGTTAGACTGGGGGTTCAAGCGAGTGAATTAAGAGTTGGGATTGTGGTAATATAAAATGAGAGAACGATTAATGATATAACTCGATGCTTGTGAATTAAACAAACATGGTTTTAGCTAAGCCTGAGAGCAGCCAACATAAAATCAGATATCAGGTTCTCTTGAACTTACTGCTGTGCTATGCAGTACAATAAGTAAGCCATGCTCTGAATAGCAATATCAACTGAAGACTTGTGGGTAAATACTACAGCCTTTCAGCGACATTCTAAGTCACTCATGGCACAAGTTTGAAAGACAAAAACTCTGGCAGATAACAAGTATGAAAGTTATGAAATCTCAGCAAATGAAGGAAAAGGAGAACTCAGAAGAGTGCAGATATCCACCTTGGTCAAACAGATCTGTCCTTGGTTAGGATTTGTATGGAAGTGTGGGGAAGGAAGAGGGGGGGGGGGGGGGTTATTGGGTTTTCATTGTAATATAGATGGAGAAAAAGGGGTGGTAGGTTTTGATGTAGTTAACTTTTGTAAGCAAGTCAGGTCATGAGTGAAAAACAATAATTGCTTGCCAGGGGAAGTCACAGTTTGCAGATACTGACAGAGTTACTGCCCAAATGTTTGAAAAAAAGAAATGAAATGTCCACATATACAATATTGCATGACAAAGCTTTAATAATCCATGAAAATGTATGACTAAATAGACAGTTCAGTGAAAATTCTGTTACCTTGTCAGTGGATCTATATTATCTGCCAGCTAACCTGAATCTACACCAACATTGAATGGGCTAGTCCATGGGCAATGCTCCATCTTCCCACCATTTTTGTTAAAATCAGTTTTGTAGGTGCTTTTTTTTTATATGATTATGATAACAGACAAAGAGTGGACGCTAGTAAAAAAAAAAAAAAAAAAAAAGAAAAAAAATACTGCGTTGTATTCAAATGCATCGACAACCTCAGCAGACCAAAATGCCTTCGTAAACAGAAACTGGCAACAATTTATAAATTAATCACACTGAAAGGACATAGAAAGTGGGGCAGAAAAGAAAAACTTTTTTTTTTTTTTTTTTTAAAGTTTTACAGTGCAGACAAAAATAATCTGTTTCTGGTATTTTATTGCAAACTTTGTATTTCCAGACTTCTAGGAGAGTACAGAAAGTTGCGTTTCTTTGCAGTGCAGACAAATGATCTGTTTCTGATGTTTTCCAGAGTTCTAAGAGAGTTCTGCCCACACCTCAAGTCCCTACAAGTGATGAACTGCCAACAAATCAGCGAGTGCAGTTTGGCCAGACTGCGAGAGAGGGGAGTTTGTATTGACAGACCTTTTCAACCAGACAGTCACCGTGACAGAGTTGAGATTAGGGAAATTATATGGACCCAAACATAGAAGCCTGAATTCTTGAGTACAGAAGATCTTAGTAAAGATTGTTACATGGAGAGGGACTTGTGAACTTTTTAACATACAAAACTACCTTTAACAGTGTCTAACACAGTTGACTATTGTGATAAGGTTTAAGAGAGAAAGATTTTATCAAATGATTTCATTTAATGATTTGTTATTAATGGTGTGAAATTGTCACGTCAGAGTTCCATTAGTTTGTGCTTTAATGAATGTTATTTGCCATGTATTGCAGTTTAAGACATATGCTTCAACTCCAGTTTAGGACCCTTAGTTCTCACTTTGCATATGACCCAGACTGCCTCATTATTCCTTTGCCAGCATTGTCATTTTTCAATGCTGTGGTCTCACAGTTCTATCATTCTGTTGTCCTTTGTTTCATATATTACGAGGATACATCAAAAGTGATTGATTGGATGAAGGCAGACTTGTTTCATATATTATGTAGATAGATTGAATGGATGAATGCAGACTCCAGTTAATGAGGCTACTACCTGTGTGCACATCTTGGAAGTCAAAACTTAAGAAGAATGAATTTCATGACATTTTCACTTACCCTTTTTCATTTGGCATGATCTCATTTGTTCATGTATGAGATGACACAGATCATATCATGGAAACCTTTGCTTGACCAGAGCATACAGCATTCAGTGCTGTACCAGACGGATTAACGGATGGGCGTGTATCATTCTCATCATTTCTTGTGAATTTTTGTGCCAGTTTGACACTGGGGAGTCATGTTGAACTAGGTGAGGAATCATGTCCTAGATAAGATGCCCATGCTCCCAACATCCAAGGTAGAACAGCACATAGAACTGTCAGAGAAAAATCTTCGCTTTATTTTCCCAGACATCGGAAGACCACAGCAATGTTCGTCTTACTTATATTGAATAGATGGGACAGTTTCTCTGCAAACATGAGAACTATTTTGAGTGAAGCAGTGTCATGAATGGAAGGAATAGGGAAGGAAAAAACTCCACTTTGTATTAAAACGCTTGCAATGTTTTACGGTATCGCCAGTAATCAGGTGCATACAGAGTGTTTTGATGGTACTGTAATGCATGCCGTAAGTGTAACTGGATAAAAGGAAACGCACCTTACTAATACATTCTCATGCTGACCACCATCTGAAGAGTATTATTTGTGTGTTTTTTTTTTGTAACTCCAGAAGAAGAGTTAACTGTTAAATATATCATATATCAGTGTTACTGTATTCCATATGTGTGTTAATTTGTATTTAAATCGAACTGTATGTGTATGTAAAAATGGCGAGTACTGGAGTCTGTGTATGTATGCCTCTAAATGTAACCCCTTCTTATATTCACATTTACTGTTGAGTACTGGTTCCATGTATGCCTCTAAAAATGTAACCCCTTCTTATATTCACATTTACTGTTGGGCAATAGTTACAGTTGACACATTTTACTGGTGTGAATGACGAGGCACTGAAAACTATTTCATTCATCTGCATGAACACATTTCCAAGTGACTTTTCTTTCTTTCTTTCTTTCTTTCTGCGTATGCAGGCTGATACTCCTGCGGACATTCCCTGTGTAGACAGGCAGTGGAGTTTTGTGTGAATGACCGTTTTTTTTATCCCAGCATTAAGGCAGCCATACTCCATCTTCAGGAAGGTGCATGCTATGTGTAACGTGTCATCCATACCAACGGCCAAACTGGCCTTCTCTTCCGAAAGTTGGTGATGGGATTTTACGTGTGTGCAAGATGTGCGTGCGTTCACACACAGAACCTTGGTTTATAGTCTCATTCGAAGGACTGTATGGGGAATGGAGTCAGAACCAATGTTCAGTTGAGGGGAAAAATCCCCCTGTACTGAAATTCGAACCCCAGGATCATGAGCCCGGTGCTTTACCAATTGAGCTATTCGGGCCCCCCATTTCCAAGTGACAATTTGGAACTTGAAGAGACTTAACCATTTCACTCCTTTGGATTAGGGCACTGCAACAGTGGAACTTGAAGAAACTTTTTCACTTCAGCACTAGGGCACTGCAACAATGTGTTGATCAAGAAGCTGATCAGAGGATGAACTGACACCATTGTTGCCGGTAACTGACACCATTGTTGCCGGTTACCTTGGAAAATCTCTTCTCAGATACTTGTGTTCCTTTTTTTTTCAGTATCTTCTACCTCACCTCTCTTGTATTTTCTGTTTCTTATCAGGTTGTCACCATTAAACATTTATGAAAGCAGCCTTTATGGTATGAGGGCGGTGCTGCAAGTGCTGTTGGTCACATCAACTCAGCAGTTACTTCACGCTGATGTGCAACAGATGGCAGCTATAGGTTTTGTTGTGTGTTTATACATATGTGTGCGCCTTTACAAGTTTGTATGCATACATCTGATTAACGGATCAATGCAGGAGTTTAAAATGTATTTTATATTGTTTGTAGCTTTTGGTATTTGGTTGCATCATTTTGACTTAATATGATTCCCATTCCTGACAAAAATTTTTAAAATTCGGAATTGTTACACCAACTTCAGGATTTCTAGAAATATTTTGAAGAGAAAGAAGATCTTTAAAAATTCACCTGAGACAGATGAACAACATATATTACAAAAAAAAAAAGTACATGTTAACAGAAATCACATGTAGTATTGTTCATGGAATGAAAAATGATAAACAGAACAAGAAAAAAAAAAAAAAGACTTATCTTTGTATTTCAAGAAACATTTCCAGAACGAAAATTTGTGTGTTTATACTTTTAAGCCCATGTTCACAAATGTTTTGTCTCGCACACAAACGCACATTGCTTTGAAGTACAGATATACATCCTTAATCAATAAGTTAATGTACTTTCCATCTGATCTTTCACAAATACAGCAGACAATTTTTCATCTGTTTTTTTTTTTTTGTTTTTGTAACAGTATGAAACGCTGTATCTTTACAATCTCATATTGCTATACACTTCACATTGAACCAAAACGAAAAAGCTACTCATTGTATGCTTTCAAAGAAGCATGAGTATTTACAAACAAAATGTTGAAAGACCTCAATGCACCTTCGTTGAAAGAAAAACTGATAACCATGAGGTAGGGCGTGGGCTTAAATGGTGAAGAGAAGGCCTGGGTCCAGACTACAATAAAATATGAATAATGGCAACAGGAAAACATTTGGTAGGAAACAGCCATCCCATCATCATTCTTTTTACCATATGTACTTTTCCTGTGCTCTTTTCTTCGTAAAATCTTAAAAAGAAAAAAAAAAAGAAACAGGAAAGAAAAAAAAAGCATCCGTTTTTTTATTTCATCCAGTTTTTAATGCATCCGTTTCTGAACATCCAACCACAAAAATATCTGTGATACTTTCAGCTGCTGGAGGGGGGGGGGGGGGGGGGGGGGGGGGGGGAGAATGCAGTGTGATAGGATTTTCCTATCACACTGCACCCCCCAGCATATTTTCTAACAGCTTGACCGAAAAGTGAAAACCTGCCAAAAACAGAGGCTTGGCAACTCAGAGGTTGAGGACAAAGATGAGAGTTCTTACCCCTTTGCATACATTCACACTTTATTTGGCATTTAATGAACACAGGCTGGGGCACCAGCCTGCACCCACAGACACAGTGTGTGGAACCAGAACGCAGAGTGGAAATCCTGAAGGCTGTTGACAGCTTCACATACTTCAGCAACACACTCCAGATCTGCAAAACGTTGATGTTGAGGTCAATGTACGCATTACCAAGGCTAGTTCAGCTTTCAAACTGCTTCAGATAACTGTGTGAGAGAAGAGGTTTCAAACTGGCCACAAAGCTGAAGGTGTACAAGGCAGTTGTACTGTCTACACAACTGCAAGTCTGTCAAAATTGGACAGTCTGTGAGCTGCAAGTCAAAAAGATTTAATCGCTCCCACATGAACTGCCTAAAAAAATTGCTGAGGATCATACAGAAAGACAGAGTTTCAGATACACAGGTTCTCTCTCAATCTGAGCTGCCAAGCATCCACATTCTCCTGAAAAAATGCCCAAGTCAGATGGGCCGGCCACCTGTTGCAAATACCTGATACAACATGTCTTCCTAAGAGGCTACTCTACAGTTAACTGGCAGAAGGCAAACATTCACAGGTGTGTGTGTGTGTGTGTGTGTGTGTGTGTGTGTGTGTGTGTGTGAGAGTGAGACAGAAAAACTGCTTCAAGGACACGCTGAAAGTCTCACTGACAAGCTTCAATGGTGACACCTAGGAAACGGTGGTGCTAGACCGCCCTATCTGGCAAGACTGCAGAAGACGGAACCAAAGGGAACGTGAGCTCTGAAGTCCAGAGCTAGTTCCTCCTTGTCTTCAGGGCCTACAGACCACTTGTTCCTGACTTGCAGCACAGTCTTTCATGCCTGCACAAATGTTTAAGACTTGCAGCCATAGCTGGACACATGGCACCTTCTCTAGTGATGTCCTTGGTCATTACCAACTACAATGAACAGACAACAAAAATACTGAAAACAAAAAATGTTACACACAGAAAAAAGAAATGCTGAACAGAAAGACATGATACTGTCCAATTTTCCAATGAAGACCCTCCGACTCCCTCCCTTTGAAAGACATGGTGTTTTGGTTTGTTTTTTCCCTGGAACATGTCATTTCTTCTTGCAGGGTTTAACACCCAGCAAAGAATCCCTCTCTTTTAAGACTTGTGTGTGCGTGCATGTGTATCCTTCTAAAGAATATTTACCATCCAACAAGTCTTCTGCCCTCAGATGTGCTGTCCAATAAAGGTGAAAAATAATGATGTAAAAAAAACATACTTATTTACATTAGAAACGCTACGTTTCAGGTGTGAAAGCAAAATAAAATCATGAGAGTTTTCCCCCATCCCACCCACTTTTTTTTTCATTTAAATTTGTGCTTCCAGAAGAAAATCAAACTTACCAGTACAATACCCAGGTACTGCACTGCTGGATCAGCAGCATGATATAAATCACTGGAGTCTTATGATCAGGTGGCCTATTCTGGATTGATAAACGCTTTTGTGCTTGTGTCTTTTAGCTGTGTATAAATAATCGGGAAAAGAAGAAGAAAAAATCCTGCTGACAGCCATGCAACATTCCTGACAAAACAAATGCAGTTTGAACAAAGATGCTATCCCCCCCCCCCCCCCCCCCCCCCCCCTGTTGCTCTTTCTACTTCACCTATCCACCCTGATGAGTCCAATCCAGCAGATGAAAGGCCTAGGAGCAGGCAATATGAATAGTTCTGTCTTCGGGATGGGTTATGATGGTCTACATAGACTACTTTGTGGACGATCTAAAAAATATATATGACTTTTCATTCTTATTTTCTTTATCCTCTCCCCTCCCATCTTTTGTTGTTGTTGTTGTTTCTTTGAATTTTTGCTAATTGCTAAGTCATTAATTAATACAATGATGGAGGAATTGTTAGCCTGCACATGTTTTCTCCCACTACTAAATTGCTAAAAAAAAAACCTCAGGAGGAACTTGATCAGTTCATCAAATTTATTAACACTTTCCACCCCACTGTCAAGTTCACCTATCAATCATCACCTGTCTCCATTCCCTTCCTGGACATAGCATCATCCTCGAGGAAGGCTTCCTCCAAACAAAACCGACAGACGCCCATGCATACCTACATACTTCATCTTGTCATCCCAAGGTATGCAAAAACGACATACCATTCAGCCAGATGCTACGTGCTCGCAGCTTATGCTCAAAGAATGAAACTTTCACCCTTCGCTGCCAAGAGATCGCCAAGCACTTTCAGCGTAGAGGGTACAGTACCCACACCATCCAGAAAGCCACTGAAAGAGTCAGCAGCATCCCACGTATTGAAACCCTTGAATACACCCAAACTCCCAAGAATAGGGTCTCATTCATCATTGCTCACAACCCTGCCAACCCTCCTCTACATCAGAGGCTGCAACAGCAGCAACCAACCTTACATAAAAGCAGCAGGATCAGACAAGCCGCGCCAGAGCTCCCCATATTAGGAGAAAGAAATTAAAATAGTCTACGAAACATCCTGATGCCTTCCATGCTTCCTCCACAAGAACTCTCCACTGAAGACCCAGGAAGCCACAGATGTACCAGAAAACGTTTTGTCATCTGTAAGGAGCATGTAGTAGAGGCACGTCAGGTCACCAGTGACGTTAGTGGAGACATTTACCATTCGCCAAGAATCATCATGTACCTGCTCAACAGCACCAAATGCAAGGGGGCTCAGTACATAGGTCACATATCCAGAACAATACAGGCACCCACGTCACACATCATTTAACATGCACAACCAGTCACTTCAAGACATGCGTTGTATGCCAACTGAAAAAAAAAAAAACAGTACATAGATAGTGACATTCATAGAGATCGGAGAAAAATTCTGGATTCGTAGACTACAAAGCATTCACAAGGCCTGAACACACCTGATTAATCATTATTTACACGTACTGAGTTCCCTCGCATTTGATAGTGACTTGGTTGTTCCTCTGGTACAACTAACATAATGAAAGCCCAAGAGAGAGAGAGAGAGTGTTAAAAAAAAGGTGTGTGTGGGGAGTCACAAAACAATAAGAGGATGGTGTATTTCACTTCGCATTACTTGGTGATGACATCACTGCCATGATGCAAGTTTTCTCTTAACATTGACCCAATGATGTCACTCCACTTTTGACATGATTACATAGTCTGTCGCCCTTGAAAAAGAGCAGCCACTCGAAATATTGATTATATTTGTTTACATTGCTTGTTTTGCCTTTTTACTTCAATTGTGTGTGTGTGTGTCTCTCTCTCTCTCTCTATATATATATATACATATAAAAAATAAAACACGGATGGAAAGAAGGAAATCCAAAATGGATGCATCAAACACAATATACCTCATGTTTGATGTCGAGAAGGGCTGATGAGCACTTTTCACAAGTCTGGCACTAAAATGCGTAGGTGGCGATAGGCAATTTGCTGTTCTGGCTGTAACTAGGTCACTTCAACTAACTCACAGTGCTGCTGAACTTTTCGCCCCAATGGAAACTGAAAGAAACCTACAAAGTTTCATTCTGCTCTTGATTGCCCCTCCCCTCTCAACTACTCTATCCCACCTCCACCCTTGAACATACATCTGTGTTATCAGGACAGCCAATCCCAAATAGGGCAGAGATGACATGAATCAGAGGCTAGCTGTGCTGTTATGCTCAATGCTGAATTTCACGCTTTCTGGGGCCTATAGAAACGAGTTCTTTTCATGTTGGCAGCAAGTATGATAAGACCACACGAGTTGAAATATACACACACTTCCTGTCAAACTTGGATGTCCAAATACTTTGAATGTACAGTTTGTTTACAGTAACTTTGAATGTTTCACTTTCAATAACAACTGAAATGTGCAGTGATGTTTCTCTAGAGGAGGCAGATCAAAAGAACTTCTTCTTTCTTCTGCGTATGCAGGCTGATACTTCTGGGACACTCCCTGTTTAGACAGGCATGGATTAATCTCATCTACCCAACGAAGGGAGTGGAGTTTAGTGTGTATGACCTTTTTTTTTTTATCCCCCCCCCCATTAAGGCAGCCATACTCCGACTTTAAGGAATTCAAAAGAACAATTTATGAAGAAAAACCTGAATCACATTCTCCTTGTTCTTCATTCTACCATTCACATAAAACAAAAATCAAGCGGATTTTACATATCTTTTGGTTTACTTACTAGGTGATCCCATCCCCTTCCTTCCCCCATCCTTTTGTATTCAGTTAACACAAGCAGAACAATGTTAGAATGGGGAAAAAAAGACTAAGAAAAATTACAACAGACTATTAGATAAGTGCTAAATACTCCATTAATGATTAGAAGTGATGAATATGTAGTTTGAGTTACCAAGAAACTTTCAAACAGAAGTTCTGTGAGAACATGTGAAGAACATACAGTTTCAGCAGTTACCAAGAAACTTTCAAACAGAAACTTAAGAAAAGTATACTTTAACTTTCAAACTTAAGAAAGATGACTTGCTGGTTTTACATGACTACACCCAGATCATTTTGAAATGAACCATCTAAAACTGTCCAGGAGTTCAATTCAGATTGTATCTTTCTATAGCTCACGCTAGTAACAATGGGGCTGTAATCTCATTAAAGTCAATTTCTTATACAGATGTTGAGAAAAAAAAAAATGCTTCAAAACTCCAAAAACATTCTACTTTCCAAGCATACACATTACTTTGCTTCAGACTGGTATTTCTATAGCAAACCCATTAAATGGAAGAGCAGAAGTGTGGGGACAGGGGCCAATTTTTGACACACACTCACAACAAATCTAGAGGAAAACACATAATGTTGTCTCTTCCCACATATGAAGCACTTCACATCGAACAGGTCGTTTCAGGAAAGGTGTACAATCATTTTACCAAACAAGAGGAAAAGCAAAAAACATAGAAGAGTAAGTTTTGAAATAAAAATGATGAACAAAAACTTGTAGGATAAAATACCTCGGCTATTCAGTCTGCTAACCTCATTTTTCATCTATCCTCCTCCTTTCTCTTATTTCCTTTTCTTTGTATACAAGTTATCTGATGTCTCTTCATCTCATCCCTTCCCCACACACATTTCATTCACCCCTCTTCTCTCAAAGCTTATAAATACTGAGACAGATACAGCTGGTTATCATTTTACAAACGGAATGAATTCAATATTCTACACAACTCTAACAGACTTGGATCTTTGTATCATGCCAGTCATCCACAATTTCAATTGTCAGTGTCGTGCTCCTGTGAGCATCATGCTCTTCCTTTAAATCATAGTCCATGTCATTTCCACAGACTGTCACAGCAAACCATCAGGCAGAAAGTCATCATCAGACAACTGATCAGCTTCATCCTCCTCAATGACTAAAGGCTTCACCCGGTGTCCTGCTGCTGAGCGTCTGTACTTTATCTCGAGACTGGATCCATCAGAAACTCCATTTCCTGCAGTGGTATTTTCTTCTCCAGTTTCTGCTTGTGGAGTCTCCAGATGATCTGATGACAGCAAGTCCCTAGGACCTGCTGCAGTGAAGGTTTTTACCACAGATGGCAAGGGTGTATCAATTGCTGCTCCACTTTTTTCAGCACCTACAACACAAATGAATACAATTAAAAATATCTTTTTTGGTCATAGCACTTCCACAGTTAACGACATCCATCTCTAGATCATGCCAGTTTCCTGACATACTCCTGCAATTGCTCAAAAAATATCGTACACTAAGTCTCCATAAGCACAGCACTAGTACAGGAAAAAATTGGAGAAGCTCTAAAAAGATGGATTTTGTAATGCATAAAATACTAGATTACAAGAATAACTGACACTGTACCTTTCTGGGTAGCTGGTTTTCGTTTTCTCGTAGCATTCTCTTGCGCCTGGTGACTTGTCCTAGGTGGATCTTGAGGAATGCTGTTTGGCTGATTTTCATTGGCCTGGTCAAGGACAGCCTGAAGCTGTCTCCTTGCAGTGCTGGATGATACCACACCATCTGGCAAAGCTGATGATGATGAACAGAGCTTGATTAATGTGCTTTGTGTGGTTTACTCAGGCTACTTAGTCTCAATGATTCGATTTCCTGTTTCATCATACATAACTGTCATCTTAAAAGCACCTGACAACACATGACACTGGAAAAAAACTGGATGTATGACTTTGTCCATATGATCTAATCCTGCTGAACGTTCTTTCTTGAACACGAAATGAAGAGCACTCACAACTTGCATAAATACATTTCTAAAATGAGGTAAAAACTCAGTAATTTTTTCTCTGCTGTAATCAATGAAACAAAAAGGCAAAAAACTACTGTAAAATGAAGAACCAACAAACATTTTAAAAAAAGACCACATACACACAAAAGCCCTCTCACCAACAAAGCACTGAACACAGGTCATGTTAATACAACTACCCTGGTCTAGTCTTTTCTGTGTCCCTGACTTCTACTATAGAACTACTCACTTCTTTACCACATCACATACAGCGTTTTGCTTATATCACTCTGCTCCAGACCACTGCCCATGGGTCTGTTCATCAAACAAGCAGATGCATACGGTCTGTGCATTTCATATTTGTTACAATAAAATGACAAAGCAGTGTGCAGAGAAATGGGAACATATCAAGAAGCTTAGCAATTATTTCAGAAGCTTAGCTATTATTTTCAAATTATTATATTTGATGGGTAGAAAAGATACATCCTTTCAAACTAACTTTTATGACTCCAAGGCAATTTTCCCTTCTGTGGAAAAGACACACGTCGGGTTGGTTTACATAAAATGTATGCCTTCAAAATCTTTAAAATGACTATCCGAGTAATCACCTTTTCGTCTGCTGTCCTGCTAATGAAAAAAACACACAAAAAAACGCACACACATACACATAAGAATAGAAAAGGGCAAGTTCCAATATACTGTCAACTGCTGAATTGTTTAAAACAACAAATATCATTGATGTACTGCCATCATGCATCTGCCATGTTCCAAATGACTGTTCGTGCAAAGCCTCGCATGGCTCTCCCCAATACTGCGACTAGTAGCACTCAGGAGATGTGGGGGAAGTAGGGGGCCTGGAGTTAATGCTTGGAAGAGGATGGCACCTGACAGAATACTCCAGAACTCCACTAGTGGAAATACCACCACAGGCTGGAACACTGGCTTCAACTTAATTCAAAATCAGACGCAATAAAATATCTCTGTTCGCTCATTCATGCATTTAATCATTCCTGCATGTAAAGAACTGCCACATGCTTTGCTTTTGGCAAAGCATACTATGAGTTTGTAGACAATGCTACAATACTACATTTTATGACAAAATGCTATACTAAAAAACAGACACACATACACACACACACATACATACACATTCACACACTTCATGAACATTCTTGTGGCTTATATGGAATCAACATAACGTAGATCTTAAAACTGTGTTAACTCACTTTGTCAAAAAGTGGCCAAGTTTAGGAGACAGAAAGTCACAAAAGACAAACATGATTTTGACACCTTTACAAGTTTCATTGCTGGCCATCTTGATCTTTCGTTGGTCAAGTCAAAATCACACAATAACTAGTGAGATCTCTGTTTTCATAGTCTGTCATCATGTGCGTAAGATTTGGTATGCCACACTTAAAATGTCAACATTCTACACTTCCTGCTCAAAGTTCAATGATCTGCCATATTAACAAATTCAGAACTGATGTGAGACAAGAAAATATCACCTTGGCAATGACTTATGACTTGGGTCCATCGCTTGTTGCCATAGAGATTTCTTTGGTGTCCCACAATCAACATGTGATGGCGAGCTCTGGTCAGTGCAACGTTCATTCGCCTAGAGAAGAAAAAGTTTATTACATTCATACTAAGACCATCCAAGTCACTTGATATACCATGGTGCTTCACAGTAATCAATTGTCATTACCATTTTATCAACTGGGATTAATCACAGAATTCTTTGATAGTGTAATATGTCTGTCCACTAATCAGTTTCATAATTTTTTATTTTCATATTCTTATTTTCCCAGTAGTATTTGAAAATCAAATGTCTTTAAAATGCACAAAATGCTACTCACTTGTCACTATCAATAAAGCCGACACTGTGTGTGTCGGACACAGGACAGAATGATGATATCACGCTCGGCCCCCTGAAATGCATCAACTGTAGACACCTGCACCCCTGTCATCTCACGCTGTGCATCTCTTCTGCACAAAATAACACAGTGAGTTATTAGGAAATACATTCCTGATAAAAGTTTTTTTTTTAAAAGTCCATTTCAAAACTATCAACTTACATGGCTTTTCCTGCACATCCTGTCAGCAACCTCAGTTTTCATGACAAGGTTGAGTGGTTACAATCATCTCTAGACATGCATGAAAAGGTATCTAACATGACACATCTGTAAAGAGCAAAGAATTATCTGTGTTTGTTCTTTCATATTACTCAGGTCTTTCACTAAAAATTTTGGGATGAGACAAATTTTCTGCAGATGTAGACTTCGACATACAGCGGGTGTATGTAATGACAAAAAAAAGAGCTTTTTTTTAAAGGATCCTGAATCCACGACAAAACTTGAATTCATCAACCTAAAAGATTTTTTCTTGTCTTTTCTCCTTCCCTCTCATAAAACTCATCATAACTGCTCTTGAACAAAGTAAAAGAATCATATGATCCATGATATGAAACCTGTAAATATTTAAGTAGTTAAAATCAGTAAAAAGGACGATAATCAATTCAAATGAAAATTCTTCCATTGTGCTAAATGAACATGGCTCCTGATGACCCATACTTAGTGTATACTTCACAAACTGAGGCTCAAATGAATGCCTGTCCTTTCAATGCTCTGTAAGATTCACCCTTTGAAACACTGTATTGCACGTTTGATCACCTTTTAATGTGTGACAAGTGTGTACACTTTGCAAAACTAAAAGTGATGTCAAAGGCTGTCATCATCAGAGTCGCTGAATTTCAGATATATACAACCCAGGAACCTAGACAGCCACATCAACACTGTAGCCATAGCAATTATCTGCTAAAAATAAGCACAGTATCTGTATGTATGGGCATGTAGCACATAAAAAGTCTTCACTCAAAGCTACAATCAACAAAAGTGTGCGTATTTCATCTGGTGTGGTCATCTTCATTGTTTTGTGCATTTGAAAGAAACCATGCTGTCCACATCCCTCCAGAGATAGCTTTAAACATAGTTTAAAGACAGAGACAGAGAGAGAGATGACAAGCGATATGTGTTTTGTGTTTTGTTAAACTGACAATTTGTAAAATGAATCGAGCAGATATGCATGATCACAAGACACCTGCTTGTACCACTGTTTGCAAGAACTGAAAATCAGAAGAAAACAAACACAAAATCTTAACTTGCTCTCTGATTATTGCATGCGCAAGTTATTCAGCTCTTTAAGATTTCCTAATCAGATCCAAATACCCCTTACAACTGAAAACAAAGAGTGAAGTGACCTTCAAACATTATTGAGATGAGATGCCATCATGAGTTATCCCTTTTAATGTAACTTCTTTGGATGAGAGATGATCTCCAACAGATTTTACAATATTTGATCATTTGACAACCAACCCATGCCTGCCATCAACCACTTGACTACTGAACTGCCTACAGAGGGTGACCCTCACTTTGTTTCCAAACAGGGTTTTTTTTCCTGAAGCATTGAGCTTTAAACATGGTTTTTGAAAGTGGCAGCTCAAGTGAAATTAACCCCTATTTCAAAGTGCTTTGATTCAAGCCAAAAAAGTTAAATTTGTATTTAGTTGCAAAGTGAGGCAACTGCAGGCAGAAATCGAATCATGTTAAATAACAGAAATCCATGGCAGTCAAAATGTTCAGTCTTTAGTTACGTAATGCCAACTAGTAACCAAATCACACACATTTGTTACCACAAAGAGAAAAGCCGCTTACTTTGAATGCCTAATGATGTCAAGAATGCGCCGTGCCTGCGCCTTGTAAAGAGTGATAACTCCCACGGCAGCTGGCTGCAAACCATGCACCATCAGAACAGACAGAAGCAGAGCAACAAATTGGGCTTCAGCTTCATTGCTGAAACTCCCACTGGAATCTGTTGTCTCTTGTCCACCGGATATGTCATAGAAACACATTGTTGGCAAAAAATCCTGAAAAAAAAAGACAACACTGGTATGGTTCACCTTCATATTAAACAAATACACTGTAAAAAGTAAGAAAGCTTGCATGGTCATGCTTATTTGTGTGGGAAGGAAAAACATTTTCTGTTTGCATTTCAGGGTATGCTCAAAAAGGCAAACATACTCATCTCAGGACTTGATACAATTTTTCTTATCCTGATTTCTGGAACTATATCCTTCTATTCCCTCTTTTGAAAATATTCAGAGATGTACATAAAATCTCTGTCTCAATCTCAACAATTCTAACAGATGCCTTCTTTTTCAATGAACACAGACTGGTGTGATCTTAGCACAGAAAATGAAGAAATGTGAATTGACCCATGCTCTCTTGCTATGATTCAAGATGATTCTAGGTCTGTGGTCTGATTCTCATGTGTAGAGGGCTTCACTTCCTCTCCTCTCCACAAGATCTTATCAATAATTTGGATGACATACTAAACAGAGACTGTCAATTTAACATGCACTTAGACTTGTGAAAAAAAAATCATGACAACAAAGAAGATGTTGACAGATTTCTATAGGAAAATCCAGTCTAATCAGTGAACAGGAATAGATGAAGACAGAAAATGGAAAAGAAACTACACACACACTAAAAGCAAAACAGTGGAAACCTGTATTTGTCGCAGAGGAACACACCAGAATGGGTTGCCTATCGTACGGAGACACTCCATCCAACAGCTGATCATTGTAGAAGAGAGCGTTTGACACAGCACTGATGGGGGTGACATCTGTACTGGGTCCTCAACATCACTGGATCATTGCCCTGAAATTGCACAGTTTAACATCAGCAACAGCCATAGATGACACACTTTCTGCTAACAAAATTATCGTAACACATTCCCCATTCATGTCTATATCTAGCATTATCACCTCAGATTTTCAAATCAGTCTTCTTGTGCAGTTAGCGCATTTCTTGTTATACAACTCAATGCGCTTACATCCACCATTTGCACTTATTCATACAATATTCATGCACACAGCAAAAAGAAAATACACAATGGCAAACGCACTTACATGCATAAACTGCCTCACTGGACTAGTTGTGGAGGAATTTAGGAAAGACCTAGTCATCTACAGAAGAGAATACGCTTTTTTGAAGATAAGTTTTGAGCTCAGATTTAAAAGAAGAAAGAGTAGGCTGATTACGAAGGTCTTCAGGGAGGGAGTTCCAAATAGAAGGTGCTCTAAAACTGAAGGCTCTTTCGCCAACAGATTTCAGAGAACGCTTAGGGATTTTCAAAAGTTTTTGTGAAGAAGAGCGCGAGGGGGTACGAGAGCTTTGGTAAGTGCAGAGAGAGAGAAGAGAGAGATAGTGAGGAAGAGATTCATTGAAGTGGCGGAAAGCAAGAACTGCCAGTTTAAATTGCCACCGATACTGTATGGGAATTTCTACCATATTTAGTCCCATCTCTCTCCATTAATTCCCTCCAGCTTCTGTGTGTGTGTGAGTGCGTGCACGCGTGCATGTGTGTATCTGTAAGTGTGACAACCAATGACTGACTGGTAATGACCAATCAGATGTGCACTTCAATCATCCAGATGGAAAAATCATGAAGAGTAGTTGGTAAGTAATTGAGATCTTTTTAAAACTGTAAGAGAAACCTTTGACTGAAGGAAAAGACAACTTGCCTGTGTTGAAATGTCTTTCTTTATTCTGGCTCAAGAGACACCTAGAGCCTCTGGATATGAATCAAGAGCAATATCACCTCAGACTGATGGCATGTGGTTTTGGCCCAGGAACATTAAGTTGAAGCAAAGGTAGCCGATATGTGACAGTGAAAACATAACCCATGTACATGACTTTGATCACTTTGAATGAATATCATTTTCCCTTAAACCTTGGGCTTTGTATTTCAAGGCCATTTTCACAGTCACTGATGCCAATGTCCTCTCTTCATCATATCGTTCAAGTCTGAACATAATAAAGGTACAAGGACAGAAAGCGGAAATGAAAATGGAAAGGTACATACATGGACTAGAAACATACATGTGGAAAGAAACCACTAGACTGTCCAGAAGTGTTAAAAACAAAAAGCAAGATGAACTTACGCAATACCATTGAATCACACTTGGGCTGTAACAAACAATTTGGACTACAGACGGGTTGTGTGCAGACGACCATCAAGCTGTCTAGACAGCTAGGGTGCCGACTGTTCAGAAGTCCACTTCTACTGATACGCCCAATTTCTCTTTGCAATAATGATGGTTCGCTGCCTTGGGTCCAGAGGCAGAGCTGCAATCTGAACAACAACTGGGCTGATCAAGCCATCTAGAATGCTGGCATCTTCTGTCATGTCCCATAGCAAAAAACAAGCCAAATCCATTTAAAAAGTGTTAGTGTATCCGCCAAACATGTTTAAACGAATCACAAGACAAACATGACATGTTTCAACCTTTTAGGTCTTCAGGCAAGATCAGCAACACTCAGGACAACAAAAATGGAGAACGAACAATCACTAATCTCATCAAATTCCATCTTTGCGCCGAATGTAATGAGATAAGTGATTGCTTGTTCTTCATTTTTGTTGTCCTGACTGTTGTTTATCTTGCCTGAAGAAGACCTAAGGCGTTGTGTTTTGTCTTGTGATTTGTTTGTTCATGTTTGGCAGATACAGTGCTTACACTTTTTGAAGATTTGTTTAGATCTCCGCTTGCAGTCACCTCACTTTGCAACTTACTATGCCAAATCTAGATTATCTAAATTATAGTCTTACTTGTAGATATGTCCACCATAGAAATGATTGCTGGAGAGTTGATGAAAAAGAATGCAAAGCTCAAGCCTTAACATCCACCTTAAGGGGAAAGCAGCTGCTTCCCAAAGGTGTATGCCTCCTCATCACCGAACAGATCTCTACGCATAGTAGTTTTGGGGCTTAATGTCGATGTTTCTTAGCATTTGCAACAAAGTTGTGCAAACTAGTCCTGGTCCAGATAAACTGTGGTGCTGAAACAACAATTGCCTTACTCCCACTCCAAGTGCCTGAGATGGAGAGAGGGCTTCGGAGATGCCAGCAGACGGACAGTTGGTATTGATCTGGCTAGCAATTTTAGAAGAAAGGCAGGGGCAGATGTAATGACCAAACTATTAGGATGCCAGACAATGAGGGTCAAAAGAAAAAAGAAATATTTTCAGTGTCAAGTTCATGATCAAAGCATCCTTTTGAAGGTGAGCAAGATATCTGATGGGATTTCTCTCTCTCTAGGTGTATGAAATAAAAAAAAAACTGGGACTGGGACAAGGAGGTGGGGTGGACGATAACAGTAATAATACCACTATTACTACTGCTAATACCACCACCGATATTAACAAGGACTACCAAAAAAGTATCAGTTTTCAGCTTCATCATGTAGGCGTAACTGCATGCGGACCAGTCATATATACACTACGCCACATCCGCTAAGTTTTGAGACAGCACTGCGCGTGATTTAAAGCTGATGGATAAATGAATTAATGACGAAGAAGAAGTAAATAACAATTAAAAACAAAAGCTATGAAAAGAAAGAACGTAAAAAAAAGTTACTTAATTGTGCTTGGATAGTACCTTTCTGGCATGTGCTCGGAAGCATGATGGTTTTTTTTCTCTGGCATGTAAAGATTAGAAGGATTGGGTGGGCTGTGTGATGGGGTGGATCGGGATAAGGGTAATAATAACAGTAGTCGTAATACTTCTACTGATCAGCCATTACTGATATATACTAATAGGGATCATGCTTAAAGGGTAAAAGTCAATACAGGTCTCATCATCTGATAGGGTGTGTTATAATGATCTGATCAGATTTCTTCCTAAGAGGCTGAGGCTGTGATCAGGTGATCCTGGTTATGTTTGTGTTTGGAGGAGCCGGAATGACTCCAATGTAAGCAATACAACTAAAGAGTGTTTGTAATAGGAGATGTTGTTTTCATGCCTATTTTTAGCTATATAACTACATTAATCATACCATTTTCATCAATCGGTCAAACAGGGTTGCTCCAGTCCCTCCGCATGAGCTGCATCAGATCCTTGAAGCGTAGGATCCATTGCTGTGGAAAAGCATCATAACTTTCAGAATAAGACATTAAAAAAAAAAAAAATCCAAACCAACATTTTCATGAAAAAAGAAAAACATGTGCAAATTATTTCAAGCAAGTGCGTGATTTTTACTCTCTTTATTTTCATGCATTGTCTTGACTACCAAATAAAAAGCTTGTGGGCCCTTTATGCTAACACCCAACCATACGCTAACACCAATGCACACACCCTGCAGATGGAACCTACTCATTCTTTTCCACAGCTGCATGGCACTCGTCATCCATCACATAGCCATTTCCAGCAAGGGCACCTTCAGCAAAATTCCCACGCTGGGGAGAGATGCTGTTTACTGCACTTGGTGGCATGTGGTCTCTCTCTCTCCCTTGCTTTCTGTCCCGTAGTGACCAGCGATAGTGTGGACAACGGTACTGGCATGGTTCTCACTGAACTCATGCAAAGCAGACATACTATGCTATGCATTCATTCATCAGGTTGGGAGGGTGCATTATTGTGTTTTAATACCGAAATCGCATTTCCTTTTTAAACAGACTTTCTGTGGGGTAGATTCCTAACTCAGAGATTTAGTTACAAAACGCATATTTGTGATTAACTGACAAAAGTGCTAAAAATAAACGCATAATACTCTATGTGGGACTGCTGAAAGGATACAGTGCTGCTGTTAGCATAGAGGGCCCACAGGCATGCTTCTTCTCTCACCTTTGGGTCTCCCACCAACAGCAGTTTTTCACAAGAAGAACGAGCAATGGGCAGAAGGGATGCTGGCTCTGTCATCTGACTGCACTCATCCAGCACCACAAACTGCACAGACAACACAAATCATAGCCCAGTTTATAGCACTTTTTGCTGTTTTCTTTTCCCTCCTAAATTTCTGATTGGAGTCAACAGGAAATCTTTGACTGACCAACAAGCCCTCAAGGACAGAAGAATTATCTGATGTCAGCCTTTGAGCTGCTCATGCCTAATCTTTGTAAGAGTAGATTACAGCTGAGCACAAGGACAGCTTTAAGATGCAGTTAAAGAATAAGCAAGAGAGATACAAATGTGCAGCCACAAAATTGCCCTTCTCAAGCAGACACTATACCAATAAGGAAAACACAAAATATACTTCTCTGTTATGTTCATGTTAATCTGTTAGGGCAGCATCCCTTTCCTTTTCCCCCTCTGCTGTTCACTTCCCCTCTCTTTCCTCCTTTCCTCTCTCTCGCTTCTTCTTTCTCTTCCTCTATCTTTTGGTCTTACTTCTCCTAACAACTCTTTTGTTTCATGCATGTGATGTAGTTCTGGTTATATTGTTTGTTTTTTTTTGTGCATGTGTTTGTGTGTACAGAAATATGACAGTTGTTCTTCTGAGTGAATGTGAATCAAATTGATGTAACTTGCTTTTTTTTTTTTTCAAAGAAAAGAACCTTCATAGAAGGTGGAGAAAAAAAAAAAAAAAAAAAAAAACTTCTCTTTCAATTTTCTGTCACACAAGACATAAACAGTTTATTATCAGACTTATCGTTAAATTTTCTGTGACACAGAATATAAACAGTTTATTATCATTGTAACAACAAATTCACGGCGTGGGGGAAAAAAAACGTGCTGAGATTTAGACATACAATTCAAAACCAGGAATTTTTGCTGCTGATCTAAATTAGTGAACAATTTCTCTTTAAACATTCACAGACACACATGGAAAGTGTACTCACAGGAAACTGCATCTTGTCCAGACACTGAAAACTGGCAGGCAGCACAGGTCACACACCTACTACTCGCACAGCTCCGAGCTTCTACACAGTAAGCACGCACAATCCTCATCAATACTGAAACAATTTCCTTAGCCGCCGGTGGTCAACATGAAACAGTCATTACAGATGCTGTGTTCAATATGTAACATTTAAAAGTGTGTGTTAGAGGCAGTGTGAACCTGCAACTACAAGTCTAAGTATAAACATCTATGCCCATAAGCACATTTCTTTGGGCCAAACAAGCGGAAAGTCATCTGTTTCCTTTTTCAGAGGGTTTTTTTTCCATCCAGGTCATTATTTCACTGCAGATCACTTTAAAAAATATCAAGCGCACGTGCACACACAGAGATTTTAATTGCTGGAAGAGAATGACGTAAGACAATGAGATCTGGAAGATGTTGCTGTACAATTAGATTTTATTACTGTCACCATAGTCTGTTCTTCTCTAAGTAGTCTATTCTTACCAATGTCCTTCATGAGACGCATACATACATAAATGGGTATCCATTTACATACTGCACTCTAAAGGTAACGATTATAGATTGATATTCTAATCTTCCTTACAAATCTAGAATAAGAGAGAAAGGGACTGAGAGAGTGGGAGGAAACAAGTCAGACAGAGAGACAGACAGACAGACAAAGAGAGAGAGAGAGAGAGAGAGAGAGAGAGAGAGAGAGAGAGAGAGAGAGAGGAGGGAGAGAGAGAGGAGAGAGAGAGAGGAGAGAGAGAGAGAGAGAGAGAGAGAGAGAGAGAGAGAGAGAGAGAGAGAGAGAGAGAGAGAGAGAGAGAGAGGAATGCAAGGAACACAACTGACTTCAACTTCTTCAATTTTCATTCTTTTCAAACTCGCATCACATGTCGTCAATGAAAAGTGAAATATCTGTGTGCAACTTTGCAACCAAAATGTCAGAATTCCTGACATGATCTTGACAGAAAATTACCAAGTTGAATATCTAACTCACCTTTCTGTTCTCTCCAAGTCTGTGCCTTTCAATACTCTTCCTTATGCAGCTGAAACATTATTTATAAGTAAAGTGCAGTATATACTCTTTGGGAAGTATGCGCATCTAAAACATAACCACATCCAATTCAGCCCTTTGCATTTAAATGCAGGAAACTTTTCTGGCCGACAGATTTTGGACCGTCTGTTTGAAAGGATAGAGTACCTCCCTGAAACTATATTCATCTAAGAAATATCCATGGGAAGGAAAAAAAAAAAATTTTTTTTTAGAGCATGACAATTGCACATTCTCAATGTTCATGCTTTGACAAGTGTTTTGTTCCCTCACATACGGTACACGAAGACAGGAAGAAATAAAGACTGAGCCTGGTGAGCTCTACTATTGCTGGAAAAGCTGTTATGGGAAGAAAACAACAAGATCAAACATTATGATTATGAACATTGCAATCTGAAGGATGGGAGTTGATTTCATCATCAGCATGCCAAATACATGCTTTAATCATTGCTATACATTAACATTTCTCATTACTATTATATTGCTAAGAAATAATAGTACAACAAGCTGATGAGTATAATCTCAGATCATGAATCTTATAAAACAAAATTACCTGTAATTCATAGGATGAAAGTAATTTTGAAGAGTAAAAGATTTTACTAATCATTTGCTTATTCCTGAAAAAAAAAAGAATAACTAATGTATGCTTACTGTTTTTCAGCTGATGTGACATCCTGACTTTTCAGCATTTCCTGAAGGTCTTTGAGTTCTTGACTTTCACTTCCACTTGCATGCATGCTACATGAACAAAAATTACAAGAAGTTAACTCAGCTGACAGCTTCATAGGCCACATAAGGTAAAACATCAGAGTAATCAATGCATTTTTATTATGTAAGCCCTTACACTATCTATTCAACAAAATACTATCAAGCATTTTGTCTGGTGAATTTCCAAAAGGAAAGTTTGAAACAAATAGTTACATTTGCATAATATGCATAACTTTTCAACAGTTAGTATTTGAACATGACATGCAGAATGAAAATTGTTAGTAAATGAATAAAAAAAATTATATCAAAGAGAACTGGTGTGCTTGTGAGTGTTTGATTAGGTGCTTACCTGTCCAGAATGTAAAAATAACCGGTGAAAACAGGTGGAACATCCTGCTATCATTCTCAAGAGCTTGTTCACAAATAATCCAGTCCATGATGTTCCACAATATCCAGAAATAAGTTTTTTCAAAGGAAAGTCAGTGTGGATTATACCAGTTTTCCATGCAGGTAATCCAGGAAAGAATGAATGAGGTACAGTTCATTTTTCACATTGAAATCATGTGCTGATAACACACACACACACACACACACACACACACGCACACACACACACACACACACACACACACACACACACAAATGGTCACTATCAACAAATGTAATAGTTAGTCCACACTGTCATTGTTTACATTTGAATGGTTTAGGATCATCTGGAAGCACTACACTGAGTTTTTCTTCCCCACTGAATGGCATGCTGAGATCCCCTCACCCTTAGGCACTGATCCAGTCATTGTCTGTGTTGATCTTAAAATCACGATTACATGGTGCTTGATCTAAATCAAAACTATCACCCTACCACACCCAGTTAATACAAAATGTCCAAAAGTTCCTCTTCACCTGCTTTTCCCACAACAAATTCAGCAAAAACATCTTCAAACAAGTTCCTAATTCTATCTCATTCTCCTTTGGGCGCCACCATTTTTGTTTGCAAGACAAGTCCAGTCGCGCTATGCATTACAAGCTGCTACTAACTACAAACCAAGCTAAAATGCTGAAGATCCATGTTCCAGGGCAAGTTCAGTCATTCATGCAAATTAGTTTGTCACTGAGCCATAGTTTCCTATCTGTGTGTGTCGGTGAAACTAGGCTCGCAAGGCTCACCCAACAGCGCGACTTTTGTCACAACATCCAGCCAAGGGACATAACATCATGGCGCGACTTATGTCACAACAACCAGTGTAGGGTTAATGGATTTTTTGTTCAGGGTCATCCAGATTGACACAGTCAATTGAGAGATGTCCACTTCAATTAATCATGAAAAGTGACTCCCACAAAAGCGACAGTCCATCACAGTGACAACCTGGGATGACTTTACCAAGCTTTACAAAGTAACAAGTGATTGGATCCCTCGCTCACTCATCTTTCGCTTCCTTTCTCTCCCCCTTCCCTTTCATGAAAAATTACACCATTTCACAATTAACAACCGGTCTGAATGACTCCCAGCTACAACCCTGCTGACCATGGCATTTACTGAACGTGATCACAAAAGTGTGGATTTGCAATGCAAAGGGAAAATGTTTACTTAAATTCACATGTACAAGAGAAATCAAGCCAAAGTTTAAAGATGACGCATTACATATATGGCAGTTAAAATCACACACTAAGAGGAAACCAAGCTAAGTCTAAAGACAACAGTTCACCTGTATGGCAGAACTGGTTTAGCAATCTTCTTCACGCTGCCCACACGCACAAAGTCATCAAAGCCAAGCTCCAACAATCTGCACATTGTCAACATCTCTGTTATAGATTAAAAAGCAACACACACACACACACACACACACACACACACACACACACACACACACACACACACACACACACACACACATTAAATGCATGCAAAATACTTACAAAACACAAGATGCATGACAACTGACTTAATCAGAACACAAGAGAACGCTCCCAACAGAGAACGCTGAAACAAAATACATGTACTCAGGATTATAGTGATCTGCCTCACAGTTTTCGGTAAAGTGGGATGTCTGTTAACCTGTCTGAATGATTCCCAGCTACAACCCTGCTGACCATGGCATTTACTGAACGTGACCGACAAGCAATTACTGCTACATATGCACAACCTGCTAGAAATAGCAGAAACATCTGGACATTTCAACAATGTCACTCAAGCCAACAGAAAGACAGTAATGATTAGCATCTTATTCACTGTCACAATTTTGAGTCCTATCAGCAGTAACTGGTCCAACTTGAAGTATCCCTCTGCAAGTGACAGTGCTCCATTTGGCTATCATCAGTCGATCTCAAAATCATCTAAAAAAAAAAAAAAAAAAAAAAAAAAAGAAAAAAATCTGGGGAAGCAGAGAAAAAGCTTATAGGAAACATACGTATTGTACAGTCCACTGCATACAACCAAATCATTTAAAAAAACATCACAAACAAAAAATGACCGACAAGGTTGATGGGCAGTCAATGGCAGGGCAGGCACATGGGAATAGCAGCAGCAGGTGGATATTTGCGGACAGGTAAAGGAGAGATAAAACAAAAAACCCCTACCCTTGCAGGACACGGTCAACAGCCACATTGGTGGTGGACGACAGGAGCAGTTTCCCATGGAAAGGGGACTCCCGGGCTGTAAGAGTCATTGCGCTGGAACACCTCCACCAGAAACAGGATCACCACTGACAGCAGGAAGCTTTTGCCAGCTCCAAATACCCCTGAATCAGAGCCAATAGGCGTTTCTTTTTTAATCAGCTTTTGAATCCGTCATTATGTGTCTAATGATCAGATGCATGGCTCCATGATTGCCTGTGAGTACATGTGTGTGTACATGTGCATGTGAGTATGTGTGAACATGTACATTTGTGTGTATCTACATATCTATTCATCTGTATCTATTAAACTATATATCTTTCTCTCTGTCTCTATGGATGTGTGTACACGCATGCATGTGTGTGCACAGTGCGCATGCATGTATGTGCAGATACATTTACACCAATCTGTACTTTATGTCATTTCTATATGTTTTTTTTTTTTTTTTTGTTTGTTGGTTGATTTTTTTTTTTTGGTATGGAAGGGATGTGTGAGGTTGGGCACATACTGCTATAACCATAACAATGTCCAGACACGGCAGGATAACAGACAAGAAATGACTCACCATGAATAAGGAGTACTGAGGCTGGAGGGTCAGCATCCTTGTCCATCATACTGGCAGCCTGTCTCACAGCCTGCGCCTGTTGAGTGTTCAGGTAGTACTTGCAGATGAAATCAGACGCCATGTCATGCTGAAACAGTATACATACAAACATCCTTTTTTATCTGTAAACCAATCATATTCTAGTTTTAATGTATGTGTGCGTAAGTATGTTAGACAGCATACATGAATACATGCATTACTGGATATCAATGTGGAGGCATGGAAAAAGATGTAACTTTCTTCTGAATTTCTATGACCCTATTAATTTCATCGTAGTCAAATGTAGGTAAGAGCAAGAGCATTCTTATGTTGAAACCCTAATCCTTGTTTTGTTCATACTTTATTATCAATCTCACACACTCCATAGAAATACTACTTCACACACAATGGCATCAAACCAGACAATTTACAACTAGTAGAATAACATCAATGCTTCAACTAAAATTATCATACAAATCTGCAAAAGCGATCAGTAAACAATGTGATGACTTAAATTTTGTCTTTTTTCTTCAATCTGACTCACAATTAACGTCCACTTGTACCTTATAACTGTTATCACCTGGTTTTCTAACAAAGAATTATACATTCAATAAATACCATCCAATCAAAATCCCACACAAACTTACAAATTCATAAGCAAGGTAAGGTGTGTACAAAGTTTGCAAAGATCCGGGTGTTGAACTTTACAGTTTAAGGGGACCTACCTGCATTCATTCTATACACTTCTCGTTAAGCACAAAGATCTGTCGTTGTCATATATATGATATAGAACACTTTGCTTTTTTTTTCTTTTTTTAACAGAGGTTTCGTTTAGCAAAATAAACAAACAAACAAAAACAAAAACAAAAAAGCCCATCAAGTTCTTTTATTCAAATGTTGCCACACAGTGCCTGCAGTAATTTCATTTCAAATCATAGCGTTAAAATGGCACCTGAAAAATTGTCATAAACTCACTGAACAGCACCTTAACCAGTAAGATCAAACCATGTTTGCATGTTGTACAGGTAAACTGGTAAACTGACCACAAACTGAGGTGGAATGTGCAGTTTCCCAGGACCTTGCCCGGCTGTGGGTGCTTTGAATCCTTTGCTGGACACTCTGCTCGACATCCCACTGTGGGGTCTGTAAACCGTGAAAAGAAAGGACTACAGCGCTGTGATAGGGTTCAAACCTGCAAGCTGTCAGTTGCACTACCAAGTAACTATGGTGTTATCATCTTGTTCAACTTGAAGAGTTCGTAAAACAAAATGACTTTTGACCACAGAAAAATGGATTCATCTTTCTCATACCCATCTGTCCAAACAAATGCTTTCTTCCCACTTAATGTGAATAATATCATATCATCAGAAACCCCACCCCCAATCCTTTCCAAAGAAACAAAATTGGGAGAGCAGGGGTGCAAACTTTGCCTCAATCCTAGAAGGGCCAGCCACAGTGACTGCCCTTATTGAGTTCACAACATTGCACCATATTAAAACTACCTCACTTTTCTCCTTTTTCTTTGTGGAGGAACACTTCTCTTTTGGCTCTGCAATTTTTCAGCCTTAGTTTCTATTCGTTATGGGATTTCAATACACGCCTGTTCAAGTTCGCTCTCTCTCCTCAGAGGGAGAGGCTTTTCATTCTTTGGCTTTCAGAAGAGAATTTCAGCCCATAATTCCCCAAAATTATAATCTAAAAAAAAAAAAAAAAGGTACCCTCCCCTCCCCCACAAGCCTCCTCATGAATCGCTTCCTCTTTAGTCTTTTTATCACTCATCCCTCCCTCTGAACTGATTACCTACCGCCATCCATGTGACTGCCTCTGGAATGCAGTAAATCATAACAGCTGGACTGAATCGAAACGTAACTTGTCAGCCTCTCCATTTAAACATTTGGACTTTGTTCAAGTGCTCGTATAAGAAGCTGCAAAACTGCTTTCGAAACAGATGCCACACTGATGGTGTTTAATTCATGAGTTGTACTTCCTTTGAATGAATGATGTGTTTAGATAGAGATAACATCTCTCTTTTAATTTATCTTAATAATAATAATAATAATGAATACTTATATAGCGCCTATTCTCGGCTAGACGCCAAGCTCTAAGCGCTTTACAATCAACACTCGTTTACACAACGGGCTGCCTACCTGGGTAGTGCCGACTGAAGAGCTGCCAGCTGGCGCTTCATTCAGTCGTTTCCCGTGTCATCCAGTCAGTATCGTTCAATATCGATCACTCATTTTCCTTACTTCCTTCATTCTTTCCATTTTCTCACTCAGGGTGCATGCTATGTGTAACGTGTCATCCATACCAACGGCCAAACTGGCCTACTCTTCCGAACGTTGGTGATGGATTTTATGTGTGTGCAAGATGTTATGCGTGCGTTCACACACGGAACCTCGGTTTATAGTCTCATTCGAAGGACTGTATGGGAAATGGAGTCAGAACCAATGTTAACTCCGAGGGAAAAATCCCCCTGTACCGAAACGCCCCGGCGGAGGTTTGAACCCGCAACCCCAGGATCACCAAGATTGCGAGTCAGGCGCTCTACCAACTGAGCTATTCCGGCTCCCGGAACAAAGCCAACAGAATAGAACATTCAAAGTATTACAACACACATATAGCACACAAACTCTCTTTCAGAGACAGATACACACATAAGGCAGATGTCACACCTGTGGAAGCACTCTCTAGGGTGTCTAGGATTGTCACTCACTGGTAGCTGAGCAGATGAGGTAGAAGAGGCAGAGAGGTCATGTCCACATGGTCTTGGATGTTGGCCATGCAGGTCAGTTCTGTCGCTGCATTGCCGCAGTGGATGGCGTGACACATGTCTGTTCAGATACACGTCATCCGTCCAGCTTACATACCATCAGTCTCTTTCACATTTCATCCGTCCATTCCACATTTCATTGCTTGTGCATTAACCCTTCAGTCCATTACACTTCAAGAGTGCATCAATTCCTTGCATAACTTTTTATCACTCTGTAAATGTTTTCATCTGTCCATGTAACCTTTCAAGTTGTTGTCATGACATTCTCATGTGATCTCTTTATTCATGAGATATATACGAGTTAAATATTGTCCTGGACACAAATTTGTTCCCCCAATTTATGTGTAGTTGTAGTTCACTATCTCCTTTACTTCTCTAACTAGTTTTATTTCTTTTCTTGGATAAAAAAAATTCTAAAAAACAAGCAAAAAAAACAAACAACATCAACAATGTTATCACCATCAACAACAACAAAACTGTATTTGACAACCATATCGTGATTCACTGCTGCACAAGCCAACAAGGCCTGCCTTTCCAATCTGATACCAAACACATACCGAAATAAGCAGAAGTAAGAATATCTAAGATGAAAATGAGATGACCTGAGCATCTCTGCACCACCTGACAGTCTTAAAGCAAGCTAGCAGACTGACCTTGGCAGGAAGGATGGGCAGGCATTACAGTGAACTGCAGTGTGAAACACATCACTTTTCTTTTTTTTTCCCAGTCTTTTATATTATCATAACCATTTGTGGTTAAAACAGTACTAGAAAGACAGAGACAGTAGTATAACTCATCTGCAGTGAGCTCATATCAAGTTCTCCAAAATCAGCACTGGTCTTGAAGAAAACAGTAACAATTTTTATTTAATAGGGACTGCTCATTCAGTCTGGTGCTAGTCTTTGCAATTATTGTTGGAAGTTGTTTAAAATGCTGTATTCTGTGCCTTTTCCTTCTTTGATCATAATTAAAAAAAAAGCACTGCTAAACCCCATCAGCACAACTTCCACTGGTAGGCAGCCTCTGACTCAAGGCTACCACATTTCAGAAAGACTTGGAAAAGAAGAGTTAATTTTGAAACAGATTTGTTGGAGAAACTTGGATATATGGCAACTTCTCGCCTATCCCCCTGACTACTTTCCACTCAGTATAATCACATACTTCCATCACTCCATAGAGATGCTGAGTAGCCTGCAACAGGATCCACAGCCACTTCGCCTTGAGTATTGGGGCCATGGAAAGTACTTCGTGCCACAAAGGTTTCTCCCTTGGCAAAATTCAAGCTCTGGATATGACCCACAGGTCATCTGAAAAGAAAACAAAACAGCATAAAGATACCAGTTGCTGTGGCAAAGTAGTTAGCGCTGTTGACTCCCAACTGGGAGTTACTTGGTTTGGTTCCCTTTAGAGCTACTTGTGGAATTTTTCTACCCCAACCAGATCCTAACCAGAGCTGAGTTTGCTATGGGCTCAACTGGGAAAACTGGCACCACACAGTTGAGTTCATCCACTTAATCGATGCATCTCTGAGAATATTGCTCACATTTTCTGACCAAAACTGCAAGTGTCTGTATCTCTCAGGCCTGGTTGATACCGGATATATACGAAAGTAAGTTAGAGTACAGCTCTGTCATGCAGGTCTCAACTTCTGTGGCTCTTCATGTCCTGTTTTCACGGTTATTTCAGTTCTGATTACCTCTCCGAGTCCATGACCTTGGTTTGATATTGTTGGGGTCAAATTGATGGGGACTTTAACACAATGGTTGTAGTGCCACCCTCTGGAGGGAGAGCTCACTCACAGTGGCTCTGCAACTAAGCAATAATTGTTGTCAGTGTGGGGCTTAGCAGGTGGCATCCTGCATACATTACATTAGACCAGGCACAACTGAACATCACCAGAGTGACTCAGCAGCAAAGCAGTGTCTCCTCTGGTGGGTCGCCTCACGACGACAACTTGACAATGACTGCTCTCTGTGGAGCGCTGGTGCCAGGGCTGTGGCAAGATGGGCCAAGCTGTGGCTGTGGATGAGGGGTCAAAATGAGTGGCGAGGGTGCAGTGCCAATCAGGTGGCGCAGAAAACAGGACATCAAGAAAAAAAAAAGACAAAAGCAAAAAAAGACACAAGCTAACAACAACACAGTATAAAGACTGAGTTAATATTCAGTTTCCAACAATGCACATATACATGTACAATTTTGCCTATACCATAACAGGGTAGGGAAACTAATATTCAGCTTCTACAGCTTTTTTTTTTTTTCCCCTTTCTCTTTTCTTTTTGCCTTGTTTCCTTCACCCTTTACTTTGCTCCACTAAGCCAAGAGTAAAGGTCTATGAACCAGAATTTTGTTGTTGAGTCTGGCTCACTTGATCTTCATTCCTACACTATCCTGTACAAGGTAACTCGTTTTATTTGCAGGAAGACTTGCAGTCATCATATACTGCATAAATTGTACATACTGCAAACGAATGAAAACATGCACAGGAGAGCTCGTTATAATAATCTGTAAGTTTTGTTGGTTTTTTTTTTTCTTTTATCAGCAACTTGTGAGAGTCAGGGAGTCATTAATTGAATTCACAGTTTCTTAAGAAGGAAAAGAGACTTACAAATCATATATGTTAGGAATAGTGTCTTCATTATGGCTCGCCCTTTTGTCACCAAGGTATTGGCCTTGATCGTATATTTTCTTCTCTACTTTTATATTGTGTGTTCATTCTCAGTTACCTTCATCTGTGTGGAAGTCATGTATTGATATGTTTTCCATTGCTGTCTTGCTTTTAATCTGTATAACATTGAAGGAAACTTTGCCACAGCCCTTGTGACTAGTATAACTGCTTTAAAATATGATCACTCTCACCTTTTGTATAATCATTAAGAATACAAGTCTTGTACTATAGAAGTCATGGAATTTTTGTCTCACAAAGCCTGCAAAAGTGCTTTTATCATCACAAAATACATGTGACTCATAGTCAAATGGTACAAGCATTAGCCTGCAGAACTGACAGTCATGACTTCAAACTGTATGTTTGGTTGGATTTTTGTGGGTTGAAAACCCTCTGTCTAGCCAGCACAGTAGTAGTGAATGAGTACTTCATTCATGTCAGGGGAAGCTGAGGGAGCGAAGGAGGAGGTATAGGCTCTATCATTCATAAAGCTGTGCTCTTGACATTTTGAATCTCTTACAGTTCAGTGTCCCTGCAGCCACGAGGCTATGGAATGTTTTCCAATCTTGAAATACATGTACCAGTTACAGGTTTAAGTCAAACTTTCAAAAGAAAGCTTACTTCCTTCCTGAAACTCCCAATTCTCAGTTCACACACATTTTTTCTCTTTCCCAATTTCTCTCTCTTACCATTCCTTCCTTCTGCATCTTCTTTTTAAAACAACCTGGGTCTTATTTACTCAAAGTCCAAATCTCCATGCAGCTTTTCCACCTCCCATTTCCTTGTTGCTTTATTCCCCCTGAAGTTTACTTTGTCCCACTAAAATCAAGAAGAAGGGCCCCTGACCAAGGTCAGACAGACTAGTTCAACTGATCTTCATCCTTCTATAACCCAGAGCATGGTACAACATTTCTCTTCATATCTTTGATTTTTACAGCAGTAAAATGAAAAAAGATATTCCAGCAATCTTAAGAAAATAAACTTGTGTATAAATACTACCAACTATCGTCATAACTGTGTTTGCATGTATATGTAACTTTCTACCCTCAAAATTAATTTAGTCCATTATGAACTGTTAACATAACATACACTAAGAATCATAAGCAATTTTCTTCTCCAACATTCTCCCCTCAACCCGCTAAACATAAAAAAATGATACACTGGAGGTTAATTATTGGTAAAAGCATGTGCTGTTAAGATAATGAATATAAAAAAGAAAAACCACCCAAACAAAACAATAGGGGTAAAAGCAGGACAGTAATCATCAGTTAGATGGGAAGAAATGAAAGATGAAAGTGAGGGGGAATGCAAGTGGGGGGGAAAGGTAAACTGCAGTTGGGCCTGACATGGATGGATGAGTTCACTCTAAACAGTGAGAATACTCAGCTCTCTGGTCTTCCTTACTCTCACAGTTCTTGGTATCTGCTGCCTAACAACCAGAGAACTGCTGGTCTGGCACAAAACGCAAAGGGTTCAATTCAACATGGAAAAAAAAGACAACTTTAAACAAAACTATAAAGATTATTTATGTGTGTGACTGACCTTTGGCATGTGCAGTAGCAGAATCCTTTCTGGCAACTTGATATACACATGTTTTCTTTTGTACACTGTCAGATTGCCGAGGTTTTACCCATTTCTGAAAAAAAATTTAGAAAGCATGTAAAAATTTTCCATTGATTCATCTTGGAAAAAATGGATTCTATCGAAAAAAAAAAATCAAAGCTAATCTTCACTGACGTGTAAGAATGTTACCAGAAACAGATTTTGTTAGGGACAGCTCAGATATTAGGGGTGTGGGTGGAGGAGGGAAGTGTGTCTTTATCTATTCCAAAATAAATAATCCACCAATACATTCTGCACGGACCTACCTTACTCTGTGTGTGTGTGCATGTGTGCGCGTGTGTGTGTGGGTGCGTTTGTTTGTTGGGGGGGGGGGTGTGTGTGTGTGTGTGTGGTGGGTGTGTGTGTGTGGGTGTGGGGGGTGGGTGCATGTGGGGGTGTGTGGGGGGGTGTGTGTGTGTGGTGTGTGGGGTGGTGGTGTGGGGGGGTGGTGGTGGGGGTGGGTGGGTGGGTGCATGCATACATGTGTGTGTGTGTGTGTGTGTGAGTGCATGCGTGTGTGTCTGCATCTGTGTGCATAAAAACAGTGAAAAGTTTGATCAAACTGACATGCCACATCATAGCCGAGTTTCAAAACTTTCTTTGGCATCCATTTCCTGTCTGAAAATTGAAAAAACATGAGCCAAAACTAAAAGAAATACTGCATCTCATTTTCAGTAATCAACAAAATTTATTAGGACATGACTAAGAGGCATGGACGGAAGCATGGAAGTGTGTATACTGTTTTTATATCAGTAATCCCATTATCAGCAACTTTCTGACAAGAATGTCAAGGTCTGGAGTGCATATACATATGTGGTAAGAAGAGAAAGGGAGTGAAAACATGAGAGGAAAACAAGGGAAAAATGAGACATAATACAGAAGCTAGAATCGTCTCTTTTACATTAATGTATAAACACAGTATGAAAGTTACTTTCTGAAAAAGAAAGGTCAAAACATTACTCAGAAAGTAAAATACAACTTAAAACATTTACAACTTACAGGGAAGTAAGATGTGAAAGAACGATCATTCAATCGCCGCACAAAACTGACACTGACAGTATACTGCCAATCCCTGGTTACGGAAATATCCCATGATGCTGGCTGAATCACTGAACTTGGGTCGGGTCACTGATGTACCACTTCCTCCTCCCCTGGAAGTGCTGTTTCCACTTTGCTGATCACCCACTGGAAAAAACTGATCGAGAGAGAAAATAGTGAAAATTAATCCCTATAAATCATTCAAGTTAAAAAATCTTCAATACAAATTCCTGTAATTTATACACTGAAATAAAATGGTCTGGCAGTCCTGTACATGTTACTTATCATCAGGTTTTTCCATGGAATAAGATTCAGGATTTAAAAGCAAGACATTTCCGTGGAGAAAAAAGAAAAAAAAAAAAAAAATATGGATTCTCACATTCCAGCAATCATCTTAATTTTTTCCCCATTCCCCTCCAATACATGTCTCCAAAGGACCTAGTTATATCAAGGATTTTTAATCAAGAGGTAAATATTACTTGTGAAGAATAAGAACAGAGAGAATGATCTGGAAAGGCATTTCCTTTTGGAATTCGGTTGCTTATTGACATTCATGATTAGAGGCTTCTTTTCTTGAGCATTGTCCAGCCATAGAAAAACTGATGACAAGAAGCAGGCACTCACCAGCCAGATTTTTTAAAAAAACTATCTTATCATACTATTGACAGCCCAGCCAACCACAAATGTCATAGTACAGCTGAATGCATGTTGAAAATAGAACCATATACACATTCTGATCCTAAGATTAAGATCTCAAACCAAGGCAAAATCCTGAAACTAAAAGACCAATATACAAGGTTTACAGATTCGTCATCTCATTCAGATTCAATGAAAAATATCCAGTCAGGTGGAATAAGACCTTCATGGAGTCCACAAACACAGACACAACGGGCAAATTTTCATTTCTGGGGACTGTCTTTCAAAACAATCATGACATGAGGCAGACATTCAATTTTTAGGCCTGTCTGAACAGAGGCAGATGAGCACTTCTGGGAACTGCCTATTCATAGTCACTGCCAGAAGAAATTCTCTCCTGAGAATTATCACGTCATGACATGAGGCAGATATTCAGTTCTGGAGATTGTTTGATCACAGACAGTTGCTAAAAGAGGCAGACAATCTATGCATGATTAAAACAAAGTTCAGGACAGACTGTTTCTGGCTTTAAATCTTTCTTTGTGCCAAGAAATTTCACAGCACATCCTTTCAGCTAAGTTACTGTAAAGCTTGTACAATGACTGTCAGGACAGACTGTCTCTGGTTCTTTTCTTTCTTTCTGCGTTTGCAGGCTGATACTCCTGCGGACACTGCCTCTGTAGTTTTGTGTGTGTGACTGTTTTTTTTTATCCCGCCATTAAGGCAGCCATACTCCATCTTCCGGGAATCTCTGGGTTCAAATCTTTCTTTGTGCCAAGAAATTTCACAGCACAGCCTTCTAGCTATGTTACAGTAGAAGTTGCACAATGACTGTCTATAGGCCCTGTTTTCCCACCTTGCACTGTTTGTCCCGAGGCGCAGAGCAGGCGTAGAAGAAGCGTCCTTTGTTGGGCCCATCCTTTTTCACCTGAGCCACTCTGGATGCACTGCCGCATTTACACGCTGGATTGTTACTCCCACCACCCAGCCTTCCGTTGGCTCCAGCACCTGGTTCAACACAAAGACTCAACTGCTAAATGTGAATGACTCCGGGTCTGTGTGAACTTGCGTCAAAACTTCTGGCCTCCCTATCATCCCTCTCATAAAAAAAAGTGCATTTGTTTGAAAAAATCAATCCCATTAAAAAAAAAAAAGGATGCTGAAATATGAAACTGTTTTCACAAAAATGTGTTTTTTTGCAGTTTCCACCATTCTTTTGTTGATACAGAAAATTTTATATTCAGTGTAACTCATAGTGCTTTATCAAAACAAATACTGATTTAAAAAAGAATCCTGATTATTTTTCTAAGTAACTGTACACTAAAAATACATTTGGCAGAATAAAGATGTAAACGTATTCATTTCCATCACATACTGGCATAACACACTCTATCGCTCACTATCCTACCTTCAGTGTCCTGTCTCTGCATGTAGTGCAAAATCATCTCTGCCACTATTAGCTGTTTTGTTGTGATGGGCTACAATAAGCTTAAACGTCCAGACTTCCTTACAACACACACCAAACATACAACACACACAGCGACGGCAGCTTCTGACCATTTACTCTTCTGCATTTCTGGGCCATTACTAATCAAATCTTAGGTAATATAGAATTATAAAGGCCTAGGTGTTGTAGTACCTTCAATGCATGCAGACAGATCCACCTTGGACAGAGCACAGTGGTATGTTTTTGCCACAGTAAACAGCTGGATGTTGATGAACTCTGTAAACAAACAAGTCTTTTGATGTAATAACATTACAACCATCTGCAGAATGTGATCTTCATTGAGAATCTAGTAAATCTTGCCTTTCTCTGAATGTGATCTTCATTGGGAATTTTGTAAATCTTGTCTTTCTCTTAAATTTTGTAACACAGCATATTTTTTACACATTTTGTCTGGACTTTAAGCAATGAATACAATAAATAATGAATGGAAGAGGGAAGTCTTTTCTTGTTTGTTTTCAACATATATCTAAGCAGAGATTTGTATGTGCATTTAAGTTTATAAGGATTTGTACTAAACAAAGTGCATAAATATGCATGCATGTGTGTGTGTTAAGTAATGCAGATATGTACATATGTGCACATAATTTGGTTTATATATGACTTTAAATTATACACAAAAACCTTAACATTTAGCAGTTTAGGCAGCAAATTAAAAGAATGGTCATGATTCATGACTATTTCCAATGCATCTTACAACTCACAACCTAACTTATGAGCTAACCTGTTAGAGCTGCTGTCAGAATTTGTTTGTAGGAGACAACAGATTCAAAAGAGGGTGGAATAGCCACCTGTCTCACTGGGGTGGCCTGGCTTTCCACTTCTTCTCTGCTGCAGAACTGCAGTTCATGGCAAAGGCTGCTCTGAAACTGAATGCAATTTAAACCTTTTTTTTTTCTTTTTAAACAAAATGCTATTGTTGAAAATTAAATTCCTCCAAAATCCATATAAAAAACTCCACCCAAATCAATAAAACTTCAATGATCAATCTGTCAATCAATCATGTTGTTCATGGTAAAGTAAATTACATCCATTTATTGCTTTGAAGGTGCTATTACAAAATAAAAGGCAGACATGTACACAAAATGAACTGTCCAAAAGATCATACCTTTTCATACTACACAAGTACAGAATAAGACTTCATATATCTTTTTAAACTCCTGTAACTAAAAGTATATTCATATAGAAATGGAAGCAGATGACAGTAAACAATAACACATTTGTTGAGTGATATGCAAAACCAGTTATCAAACAATGTTAAGTTACATGCAGGTTTTCTCATAATCAGCCATTTCAAACATATTACCTGAGACTGTGGCAGGCAGCCGTTGACAGTGGGCGCACCTGGTTTTTTAAACTTCCCCAACCCAACTCTCCTGGATGTGGGCACATTGGTCATGACTGTCTCCTTTGAGACAGACAGAGAAACAGAACTTCCCCCTGATGGAGGACAGAAAGCTTCAGAATATGTCCACATAGTCTGTTCCGGGGATTTTATCTGATCAAAATCCCTCTTCCTTAGTTTACTATTTTCTAGCCTAGTATATGATGGATGACACCTCTTCAAGGTGTCGTTTGAGCTGATGCAAGAAATCTTAGCAGAGCACTGTGATGATGAAGATGGCTGGCGAAACTGTTTACACTGCCCTTGATGTCTCTTTGTTTCTAACCCTGTGCTCATTTCCACTGTTTTGTCTGGACTCATATCTAATGAAGGACTACCTGTTGGAGCTGAAGGCACTAAAACCTTATGACCTGATGCTGTGACACCTCCAAATGGTTTCTGAAAATTACGACACTCTGGCTCATAATCTATATCATCAGTCAAGTCTTCACTATCAGCTCCAAAGCCATGAATGTTGATTTTTCCATTATTTCTTGAGAGGTTTTCTTTTCCTGGGGAATGTATGGAAGCCTGTAATGTCTGAAACTGAAGAGCAAATTTCTTCGCTTTTTTTTTCTGCCTTTGTGTACTATTCACAGAATTGTTAACCTGTTCACTTAGAAACACTTCAGGTTGACCTTTGCATTCCATAGCAGCAGCTGAATCATCTTCTAGCCCCTCACTGCCATCCAAACCAGTATTGGCAATGACAAAACCAGGAGAGGAGACTGTGCTACTTGAAGGACTGCTCTGCCTTGTCTTCTGTACATCTGTTTTTCTGCAAACTGATCCACCAAAATGAGCAACAGAAGTTAGGTCTGCAGCCGCAGCTTTCTGCTCTTCTCCAACTTCAGCATTCACTGAATTTGTTTCTCCTTTTAAACGTGGCATGTAGTCACTTAGTGTGGTCATGCATTCAGCACAAACCTTTTCATCTCCTCCTTGATCTGATTCAGGAAAACTGTCTGTAAATCCACTCAAGTCGAGGTTTTCAACACTGGTGTGAATTAGGTTGTCTCCAACTTCTTTTCTGCACTGTGCTGGTGGATTTACATCATAAAAAGTTGTCAGAGAATCATGCTATCTGTGCGTAGTGGAAAAGCACCTGGAATGCTGGACAGAATCCGTGGCAAGATATCTATATTTTGTTTGCTGGAAGTGGCAATTTCATGCATGAAATTTGTAGTTTCTGAAGCTGTTCTATCCTTATCTTCACTGTCCATACCTAGCTGTAAACGTTCTTCAGCTGCCACTTCATCTGGGGCTGTCACCACAGGAATTAGTTTTCTACTTCTTTGTGTCCAACTGAAAAGAACAGCTGATCTCTGCGACTGATCACACTGGGAGAAAAGAACAGGTGATGTCAAGCTGTCTCCTTTCACTGTGGGAATGGCCAAGGCAGCCTCATTACCGGCAGTCTGCACATCATCATCAACATATATGCTACTTTTCTCTCTCTATCAGCACCATTATTCATACTGAGGTCATCCTTTTTCTTCTCTTTGGCCTGACAAACCCTGGCAACACCATGTTGCACAGGACTCAGATGTTCCCGCTTCTGATGGTCCATGTCAGTAGTAGTACCTGGAATGGACCAATTTTGACTGTAACGATTAAGTACTACTACATCATGCACTGATTAAAAGCATTTCCTGACATTTTGCAATATCACAGTTTTCTCTCTCTCTCTCCCTCTTTTTTTTCCCCAATGATAAAAACTTTGGACAGGATTTAACAGCAGGTCACTCAACAGATTCATTGCCCACAGCAATGATGCCCGGTGAGAGGTAATACAACAGCCTGCAAGATGCTTTTTTTTAGAACATGCAACCCCCTCCCTCCCCCCCCCCAAAAAAAAAGTGTTAACAGATGCGGCATTACTAAGATATTCAACAGGTTGACAAAACTCTGAAATTCATTCAAACAAAAGTTATAAAGAACAAACTGTTGCTAACTTTGACCAAGATAAATTTCGACTTACTAGAAGGAGAAAACAACTGTGAATCAACAGTCCAGACTGAAGGTGAAGCTTTCGATTGAAAGCCATTCTTTCTGGCAGACGAATTCTGGTCAACAGCTTCCCTGTTTGCGATGAAATAAATGTAACTTCTTGCATGAATGTAACCAACAACTACAGTGGACAACATATACAGAGGCATGCATGTAGATCTAATCTTTTCTGTTTAAACTGTACTTTTTGTGTCCCTTTCAGGTTTTTAAGATTTTTATCAATTCAGCAAATCCTTTTCATTTTCCTCCCTTGCCCCCCCCCCCCCCCCCCCTGTCTCTAAAACAGCACCTTACAAAAAACACAGATCTTTAAGAACCCTCCAATTTCCTCCTTACAACACATACATGTAATCATGCACACATGCATACATATGGATATACACATACATAATAATCAACACATAAGCATTATAATTCATCATGCCTGCTGTTTGATGGCACAGAGTCCGGAAACAAATCCAACATTCTTTCACTCCCCACTCTGCCAGTGCCGTGTGTGAGCAACGGCAGGGCAGTGCTGATCCATGGTAGAGTGGTGTGATGATCGCCAGTCTCACGTCTGTATGCCATGGGGCGCTGTACCATGTCACTGGCCACCATGCCCTGCATCTTGTAGTTTGTTAGTCGGGCAGAAATCTGAACAAACAATCATACATACACAATTAGCCAAAGGTGAAAACATCTCCATCTGCACCTACTCACAGGGGTGGGAGCAGAAAATCATAGCTATACTGAAAAGGCCAGGTCCAGGGGGCCACTTCAGGCCCCCAGTGGGGTGCAGGGGCAATGCCTTTGCTGGGGGGGATCTGTGGGGCAATGCCTCGCTGGGGGGGATCTGTGGGGCAATGCCTTGCTGGGGGGGATCTGTGGGGCAATGCCTTGCTGGGGGGGGATCTGTGGGGCAATGCCTTGCTGGGGGGGGGATCTGTGGGGCAATGCCTTGCTGGGGGGGGGATCTGTGGGGCAATGCCTTGCTGGGGGGGATCTGTGGGGCAATGCCTTGCTGGGGGGGATCTGTGGGGCAATGCCTTGCTGGGGGGGGATCTGTGGGGCAATGCCTCGCTGGGGGGGATCTGTGGGGCAATGCCTTGCTGGGGGGGATCTGTGGGGCAATGCCTTGCTGGGGGGGATCTGTGGGGCAATGCCTTGCTGGGGGGGATCTGTGGGGCAATGCCTTGCTGGGGGGGATCTGTGGGGCAATGCCTTACTGGGGGGGATCTGTGGGGCAATGCCTTGCTGGGGGGGATCTGTGGGGCAATGCCTCACTGGGTGGTCTGTGGGGCAATGCCTTGCTGGGGGGGATCTGTGGGGCAATGCCTTGCTGGGTGGTCTGGGGGGCGATGCCCCCCAGGCGCTGAAGAAAATTTGTCTTGCCAAGACACTTTTGTGGCCTCCTTGAAACACAAAGTAATAATTAACTGCTTTTACATGGCTTAAATTTAGCAGAGAGCCAATGTCTGCACTAGCACTGGACAAGGACAAACACTGAGCAAAATCGAAAGCTGCAGTGGGCCAAGTCTTACAATAAAAATCAGTGGCCTGTGGCAATGGGTGGCGCCCACTTCATTTGTTTTCCGCAGCCATTTTCAGAACGGACTATTCAATTCGCCCGTCTCATCCATCCATTCATATTTCCACTTGTTTTTTCTTAAAGTCATTGTCAATCTCCTGTGCCTTGTCGTTAATCAACTCCATTTTTGACAAATAAAAAGCACGATGACATGGTCTTCACACATTGAAAACAAGATGGCGGATTTCAAATACAAGTGGCACGAAAACCTGAATCGGAACATGCACAAGGAAAAAAAAGGAAAAGTTTGCTATACTGAATTCCGTACCAATACAGAAGGTCTCCCACCCCTGTACTCATTGCATGAAATATTCTAGGATAAATTTCAAGCATTTTCCAGTTTAATGAAATGAAGCACTTTTTTTTTGTGGATAATTGATGACTAAGGTGTGAGAGAGAGGGATATCTATGGAAGTTTGCAATCAAACACTTGTTTCAATAGGGTCACTAAAATAAAAACTGCCCTAGAAAAGCAAGGGGGGACAAGCTAACTCACTGCCTCTGTGATGTTTGTAGCAGTGGTAGCTGGACAATGTCCAAAGGCTGCAGCTCTGACCACGCCATCAGTGGGTGGTACTTCAAGGGTTCATCAACACACTCTCTGGATTCAAAATCTGCAACAAAGTTGGTAAAAACAAACAAGGATAAATCAACATTATTGTTAAAATGGATTAATGTTTGCAACTTAGTACTAATCAAGAATAGTAGTCCATCCCCATACCTATTTCTCTGATGGGAACAGAGATGCAAATGATATGTTGCATTATGGCAGGGATGGGTGCTGTTGCTTGTTTCTTTATAATTCATTATGATATTGTCCAGCCTATAGTACAGAGACATACTAAAACAAAAAGATCAAAGACACAGAAAGACAAACCATGTAAGACATGTGCACACAAAAAGCTTTCAAACATGAACAAAAATGACTTGGCAATGATACTGGGAGCAAATCAAGTTAAATCAGAAGCACATAATCCAGAGAATACTCCCAGTGCTGTTCATTCCATTAAATATCTCACCACAGCCAGAGGGTTCAAAAAGCAAACATACACAATCACACAAAGATATAAACAAATGCAGCAAGCTAAGAAGATCAGACCAAATTCTGTTCATGGCAAATTCATATTGCCTGGATACCACCAGAAAGATCAATCAGTTACTAATTTGATTTCTGGAGAAGGACATAGTCTGCATTAAGGCTGCAGTAAAAAATACTGATGACTATAACAGTGTAGCAAAAATTAAGAAAGGAAGAGATACAAAATTGAAAAGAAAAAAGAAAATAGCAGAAAACAATTTCTTGAACAAAATCTGCAGAATCAAGGGATCAATATATTCAGGTTTCTGTAGAATTTGAATCAAAAACTGAATAGAAAAAAGAAATAGCAGAAAAACATTATACAAAATTTCTTGAACAAAATCTGCAGAATTAAGGGATCCTTATATTCAGGCTTCTGTAGAATTTGGATTTGCATTGCACTGTGTGTACAGCACTGTAGAATGTGCAGGTGTGTGTGTGTGTGTGTGTGTGTGTGTGTGTGTGTGTGTGTGTGTGTGTGTGTGTGTGTGTGTGTGTGTGTGTGTGTGTGTGTGTGTGTGCGCGCGCGTGCGCATGTATATGTGTGTTTATATGCGTGTGTGTACATAACTGTGTGCGTGAGTGTTAAGAGTTTATGAATATGTGCACATGAGCGTGTGAGTATGTGTAATGTGTGTGTGTGTGTGTGTGTGTGTGTGTGTGTGTGTGTGTGTGTGTGTGTGTGTGTGTGTGTGTGTGCGCGCGTGCGCGCATGTGTGTGTGTGTGCGCATGTATGTGTGTATCTGTGTGTGTGTGTGTGTGTGTGTGTGTGTGTGTGTGTGTGTGTGTGTGTGTGTGTGTGTGTGTGTGTGTGTGTGTGTACGTTCATATGCATATATCTGTATTATGAAGTTTTAGTATTATCAAACCTCTTAAAAATATATACTGTACTTTTATTATTATCGGCATAACAATCTTTTGAGCAAAAATTAGAAACAAAAATCTAAATGAAAACTAAAACAGCCAGACAGTTGTGTCAACACTATCTTCACAGGTGCTTCATATCTTACCTGCAGATGTCAGTGATTCCATCATCAAAGTCCCAGCCACCGACTTGTCCACAGCCATGTAATCTTGTAACATTTCCACTGGATCTGTTTTACAAAATGAATGGAATGTTGCTGCCTGTGCACTTGTTTCCCTTTCATTCAGCACTTCTGACACCGTCTGAAATAGTCTGTGCACTGGCAGAGAACATGCTGCAGGCACTGGAGATTCCTGTTCAAACTGAGGAAGATCCATGCTGGAACTATAAGTCATGCCCTGAGATGAGGAAGGTGACTGTTGCAAAGAATGAGGACTGACAGCTTGGGCGCTCTTGTTTCCTGGAAATTCATTTTCAGCCTTTGCAGAACAAGGCAATGCTGTTACCGAATCGTCACCACCGTTGGGACCGGAGTGTTGTACAGTAGTGCTCAGTACAGGTTGTGTGTCACAGGAAGAAACAGTAATAATGGATAAGGTTGGTGAAGGCTCCAAGAGCTCAGTGGCATCCACAGGGAATGAGCCACAAGAATCATTTGAGCTCACAACACCATCCACATCAACCTGCTTTTCATACAATTCTGTCGTGATACCAGGTTTTTGTCTACTTATTCCATTCTGGCTTTGAGACAAACATGGACTACGGTTATCATCATGCAATGTATCACATGACAGGCATGTATCTTTCCCGTTCAGCTGATTTTCATTATCACCTTGGCACAACTGTTTTGTTGGCTGAAAGGTACCAGCAGCAGTTTCAGGAGATAGGTGATATGGCTGAGGAGGCACAAATGAATCAGGACTAAGTTCAAGATCATTTACAGTTCTCAGCCAATCTGGCATGTTGGAAGAAATGCCAGAACCACTAATGTCTTGAGACTTCATATTTCTGTATAAGTTGTCAATGTGCCTGGAAATCTATTCTGTCCCACGCTTAATGGTTGATTTATCTGCATATTTTCTGACTTTGAAGCATGAATATCTGTTGATGTTTGTAACTTTAAAGCATTTCCTTTGCAAGTTTTCATTTCACTAACGTTCACGCCATCCTCATGTTGCACAACACCTGGATCATTTGCTTCAAAGCTTCCCACAGCTTCTGTCTCTTTACTTGTCACCACTGAATCCTCTGGATGTGAAAACGGCCCAGTGCAAACCTTGTCCATGGTATTTAATTTGTTTTCAGAACTCTGCGACACACGCTCTATTGGAAAATCTTCCTGGGGAGAGATTACACACAGAAAAAGGTATAGCTGGTGTGAGTGCAACCATGTTGTGGGCATCATTTATAGCTTGTCCACCTGAATCTGTTGATATTAGAGGGTTTGGGACTAGTTTACACAATGATCCTTCACCACCATGATCAGATGAAGTTTCTTCATCATTGTCACCAACTTCAGAGAGAGGAGAAAAGCTCATTTCAAAGCATGCATTCACATCATTTGTAGCAATCTCAGAACAGTGAGTATTCTCACTGTTCGTCAAAACAGGTTCCAAATTCAGCTCAAGACTTCCACCACTTTGAGACCATCTTTCTGTGAAAGGCTTCCATTGTCATCTAGGAGTGAGTCTGGAGCAACCGTACAGTTCACTGTGCCTCTAGTGTTATTCAGATTACTTCTTTGTTCTTGCGTCGCGCTTCAACTGGCTCTTCATGTCCATCATTTGTTTCATTCCTGTCTGGTGCACAGTCCAAACCACCTTCATTTTTTTCATTGTTAAAACCTGTCTCATGGGTCAGACTGACAGAAATCAAAATCTGACAAAGTCTGTGAATGCTTGTTGTCTGCGGTATCTGCACATCTAACTGCAGTACTCTCTGGGAAGACACACACCCTCATCTTCACTGCATTCTGCCTCTTCAAAGTCATGTTTGGACAGAGAAAGTGTAGATGCAGATAGCTTTGGGGAAATAGCAGATTCACTACTTGGTGAAGCAGTAGATGGATATCGAGTGAAAGTTTCAGTTTCACCACACTTTTCCCACATGTCCCAACAGCCAAGCAAGATGGACTAGCTTTTAAGCTTTTATCTTGGTGACCTCCATTTGGAGTGTTGTTTCGCAACATGTTCTGTAAATATGCATTTGTGAGTGCATTTGGAGATTCCATTTCTTCAAGTCTATCATCATGATTGATGCACACACTTGTTGACTGTCCACATGTTCCCAACGCCAGTGATTTCTGATCAGTTGTCTCCTTACGTTTGTTTAAGTCTTGACAAGGTGCTGAATTTTCTGTGTTTGAACATGTGCTTGCAGGCCTCAAGGTCTGCATCATGTTTCTTCTTCCCAAGTAATGCCATGATATCACTTTTTGATCTTTTTCCAAGTGAAAGATTCAACTCTGATTGAACGGCATTTCCAGACAGTGACTTGGGTGGGACCTGTGTCTTTTTTAAAAGCCTGGAGAAGCTGAAAAAATCTGTGAGTTAAACATCCTTTCAGATTTATCAAGACTGCTTGGAGAGTGCAGATCCTTGCCAACACTCTGTTCTCTACCATCCATTTGAAGAGTCTGCCCTGAAGAAAGGTCCTGTGACACAGGTGAATTTCTGGACAAACGTGAACCAATAGTTCGCCAAGGGCTGCTTTTTTGTAATACCACAAGTGTGAGACCTGTGCAGGGGTGAGCCAGAAGACATGAGTGAATCCAGTGGTGTGTCTGCCGACGCCTGGGCTGTCGTCCTTCCTCCAAAAAGAAGGGTACTAGGTGACACTTTTTCACTAGGACTTTCATTAGGCACTGAACTGATGGTGCAAAACGGATGAGAAGATGGACCTCTCTTAACTGTAAATGCCGAGGAAACTGATGCCTGTGTGCTGTTAGGACTTGAGATCTCATTTTCTGCAATACGTGGTCGCACGACCCTTGGTGGTATAAAACCCTGCAAGTGAAATAGTATTCTCATCAATAAATTAATCATATTTTTTTCCTTAAGTCACCTTTAACTCACATATCAAATAAGACACAGAACTAAACACATATCCTGGTTTTCTAATGATATTCAGATCTTATTTTGATGCATAATGAATCATTTTCATATTTTTGTGTGAGCTTTTCTCTCCCCACCACAACCACTCCCAACCTTCTTATGGGGAACCATCTACTTTTCATCAGTGACTATCGCCTGATTTACACAAGCCCTAACTTACACCTCGTTTCCTCTTCAGTTTGGAGCCTTCGTTCTGCAATCCAACATTCTGCTTCATACATGCATCATGTGCTTGAGGGTGGTCTCCCTTCAGCTGTGTTGCTGTATGAGAAATTTGCGGAAACTGTGAAGAAGTGACCGGCGTATTAGTTCCCTGTGGGGGAGATTTCTTCTGTAATTCCTCCACTTGTATGTAATACCTGCAAGAAACAATTACTATTATGTATTACAATTCAAATGTTATATCAAAAGATCCGAAGATATCATTTGACTTCAGTAAACAGATATAAATAATCATACGTATACACATATTCTACACACAACAGACAGAGAGAGAGAAGGAGGGAGACAGAGAGATGGAGGGAGAGAGAGACAGTGAGAGAGAGAGCAAGAAAGAGAGAGCGAGAGAAGAAAAAGAGAGGGAGGCAAAGAGACTGAAAGGTCATGAGAAAGAAGATAGGCATACACACAACACAACAGCAAGAGTCAGCATAAAAGTCTCCACAGATTCAATGAAAACAAATTAGCTCAGACCCAAACTTATCTTTTAAGCATGTTTTAAGATTTTGTGTGAATGTGGTGTTTTCTCATTTGTCTTCACAGCAGCACTGCTCCCACACCACTGTCTTTCCATACTACCTGCTAGTACTCCTGATGACAGTAATTACTCTATTACTGAGGCAAGATGAGAGTACCCATATGTCCTAAACTGGAATGAGGGCTGCCTCTACAGTCCAATCAAAATACCATATTTATGGAGCAGTTTTTAATTAAAAATCAAAATCAAATAGTGCGTTCTTATTCCAAAGATGATTGTAATTAAAAAAAAAAAAAAACCTATGTGCATGCATGTGTGCATGTGTGTGTGAGTGTGTGTGTGTGTGTGTGTGTGTGTGTGTGTGTGTGTGTGTGTGTGTGTGTGTGTGTGTGTGTGTGTGTGTGTGTGTGTGTGTGTGTGTGAGTTTGTGAGAGTGAGAGAGAGAGAGAGAGAGAGAGAGAGAGAGAGAGTGTGTGTGTGTGTGTGTGTGTGTGTGTGTGTGTGTGTGTGTGTGTGTGTGTGTGTGTGTGTGTGTGTGTATGTGATGCGCATACATGTGTAGATGTGTATGTGTATGTCTTGAGTGTATGCATGTTCACTGCTGTATTGACTTTTGGTACTTCTACCTATATAACTACCTTTGAGGCTTCCAATTGTACAGAACAAATTTCCTACAGTTGCATGTTTATTTCTTACTACACAACAAAACTGCAGCAAGAACAAAGATGTTTTCAGGTATTTTAAGTGACATACCTGTCACTCTCCAACTGCTCACCAGTCACAACGTCACTGGAATGGATGTGCAAAACATCCAACTTCGATCCCTTATCATCATATAGTACAGCCTGAAACGCACCACAATCAGTCCGGTTTCATAATACTAGCAATGTCATGCTCAAGAACGAATTGAAACAATGCTTTGGTCAGCTACTCAGCCAAGAAAATAAAATTACACACAAGTACACACATACACAACCTGCCTTTATATAGCTGCTGCACACACCTGCTAGCTAATTATCTATTTACAAAAATAATAAAGCTTTCATGGAATTGGCATAGGAATTTGAATATCACAAATGTGAAAATGAAAATATATCTGTATGGGATGGTTACACTCAAGAAACTAAGTATTTCATGTTTCTCAAATAAGAATTTACAGTCTCACCAAATATGCAACACTTAGACTAGAGTTTTCTCTCTCTCTTTTTTTTTTTTAACTTAACTTTTTTTCTAAAATGATGCTGGTACTTGGAGCTATGGACATACATTTTATATGGTAGAGAGAAAAAAAGAGTAGAACATAGGAACTTATGTAAAGTTCAATCTCGCCTGAATAATTTAAACTGAAATAAGACCGAGAAGACTGACAAACAAACATAACTCCTAAAACTAACCTTTGTTCCAGTGCCCAAACTTTAAGGGTACCATCTTGCCAGGTCTTGGCTTTTTTTGTCTTTTGATGAGTATATAAGACCTGAAAACATAACCCTCACATTATGAAGAATTTCACAGAAAACATTCTTCCTTACAAGGGTGAGTGTGCAATCTTCGGGAACCTCTGATGTAAAATCCTTTGATGAAATCTGGCTCTTAGAATAAAAAATTTCATGAAATTCTTCAATATAAAGTAATGCTACACCAACACACTAAACCATTTTGCTACACAACACAAACACTCACTGAGCTGCTTTCAAACAAAAGCAACAGAAGCAAACATAAAAGATAAATCATATTTTTGTAGCCTTCCTCCTTTCCACATTTCTTTTTTCAGTAGAGAAGTTTCTTCGTTTGATGAACAGAGAGTTCTTCTGGAAAGAACAAATGGTAGGGAAAAGGGGAGGTGGAGGGCATCTAAAAATGGCACTTTCTCTTGCTGCTAATGTAGGACTTCATCAAATCTTCCAATATATACACTGGCACTGGCCTGGCCTTATGTCATATTTGGAATCATTACTTTTTAACTGTAATGCTTCACCATCACTGGCATTCTTTTAGTTTTTTAAAGCAGCCAATTTAAAAAAATTGAAGAATCTGCTGCACTTGTGTGCATGTTAGTATTTGTGATATCCATATCCACTGGCACACAATGGCCAACTCTTTTGAAATATGCAACGGGATTTAACATGCATACAAGATCAACAGCTTTGGTGGTGGTAGTATGAGCACTGTTGCTATTTTCATCAATCTCTTAGTCTAAATTGAAAATGAAATCAACAAACATACCAGCAGTTTCCACACTACCACCTTTGTCAATCTATCCATCGGGAACACTGAAGAAAAGGAATAAGTCAATCTCCTCAATGAAATTGTACAACACCGACTCTTGCATCCAGTGAGTTTTCAGTGGGCATGAGTCACTGAATTAAAACCATGATTACTTCTTTCCCAAAATCAATATGAAGACTTGGATACTCAGAGCCACAGCCCCGGAGTTAGAGCATTGGACTGCATTTGTCACCAAACCCGAGTTGCTGCACCTCTTGAATAGTTCATAATTTTAAAGTGAGCTGCAAGACAATACAAGAAGCTTGGATAACAGTAGTAAATGCAGTAAAATGAGACTATTGCTAGATCGGTTTCTCTTCTTATTCAACTTCAAGTGTCCACTGAAGAGCTCGGCTTCACCAAGACATCATTCTTATAGCTGCCAGCCTCCGCAGCTCCTTTCCCCATTCCCCATTCCTTTTTGTCATGTTTTGCTGCATGAGTGATATAAACAAGAAATGCAAAGTTGCAAATATGTGAAAGTACTAAAACATAGAGACACACACACTGTTACACATACACATATTCTCTCTTTTCTTCTCCTTCACTCTCTCTTCTGTAGAAAATGACAGCACTACTTACTTATTGTACATTTCAACACAAGAAAGCAGTTTAAATATGTGTTCAGCCAAGAGAATACATTTAACTATTCCAGTGCTTTCTAGGACACTGCAGTTTGACCAAAGCTGAAACGATGCAAACACTAATGAATCGTAGCCTAAGATTGCGACAAACATTAAGACTGGATATACTAAATGAAATTCATAAACAGGCCACAGTTTACACACACACACATACACAGATTGCATGCAGACACACTTACTGACATACACATGAACACACATTCTCTCTCTCCCTATCATACCATACACATACACATCCTAAATTGATACAACCTGACCATCCTGAAGAAGTCTAATTATGACACATTAAATGATAAATAAAAACAAACACATGCAAAATATTATTTTGCTCAAAGTGATCGAACACCGATAAAGTGCCTTCTTAAAAATGTGAAGAATACTCAGAAATACGGTAGACAGAAATGCAAAGTATGACATGCAAGAAACAATAAATTATTACCAGATAAACGAGATCCATCCCTTGCACTGTAGTACGTGTACATCAATGTATCATTCTGAAACATTTACATGAAACTATTTTTAATTCACAGTTTCACATCTCTCTCTCTCTTCTCTCTCTGAGCTTGTTTTCATATATATTTGCAACAAAAACAGAAAAGTGAGGGGATGGGTGGGGCGGGAGGCGAGACAATGCGGGTTTTTACATAAAACGAAAGGAAAGTTCTCCTTTTTACAAACCCTGGCGCTGCTGTAGGATAAATTTCTCTCCAGGTCTAAAACAAACTATGTGAAAGTAAATCTAGATTTAAGACTCAAAATAACATGTGTTTTATTATAACACCTCCCCAATGCTGGCCTTGAATCGTGCGATGAGTTTTTGTGCATTTGTCCGTCTGTTGTTTGTGGCGTCTGAAGACATACTTATCCGAAATTCAGCAGCAAATTCACTTGTTTTTGAAAAGCAAGCAATACACACAACTAATCACTCAGCACCTCGTTCTGGAGTTCATTTTCATTACCATTATGATTATGCGTTCTGGTACATGTACATGGATCACGATGTTACCAACGTAAATTATTATACGGACAGAAACAGGTGCAGGGGTCGTCTAGAGCAGAGGCTATGCGGATGCACTGCGGCACCAACATTCAAAACTGCTCTTCACTGTATTTGTACGAGAGGTGTATGAAACGATTAAATTGAGTTCCAAACCATGCTGATGTCAATGTAATACGATTTGATCATTATTTTACTCATGAGATCATCAGCGATGTGTCGTGTTGGTGACCTATTCAACTTGTGGTCGATTTATAAACGATCGATCTGACAAATAGGAAAAAAGCTGCGCGAGTTGCCTTCAAAATTATTAATTAGACTTTTTCCAGCTTCGAAGATGTTTAAAGCGGACATTACCAAACGAGTCTGCAGCTGTGTGCAACAACAGTCGGAACTCCCGCCATGGGCGTGAATTTGGTCCAATCAGTACAACGATAAGACCTTATATAAACACAACAGCACATCTTAAAGAATGCTCCGTTTTCCTTACATAGACGATCGTTCAGACTGGGACCCATTAATGGTGTTATCAAGACCAGAAATTCAAGAGCACCATTATGGACATTCAATAAAAGAAGAATATTCAAAATTAAAGGTAAACACTCAAGCTGAAAAAAGAATTTTGTATGGCATGCCCCAGCTGCATCATCTTCACCATATCTTATCAAAACTGTCAACAAGATGATGATAGCTGTTCAATGAAAGACCAAGAATATTTGACATTTGAAAAGGGAATGTAATGATACTCTTTGTGTTGTGGTCGTTTCTTTCACTCATTGTATCCAGAGAGAAGAATGGCTGGACTATAAGACACTTTATTCACTTATACAAGGTTGCACAGAGACTGAGAAATAACTGTTTTCACATGAAGTGAGGAGATGGTAGCATGCAAGCAGTGGCTAGCAGAGATAAAGAGTGGGGTTAAGCACCAGCGGGGGGGGGGGGGGGGGGGGGGGGACTGTTTATTAATGTTTATAGATGGTACCAGAATAAAAGGGCTGTTGCAATGGGGGTACTGCTGGCCATACTCCTGTGTCGACAAAATGGCAAACTATCATGTTTAGTATGTATATGTAAACCGCTACAGGATATGTAAAGGAAAAAAGGAAAACTCTGCATGGCCTGCGCAGGTACATTATGTTGGACAACCTTCATACTTATTTGAGGTGAGACTGGACCTATCCTGTGCACAATCTCTTGGAACTAATCTTATCACCAGGTTTAGTCATGGAAGAGACTGGATCTCTGTATGTACCGTGCAGGATGCTGGAAACTTCACCGGAATGTGCTAACTGTATTTGTCCAACAGGGAATACAGATGCCCTTGATGTAAGGTTTCCTCTCACATGCTCACCGATTCTAGATGTATATGAGGCAGTGAAGCTGGCAGTGTGTGAAAATATGTTTGTGGAGGGGGAGGGGGGAACGCTACTCATTTGCTTACTGATATTTATGAGACAGTGTAGCTTGCAATTTTCTATTTTCTTTTTCTCTCTCCACACACACACACACACACACATACACACACATGTATGCATGTCCATTTTTGTTGTTCCTCATACAAATCAAACATTTTTAGTCTTTTCATCTTCAAATCTGGCATGCTGAATCATCAGCATACTGAACAAATCAAGAGTGAATAACTTTTGTACTAGAAAGTCACATTAGTCATATCTTTATGCAACCATACAACAAAGCAAAGTAATGGTGGAATTTGAACCAGTCAAATCTGCCTCCCACTGACACCATATGGATTAAGAACATCAAGTTTACTGGCAACAAAAACAACTAAGTTAGGAGGGTAACTTATCACACCTTGTCTGTGCAGCAGTTGTCAAGAAACCGATTACCATAATTCATTTAGGAAACGTATTTGATGCCATTAACATCTCTTCATATTCATGGAGTCATGGGGTATATTTCTGTTGCAACATGTGTGAGTGTGTGTGTGTGTGAGTGTGTGTGTGTGTGTGTGTGAGTGTGAGTGTGTGGCATGTGTGTGTGTGTGCATGTGTGTGTGTGCATTTATGTGCGCATGTGCATGTGTGTGTGTCCGTGTGTGTTATTTTGTTTGTACATGTGTGGGCATGTTCAAGTTTTGTTTTTGTGTGGTTTGCATACATATGTCATGCAGGACACTTGCAAATAATCATGATAGAGCTGCACACATAGGCCTTCTGGATGCAACTACTTTTGAAACGGTTTGGATCTGGTTATACCTTGAGATAGCTATCCTGTTAATATCAGTCTTAATAGTTTACATTTGGAGTAGTTGCCAAGAAATTGAGTACCACAGTTTACATGGGCCCATACAGTGTCATTATGATCTTTTCATGTGTATCATGTCATACAATCATTGGGAACATTCAAAGAATGAGGAAGAGAGTGAACTCAGTGGCTAGAGGCCTTGTGTGTGCATGAGAGGGAGGAAATCGCAGAGAACGATCGGAAGAGAAAGTTTGTCTAGGTGTGTTTGGTAACCCAAGCTAAATTTTGTTTCCTTTTTTTTTTTTTTTTGTTTATCTTTCAACAGCCTTTCATATCTCACTGCAGTCTTTACTCCAGGTTTCCCATGCTGGGGGCGAATCCAATGCTGGCACCATGATGTTAGTTCTGTCTTCTGGAGGACGACTTCATTTGTAAGACTGGTGTTAGCAATGAAAAATAACAAATTAAGCCAATTTCGTTTTGGGGTCAATGTACATAGGTTAGTTTAATATTACCAGTATTGAATGGCGTTATCGACCTGTCAAACAGAACAAGTATAACAGCAGAACAGAGAATTCTTCAGGTTGCACCCATGTGGCAATTAAGGCCAATCATATACAAATGGGTCCTTGTCCAGCAAGCGTTTCCAACACCTTTGTGGATAGCATAATTGGTGTATCTCTGAGCCTGCAATTCACTTGCTGTTGAAATCAATTGTTGTTTTTATCAATGCATGTTTACATCATTGATGTGGTGTTTGTTATTTGAAGTTGCACTTTTACTGCTTTTTTCTTTTCATGTATTTTCTTTTCACCAAGATTTCCTTTCACTCCCCTCTGTGTTGCCTGGTATAGTGCACAATATTGAGAATAAGATGGACCAAATTATAGCTGACCTTTGACCTTTCGCCACTGGTAAATGGTTAGTTGGAAAAAAGTGGATTTAGAAAGCCTATGAGGTCTAAGTTTCTTACTTGTTACTTACAGGGTTTCTGGCAGTTTTTAGGTTTACCTGGTGATTTTCTGTCAAGCTCACCCTTTTCTCCATAAAATCTGGAGAATTTTCCCATTTCAGAATCACTGTTCCATTCGTGAAAGCATCTTTCCAGCACACTCCTTCTCTCTTCCATTGATCAACTCCAAGATGCTCTAAGAATGAAACTGTGATGTCTTGTGGACTTCACTTTTGCATACACGGACGTCCATATGGTTTGAGGGAATTTGTGTGAATATATCGAAATAACACACTGGAGAATTATAAGGAATACAGGGAGATAATGCAGGTAAAGAAGTGTGTGTAGAGAGTGGATGGGGATGGATGGGGTGTAGAGTACTAATTCTTTCTAATCAAATAAGTATATTCAAGTCCCCCCCCCCCACCCCCCTGTTTTGCTGTAAATTATCCTAGTATGGTCTCACTATGTACAGTACATGCTGGACCCTGCTTTCATTTTCTTTTTTATGCCAGGTGGTAGTTTGAATCCCTGGGTTTTGTTTTCTACGAAGGACATGAGGGAATGAAGGGAGGGGACAGATGACTTTTTGACACACATTCATTTTCAAGGCTTGGTCGCTTGAATTTTCTTTTTATCAGAATTGCTTTATATTTACATTCAAAATAAAGAAAATGGTGACAGATTCATACACATCAACGCAAGATATGAAAAATAATATGAAGATTTATTGATCACAAAGTAAGAATTCACTGAGAAAATGTATTCTTGAAATAGCTGATATACAGTCAGATGGATAGTCACTCAAAGCTTGGAATAAACTCCTTCACATTTAGCACATCATTTATAAAAAAAGAAAAGCTCTGGAATACAAGCAAACAAACTGTATGTTCCTGCCACAGCAAACACACTGTATGTTCCTGCCGATCATGGAAAAATTGTCCACTTGTACAATGATGCACAACAATTTTCCCCCACATCCCCCACATGAAACCACAAAGTTGAGCACAGAAGGAAACTGAGAATATTTCTTGGAATGCACAAAAATGTATATTCTTAGGAATGCAAAACGGGATATTAAAGAAGTCTATCTCTAATTTTCTGTATAACTGTGGTTATAAACATAAGGGATTTAAAAAAGCAGAGGTGTTAAGTAACTATGCTTTTAACATTAAACAAATGAATATGAAACTATTCACTACAATTTACACTTTAAAGTGACAAAGTGAATGGTAAGGAAATAACATATAAAAGAAATACTCATTTACCTTTTTTTTAAAAATCAACTTTCCATACTATTAGAAAATGAAACCCTTGGATAAAAAAATCAACATTCAACATGATTCACGAAAATGAGGTTATTCATAGTTACAGTCAAACACTCCTTTTCAAGTGCATTATTCCATCTGAATTAAAAAAATGTAAAGTATTTCTGCCAACACTGTTCTCCCACCAGCATTCTATCATCATTGTATGAGGAATACATCATAGTGGCTGGAGAATAACAATTGTACCCCAAAAACAACAGGAAATATACCTATCACCAGCACCCACAAATATGCCAGGACATTAATAACAAATAAGTTTACATTCCCACGTTTTAGCAACACTTCCACATATCTTCCCAAAAACATATAATTAATCAAACTGATCTTAAAGACTGGAATACTAATACAGCTGAGTATGTGTAACACCAAAGGGACTGAAATTCACTTTTTAGCTTAGCAAATTTCATGTAGCTTAAAGAAAGCTGTTGTTACCATTCAGCAAGTTCATTTAAGCCCAACTTGATAACTTGGAAAAATTGTTCTTGACTACACCAGATAGTCCTTACATGAGTTTGTCACAAACACACAGGTGTCTAAAAGTGGGCCTATTGGTATTCCAAAGAAACGCTTCTGGTCCATTCCATATTAATAATTAGGTCATAATTCAGAGTGTGAAAGGAAGGTATATAATCATACAGAGGCTGAGCATGCTGTCCCTTTGCTTCTCACTCTTTTGTGTATTCACTGACATGTACACACTTCACATTTTAAGACACACAGATACTATCATAGATACATACAATTAGAACCACACCACATTCAGATCTGTGTTGTTCCTGAGCCTCCCTCATTTGCCAATTCACAGAGTCAGCAACATGTGTTTTGCTTAACTTCTCTGATGATATGTTTCAAGAAGAAACCGATCACATGACATCATGATTTATATTTTGTATTCCATAACAAATAATGTCATAAAAAAAAGAGAAAAAAAAAAATCAATACTGGCACAAATTCATATCTGGCTTAAAATGAGGAAGCAAAAACTGAGAAAATATGCACAAATGTAATTCTGATTCTGTGTTTCTGCTGAACTTATTCAAGACATCTAAACCATGACCTAACCTTTCATGAATTAAGAAAATATGATTTATCATGATCATTTCCCATGGAATGTTAAGAAATAAAAGTTACTTCCGTATCAAGTTTCCATTTAACTAAAATGAATGACTGAAAAATCAAGTAATGAATGAAAAAAAAACAATAACAGTTCTACGTGCTTCCTGTTTAAAAGCAAGTCCAATAATAATGAATATTGAATAAAAAAAAACTTCCGCAAGTTGGCATTTCAAAATTCATCGTGATGTATTGCAAATGTCTCCGCAGCAAGAAGCGCATGCGCACACACACACACACATGCACTCTCTCTCTCTCTCAGATACACCAAACAAACAACTGTCAGCCGGTTTTGTTCTTCAAACCGTAATTCATATTTTCAGTCTCATACATTCATGTATATACTTGTAAACATACACATGAGCATGCACACACACACACACACACACACACACACACACACACACACACACACACACACACATATACACACAGCATACAAACTACCATCTGAAACATCTAAATAATGTGGAAAAAGCACGTTCAGATATGAAACTGACAGGACACATACAGTAAATACACTAGATGTTTCAAGCCCTTACCTCCATGATCACACCAATACTCATTACACAAAAAAATTCTAAAAGCAAAACACTGCAGAGTACTGAAGACAAGACACAATGCAACACGTTTTCCTTGTTGACACCACTGTTCCACGTCAGACAGTTGCCAGGGTTGTGTCCAAAACCATTTCCAAAAACTGCAAACCACAAACATTCACATACAAATGACTATTATAAGTAAATACAGACATTTGTGCCGAGACAGCATAAACTTTTTTAGCAACAAAACGATTGTACATGATATATAATTACCTTACACACACACACACACACACACACACACACACACATACACACACATAGAAGCACGAGTGCACTCGTGAACATACAACTCAGTGAAAATGATGAGAACTAATCCAATAAAAAAAAAAAAAAAAAAAAGATTAAGAGTTGCTCAAAGCAACTGTAATTGTAGTCTCAAATACTTCTAGATTATAAAGATAATTTTGATCCACAAATGATGTCAATGCAACAATTTCAAATCAAATTGTCAGACATGTGGTGTATTCTTTCTATCAGGATAAGGACATTATCAGACAATAACCAACAGCTAAGTACAAGAAGTGTGAATAGGTAAAAAGAAAAAAAAAAAAGAAAAAAAGAGAAAGAAATGGGTCAACAAACACACACATACAAACATACACATTCATTCACACTGGGTTTTTATCGTGATCTCTTAGTATTTTTTCTCTCTCCTCTTACTAATGTTTGTCCCCTTTAATCACCATGAAGATAGCAATAACTGGCGAAGCAAGTGAAATAAAATTGATGCATCTTTTAAACGGGATTTTCCTATTAAAGTATTTTTCTTTTTATGAAATACCTGTCCAAACAAAAACCCTATTCCTATTTGGCATGGGTCATCACAAATTCAGGATACTCAAAAAAATAACATCGGGAGAGAGGAACCTAACCATGATTCCTATACCTGGGCAGAACTGCCAAAGTGATCACCTGTGGTATACATGTCCATGTCCATCAGCTGTAAGCTCAGTTTCCGCACCTTTTCTGGTAAAGCAGGGAGGCAAGAGGGTGTCCTAGTGTTTGACCTGGTAATTCATAACTCTATTTCTGTAAGGAAAATTCCTCTTTTTCAAACTTATCTGTCAAAACAAATACTGGAATGTCAAACAGGAGGGGAAATATGCTGGCCTTGAACAGGGAAGGTTGTGAACACACATAAGAATGTCTCTACACTGATCTCTGCACCAGTAATGCAGTGTTAAGAGACCACAGGTCTGTACTCCTATGCCAAACAAGGAGGTAAATGGATTAGTCCCTGCTCTCCCTCACTCAGCTGAATTATTGGCAATGCAAGCTAATGGAATCAAACACCAATAAAGCCAAAAACACATCTGTGGCAAAAACAATACCCATGTACATACAATCAGGAAACCCCAAAATGACAGTCACATGGGGTGTGCTGCTGCTGCCTGAGCAAACACAGTGCCCCAGTGAAAAAAATGACAATCAGAGGGGATGCACTGCTGTCTTAGTAAACACAATACCCCAATGGCAATAACATGCAGTCAGATCTACTGCCATGTCTCAAAAGATCAAATATCTCAGGAGCTGTCTATGTCTTCCAGCCTGCTGCTTGTACAATGTCAGCAACCACAATGCTATGCCAGAAGGCAGAACTGACGGAGAGAGTGCCCTGGCCTCATGTGCTCTTACATCTATTTGGGAGGGGAGGAGGGATGGGAGGGAAATCGTTCCTGGCTGTAGACTTATGGTTGCCAGACCACCTGTTTGATCCAAGAGCTCACAGTCTGGGGTTTAACATAGAGTTTATCAGATTACCCCACTAAAGGGAGCCACCAGAGCTTAACTTTGTCCTTGGAAGGTACATTTTTAGAGCTTTAACTGGACAGTTAACTGCTCCACCTTTGATTATCTGGGCCTGGGACTGGATGACGAAATGGACAGAGAAGGCAAAGTTACTGTGAAAGGTTGCTCTTCAGGCTTGCAGTTCCTGGCTAAGAAAGTGCAGCACATGGAGAGGGTGAGTGAGCTATCTTCATACCACTTCAGGTGCTGACGATCCTTACACAAGGCATGAACTTCACTTACCCTGCACGCTGATGCCTAGAACAGAACAAACTTGTCTTTGGAGTTGGGTTTTTGATAAGCAGTCCATGAGAGACTCAAAGTCCCTGGCAGCTACTCCAGCAGCAGAGAAAAGCTCCAATCAGGGCTCCTACTGGGCTTCCTTGATCCAAACAAGATGTTTGATACCAAGTCTGTTGGAAAGAGATCATGGCTGACATACATGTTTCTACTCACTAGACAAGAGTCTCTGAGCAATGGCAGATCTGCATCCTTTAATAGTGCTTGGCTTTTTGCCTTTTTTCATGGAGGTATTGCACAAAATGAACCACATCCTCACTGTTAGCTTTTCGTTGAAGTGAGCCCAGTTTGCCTGCACCTTTTGGGAAAAAAAAAAACCTTTTTACTTATTGTCACAGAGTTTCAGTCTTGTCTGCCTTTATCTGGCCATGATCTTTTCAACACATGAAGAGAACTGTTTATTTTTCAAGAGGAATCACTTGAGCTGTAGCTGGCGTAGAAAGAGAGATAGACACAAGGTCTGCATGCCACTTCTTTGATCTGGGCTGGGAAAGCATGTCCAGTTTTGCTGGAGAAGTATGGGAATCTTCACCTGAAGGCTGACAAGAAGATTGATTCAACTGTTGGACTACCTCAGTGGGCAGACAAAGATCACCTAGCACTTTTTACCTGGCAACCTTGCACAGGACTGCTGCTGAATTGGGAGAGGGACAAAAAGTGTATGAAAACATCCCATCAAACAAAATCACCACCAGAGCTCTACAACATAAACCGTACAGTTTGGCACAGGAGAGACAAAGACTGAAAGTTGGTTTTTCCACATGGTGGCAAAAAGTCCTATATGCACAGTTTCCAGGATCTGGGGAACAGGCCTGACACTCTCTTTTGATTAATGTCACTTGAAAGGGAGAACCTGGCTCTTCCTGAACAGGAAGTCTGCCAGAACATTCAGTTTGCCCCAAATGTGTCTTCTACAAAGTAAGATATCTAATGACAGACAAAAAGATGTAGAGGAACCATCCCATCATTCAATCACCTTTCAGTGAGTATCACCTTGGTTCTTACTGTAAGCCAACACTGTGAAATGTCTGTGTAAACAGTGACTGTCCTGTCTTTCAACTTCTGAGACCAGCCGTTCAGGCACCTTTTGTCTCCAGTATGTTTATGCGATCTGCTGCCTCCTGACAGGCTAAGTCCCACTGGTCTCCAGGAAATGCGGAAAAAGGCAAAAGGCAAGCTTCCCAGCTTACTTCATTTATATCAGCAAAGATTGTGTATAACTGAGGAAAGAGAGAAGACAGACTCTAGACCTCAGCCACTCTAGATCAAAATGGCTGTGTTACAGGAGAAGACAGACTCTAGACCTCAGCCACTCTAGACGAAAATGGCTGTGTTACAGACTTTCCAGACATTTCTAGCTGAAATGGTTCCCTACAAAGGATGAGCGAATGAACTTTGCACTTTGGAAATGAAAGAAAGTTTGCAAGGCCACTTGCAGAGATCTATTGTTGTTGAAAAACCAAGTCGGGAAACAGCAACAGCAGTGACTGGTATGTTCCTTTTTCAGAGAGATCTCAAACAGATGTGATGGGTATATTGAGAGAAATCACTCTGGCACATTTGCACAGATATAGAGGCAAGGTTAGCTCCCTTCTCTCTTAATCTTTCTTTAATGAGGATCCCGATATTATGGCCAAGTAGGAGTAAGTTATTTGTTTGGACAGGTAAGTTTGAGAAAAACATTGAAAACTTTCAAATAGAATAGCTTTCTAGTTAGAGTAACATGCTTCCTGGTGTGCACAGCTATCATTTTTGACTCATATCCATAGCACTTAAAAATCCTTCATTTTGGAAAGTGTGGACATATAAGAATGTCAATTAGAAATGCTGACATGTGCTTCCTGACATGTTTAACAAGATGATTCAACAGCCTTTGACAATCTGTTTTCTTTGCTTTACTTTGTGACCTCAGTACTTTCAACTGAATGTTTAACACATATGGATGCATTCAGACAACGTTCAAATTGATATTTCTTGGATAAATTCTGGAAGTTCTAAATTCTAAATTTTAAAGACAAACATACCAGAGAATATCACAGACCTTTAAAAATTTAAGGAATAGCATAAAAGCCTACTTGTAGGGTACGGTCTCCAGCCCAAATTCCTCACTACATTCCTAGACACTGCGCTGACAAACTTGTATTTTCCTTGGGCAATTGCTCCAGTTATTGCTTAGTTGCTGTATACATGTTCCAAGCAATTTCAACCAGATTTTTGTTGTATCTTTTCCATACCATAACTGATTTTGTATGACCTGTTTCTATGAATTGTGTCTCTTGATCCTTAAGAACTTTTTTTTTTTTTCAATCCAGGATTTTTCAGTCACAGATTTCTTCAATTTTCAAGCAGATTCAGGACATAGGAAAGAGTTTTCAAAAAAAAAACAAAATTCAAGGACTTTTACAAACATGGCAGTACTTACCCGGACCTACAAAATAAACATTTTTCTTTTTTTTTTCAACTTATTTTTTAGAACTGTTAAGGTGTCTAAACTGAATAAGATTACCTGCAGTTTGAGTCAGTCTCTACGGTCTTACAATTCTATTCAAAGAAAAAAAAAACTTATGATGTCTAAACTGAATAAAATTACCTGCAATTTGAGTTCGTCTTTACAGCCTTGCTAGTGTAGTATCCAGAACCATATCCAAAAACTAGAAATGGGACAAAAAAAAATAAAGGCGTAAGAACTTTACATAAAAGAATTGGACTGATCTGGCACATATATATATATGGCATTTAAGACAAAGGCTTATCAATCAATCATAAATGTTAACATGAAAGTTGAAAATTAAAAACAGTGGGTCCTACACGTAATACAGATGACTCATGACCAAGGAGTGACAGAAAAGCTGTATGGTAGTAAAAGAACCAATTTGTTCAGACCATTTTAAAAAAAATTACATAGACTTTCATTGCTTGAAAAGTGTGTGTGTGTGTGTGTGTGTGTGTGTGTGTGTGTGTGTGTGTGTGTGTGTGTGTGTGTGTGTGTATGTGTGTGTGTGTATGTGTGTGTCTGTTTGTGTCTGTGTGTATGTTTGCATGTGTGTGTGTGTGTATGTGTGTGTGATTTGTGTGTGTGTGAAGTGTATGTAAGTGTGAGTGCGAGTGTGAGTGGGTGTATGCAGGATGTATGTATAAGCGTAAGCGCATCTGTAAAGACATTCCTGTGACTGAAATGCTCTAAAGTATTCACCTATGAGCATTTTACATGTTGGCCAGGCACAGTGACTATGCCGGCTCCTTCCCATATTGAGTGCGCTACAGGCTCCAAAGGGACAACCGAGACCATAAAGTCAGGTCTAATCTACTAGACAGATGCATCTCTAAGTGTTGCTCAGTTTTCCTGACCAACATCGTTGATGCCTGTCTCTATAATGCTGATTCAGGGTGGGATATGATATGAAATGAAACCCAGAACTGCAGCTCTGCAAAAAATCTCAAATTCAGTGCCCTTGTCTGCCAAGGTGACCTCTGTTCCGATTTTTCTTCCACAACCAATGGAAAATTGAGTAAAGTGCTTGGAGCCAGCAGTTTACAGGAGCGGAGTTTCTATCTTCCAATACTCCATGGCAAAGAGGAGTGACCGCATGATCAAAATCTACGGCGGTTTTATTGGGAGTGATCACACATGCGCGCGTGCGCATGCGTGCGTGCGCATGCGCGCGCGCACACACACACACACACACACACACACACACACACACACAAATGAGACTTCAAACTCATTCTGTGGTGGATGGTCACATTTGAGTGTGGACTGGAAAATGCATATGTGTTTCATGTAAATGGTGGACAGAAAATCAAAAGTAATATTATTTGAAATATGATCTTATGTAAAACAAGAAAGCTACAAAAAGTACAAAACATCCACAGAAGGAAAAATAGACAGAGTATGCGTGCATGCATACATGCGTGCGTGCATGCGTGTGTGTGCATGTGCGAGTGAGGGAGAGAGACTGACAGACAGACCTACAGACACAGTTACAGTGAGAAACAGAGACAAAGAGAAAAATACAAAAACAGACAGAGAGAAAGATTGGGAAGGGTACAGACAGAAAGGCAGACGGGGGAAAGGAGGGAGGGGTTGCAGTCTGTGACACAGACCAGATGGTGGACAGGGTGAACAGACGACCCACCCTCCTCGTAGCCGATGGTGATCATGCCCTTCTGTTGTGTGTCTTTGTTGCGGAATTTTTCCGTGAAAGTCTTTAGCATGACACAGGCTTGAATGAAATCATCGAAGTTGATATTATGAGCACCTCGCCGATCAAACACTCGAACTACCAGCTCAGAAAACTGAGGCGACCTGCAAGCAATGCACACAATAGATATTATGGGTACATCAGAAATCATTAATTAAAATGCGGGAAAGTCAGACTTTAACCCTTCCAAAATAGTGGGATATTTTGAAGACTTCAGAAGGGAAATTAAAATAAAACAAACAAACAAACAAACAACTTACCAAAAGCAATAACAAATACTGACCAATGCAGATAAATTGACATAAAACAAAGCTATTAATAATAAAAATATTAATCTATCCAAAAGCTTTCAACGGAAAAAACCCACCACCAATTAAAAACCAACTGACCAAGCAATACCAGCCAAATACTGATCAAGGCAAATAAACATGTTGGGTAAAAGCAAGAAAATGTGATTCATGGAGAGTACAATTAATGCATTACAAATACACAGTAGTATGGCAAATCAAGGACTTTTTCTTCCATAAATTCTCACTGGAGAACATTCATTATCAAAGTGAGCTGAACATCACAAACAGTATAGAAGTGTCAAGAAATCTTAAGTGAGCGGACAGAAGTCACAAGTAAAGGACAAATAATTAACAAAACTTTTACACTCTCAAGCAGCACTGGTTTGGACAGATGTGTGTGCTGGTACTTCTTTCACAAAAGTGAGTACAATTTTTTTTTTTTTTTTCGTTTCATGCTTGCTGTGGGTTTGTTTTATGAAGCTCTTTTTTCTTAAAAAAAAAAAAAACCTTTCCATTTGAAACAGTAATTTTCTACCTAAAAGAGGAAACTTTTGATCCTGTAATATCTGCACAATGTATTTGCTCCAGCATTGTGATCATACCACAGATGACACAGCAGTTTCGGTTGACTATTCCGGACATACAGTTCCATACAGTCCTGAAGAAGTGTTATTTATTTATTTCTTAAACCTACATCCAACAATAGCAGACATGAAATTTCAAACTTTTATACCATAGTGGAGACCTTTTCATTAACATTTTTACTGTGAGTAGATGGTGTTACTGACAGCAGGATATTGATCTGCTAGAACATTTCAGGAAAATCATCATTACTATGTCAATGAATATGCCATCAATGAAATGCTGAAACTATTTTCACACACACACACACACACACACACACACACACACACACACACACACACACACACACACTCACACTCACACACACACACACTCACACATGCAAACACACTACAAAGGTTGTGACAAATGAAATATGGAGTGGAGATGAGGGAGGGCAGATAGAACAATACGAAGAGAAAAATCCAAGGAGAAGGATACAGAAAGAGACATTTCTTAGAAGACCAGTTACACTTATGTGATTTTATTACCTCAAGTGTTTTTATTACCTCCCCCCTCTTCCCCTCAATCAAAAAGGAAAGGCAAATATGTAAAAATGAAGTTCAGAGTTAAACACACGAAAAATCATTTTTACTCACAAATTGTATCCAAATGTCCGAAAAGCATTACCCAGCTCATTTCCGTCAATATTTCCAGATCGATCAGTATCAAATCTGCACAAAGTCCAGAAATCATATACTTAAATAGACTCAGATAACAGCCAGAGAAAACAGTCAGATCACATGAGTACAGTTACAAATATCCCACATTTCAGGCTCCCACACACAGTGAAGTATGTTAGCTTAATCTGGCCTTGTGGCCAAGCCCTGAACATCAAAATTCACTTGGATTACACATATTGAATACCTCAGGCTTTCCCTGCATCTCTTGAAAGTGAGAGCGAAATTTTACACCCCCTTTCTTCCTCATTTGCTGTTGTCATACTAACCAAACGCGAACGAGATTGTGTTCTCCTATGTTTTACTTATGTTGTTTCTATAACTGTAGCATTGCTATTTTACCCAAAATGTATTTAATCTATGCTCTTTACAAAGTTCGTGTTTTACCCTTTCCGTTGATATATAACAATTGCTTGCAACGTTTATATTAGGGGACGTAAAATAAAATCAAAAAGTGTGAAAATCGCGTGTCTGCAATGGTTGTAAGCACGTGTGGTGTACCCGTCTGCAGGGAAGTGACATTGCTCTGCCGTCCCATCCTGAAAGTATTAACCATTGCCCTGTTGCTTGTCCCTCAGGATTAAAATCTCTGTTTTGAAATTTGTTCACACTACAACCTCTATTACTTTATGCCACAAGAATCAAGCATCTCTACGACTAGAGTTTCATAATACATACAAATGTTGAGCAATTTGGACACTCACATTTTCTTATTCTCTCTCTCTCTCTCCTTAAAAAAAAAAAAAATTATTGCTTTTTAATAGTACCCCAAATTGTCTAACACTCTACAAAAATAATCTGGTACTTTGTTACATTTTCTTTCAAACCAGTCTGAGAGTCAAATGCTTCAGGTTCTTTTTCCTCAGATGTGAAATTCATATTTCAGACTATCACCACTTTGGGAAGGTCACATCCATTTATATGAGAAAGTTTTCTTTATGAACACACACACACACACACACACACACACACACACACACACACACATCTATCTTGTCAATGGTATTCACTTGAATGAAGTTAAAATACAAAATCAAAAGGATTTTCTCTTACAACTCTTAAAGCTCAACATACCTGTCAAAGCAACCTTTCCAGTCCTGAATATATTTCCAAAGAGCAGCAAATTCTTGAACATCTATTGTGCCACTCCTGTCACAAAAATGACAACAGATGTTGCAATGGTTCTGATAATAATTTAAAAAATGTAATATGTACATTGATTCAAACTGAACACAGTGCATTGCTACAGTGTGTGCGTGTGTGTGATGTGTGTGTGTGTGTGTGTGTGTGTGTGTGTGTGTGTGTGTGTGTGTGTGTGTGTGCGCGCGCGTGCACATAAGTGTACATGTGTGCCTAAGCTTGTGCTTGTGTGTGTAAGAGAGATGGTGTGCGAAACAGAAATGATGGGATATGTCTATAACAATTTCTGATACTTCAAAGCACTTTAATATATCATTCAACACATTTTCATGTTCTGTGATAAAAAAAAAAAAAAAAAAAAATTCACACTGGCTTGCACACCTATTGGTCTCTTGCTATCAGGGAACAAGATAGAAGTCAAATAAAAATGCAGTGATAGAATGTAGACAAGTCTGCAGATGGAGAGAGAAGTTATAGAAAAATTCTGTCTTATCATCGTTCAGTGGCACAGTCGTGAGACTTATAATCAACAACTTGTGTGAGTGCACTTTCTCCTCCTGAATCAATTCAAGTTTGAATTCTGCATTGTATAAACAACACAAAGACTTGCATTATGATTGGCAATATCACCATCAGTCATCCATGGGATTAAAGTGAGCTGGTCTCCATGTGAATTATGTACACTGATGTAGGAAGTTTGTCAACATGTTAAGTGCTGATGCAGTAGAGTAGAATGTGAACATGCAGTGCTGTTTGAGTACATCATGTTCAAGCATATGCTGAGGTGTGTGTGTTAGTGATTGTGGGATGGACAAAGCTTTCAGCTGTGATGACATGGACACAAATGAAACTTAGACAGGGGTGAACAGCACAGATGGGTGCTAAAACTGATAAAGCCAAGCATACTTTTCAGATCAAAAGACAACATGGTCAGAATAAAAAAAAATAAAGCATGGTTCTAGAACAATGAGGTGAAGACTGTTAAGACTTCAGTACAGTGCTCTACATTTTCCACATTATCCACAACCACACTGAAGTTACAGGTAAAAAAGGTTATCCCCTGCCAACAAATGTCTAGCAGTCCTTTATGACATAGACACAAAACTCTCCACACACCGATCTCTGTCAAACATGCCAATCATCAGGCGACAGGTTTCTGGGTTGAATGCAGACCAGTTGCCGTTAACCAAGGCTTGCTGCAGCTCTACTGCAGTTATCTTCCCTGACCCATCTTGGTCAACAGACTGTAAACAGAAAACATTTCCACTGTTTAAGATTGACATGTTTCTTAATGAGGTAATGCACACACACACACACACACACACACACACACACACACACACACACACACACACACACACACAAACCAGTTTGACCATCCTTATCTTCAGAAAACATCAACTTTTTCCTTCCCTTATGCTCCTAAGCAAGAATTCTACAGTCCACATTAGTGAGAATTTTTAAATGCATGTGTGTATTTTTAAATTTAACCCCACTATGGATGTAGCCAAACTCCGACTTTATATAGACAGTATTCGACTGACCCACTGACTGTAGAAAATAAAGGATATTGTATATACATTTATTCCCAGCTAATTTTTTTTTCAATCCAGTCTTAGCAAACAGATCATTTCAATGTTCCAGGTTTTGTTTGTTGATTTCTAGCATTTCATAATTTCAAAGTATTTCCAGAACTGATGTTGACAAGGCCTAGTAAGGTAAAGGGTACTGATAACCTGCCAAAAGAACCTTTTGATGGAAGCTCAATTAATTGAAAGTGCACTTGGGGAAAGCAGAATGAATTTCGGATCTGCCCCGTAAGTCAGTTCATGTGTAGAAACAATTCTTTTCATCAACGGAAGTTACACTTTGATATAGTGTGATCTATAGGAGTTACTTCTCCTCTAAGAAAAAAAATGTGTAAAACACAAAATGTCGATGTTTACATAGCTAGAAAGTTGTATTATTCCATGAAAACATACCACTTTGTAAAGACCAACCACCATGGCAAAACAGATTCCTGCTGAGAGGTTATGGGTTTGATTCCCTTCAGAACCATTAATTTGTGATTTTTTTTTTTTTTTGCCTCGACTGGCTCCTACCCAGGATTGCCTTTGCTATGGATGCCTCTTTGAAAGAGTTGCTCAACCTTCATGATGAACACTACGGACGTCTGTATCTCTTGAGCCTGGCTGACACCAGCATAGAATACAGCCCAGTCATGCAGTCTCAGACTAGAATGGAAATCCATAGCATCTTCTACATCATCCTCATCGGTCAGCTCTGTTCTCAGCTCTCATGGCGACCTCAGCTTCCATTTCCCCCATTCTGTGCCCTTGGTGAGGTTCTGTCAGGGTCACCAGTATTGACAAATTCATGGGGAAAATCACTGGATATACCTGGTGTGCCTTTCAGACGGAGAGCTCACTCATGCTGGGTCTACAACTATGCAATCATTGTCGCCAATAGAGGACTTAGTTGGCAGTGTCCTGCATATTCCAGATCAGAAAAAGCACCACTGAACACCACTGAAGTGACTCAGCATCTGTGCAGTGTCTCCTCAGGTGGGTTGCCTCATGATAACTTAATACTGAGTGTTCTTTGTGGATTGCCAGTGCTGGGGCTGTGGAGGGACAAATCATGCTGTGGCTGTTGACAAGGAGCCAGAAGGAGCAGCTGGCTGTAATGCCAATGAAGTAGCTAGAAAAATAAGACGGGATAAAAAAGAAACAAGAAAGATAAGACAGGATTAAAAAAAAGAAACAAGAAAGATGAGACAGGATTAAAAAAGAAACAAAGCTTTGGAGAGATAATCAGTACTGTTAGTGTTCAGTTGAAAATTTGAAATAATCTTAAGTCAGCAGATCCTGATTCCTCCATTTGATCCAGATCCACTCTATAGATCCTTATCAACATTTCATGGGTGTATCTTTGGGCCACATTCCAGCTTTCCACTATGTTGTGTCAACATTGATCCATTAGTTTTTCTGTGTAACATTTCTCTGCAACAATCTTGCTGAATGATGACAGATCTGCTGTTTGATCTGGACGTGCACCAAAATTTAACTGATTCATCCCTCAGCTACATTCCATGTTTTGACAACGTTTGGTTAAAAATCATGAACATGCAATTTTTGCAATGACCCTGCTGACAGACAGTCAAACCAACACACAAACAAACCTTGAGACATGGGTAAAAAACATAACATTCTTGGCAACTTGTTTCAGGTAACTGGAAAGGCACTTTTAAAAGAGAGTGGACACTTTTACCAATGTCAAACAGATAATGGAAAAGCCCTGCTTTGATCTGAATTGGGGGCCAGAATAGCTCAGTGGTAGTGCGCCGGATCTTTAGGTTGCAGGTTCGAATCTCTGCTGGGCCATTTCGGTACAAGGGGATTTTTCCCTCGGAGTTAACATTCGTTCTGACTCCATTTCCCATAGTCCTTCGAATGAGAATATAAACCGAGGTTCCGTGTGTGAATGCACCCATAACATCCTGCACACACATAAAATCCCATCACCAACTTTCGGAAAAGAAGGCCAGTTTGGCCGTTGGTATGGATGACATGTTCCACATAGCATGCACCTTCCCTGAAGATGGAGTATGTCTGCCTTAATGGCGGGATAAAAAATGGTATATACACACAAAACTCCACTCCCTAGACAGGGGGTGTCAGCATGAGTATCAGCCTGCGTACGCAGAAGAAAAAGAAGAAGGAGGAGATCTGAATCCACACCAAAATTGAATGGCTTATCTGTGCACCTGTTCCACCTTTCCATCTAATTTTCTTCAGATCTGGTCAATAATTTTTGCATAACCTTGCTGACAGGCAAACATGCAAACAAATATGGGTAAGCAGCATTTTTTATCAAACATACGTTACAGCATGTATGAAGGCTCAGCTTTGGAACAAATTATAAGTACAAATTGAATACAGATTTAAAACCACTTCATTATAATCAACACATCCCTCTGAATTACACTTTCACAGCATTCAGTCTTCAACAGTACACAAGTAATTTAAGTAAAATAAAATGAATACATATATATTATATTTGTCATGAACGTCCGACAACATCAAGTGTTAAGTGAATAAATACCTTAGCTATATTTATGCAAACATGTAAGTAATATTATGAAAGTTAGAATGCTTTCTATGAATGATCTGACTTCTAGCAAAGGTCCTTTTCAAGGCATGCCTTATTGTTATAAAGCAATATGCCTGACATAAACAAAACTTAGTGACTCACTGACTGACACAAGTGGATGAAGTCCTTAGTCACTTTCATAGATAATACCTCATATGTAACACTTTTGTCACATAAATCCCATCAACAATATTCTTTATCAATCATTTGAAAAGAAATATTCATTATTTCTTCACAACCACGCTACAAACCTTTTACAGAAGATTCTTCTTCAATTAAAACACAGACTTGTACTTGTAAATCAAAGACCGACCACAGAAATGTTAACTGCAAAAAGGTTTGGACATATTTTAAAGAATTGTGTGAATGAATGACTGCCTTGTGAGTTGTTTTTAACGTGGTGACGGCCCTGGTGTGGCCCTTTGCGGTCGGCTGGGGCTGTGGGCAACATTGTCTTATCTTATTTCAACGTGTTGGTTTTTAATCCTAGGATTGGTTCTTTTAATCTGTTTTTAATGGGTTGGGAGAGGTTTTGCTTTTAATCTTTTTTTTACATATATACGTGGTAGTTTGGAACGTGGTGACAGTCCTGAGATAACCTCTGCTGTTGACGGGACTATAATTTTAATCTTAATCTTAACTGCAAAAAGGTACATGAATGTAGGTAAGTCAAATCCGCACACGTGTATGCTCACCTGAAACCACCCCCAAAGCTCTTGACTGACTCCAGGAGGTGGAGCGGCTTGGCCACCATATCCTCCTCCATGAGGTGGGGCACCACCATAACCACCTTGTCCTGGAGGGGGTGGGGCACTTCCGTACGGAGCCCCTCCTGGAGGCTGCTGATACCCAGGAGCCCCATACTGTCCTGGAGGTCTCTGCTGTTGTGTTCCATAGGCTGGCTGGCCGTATGCAGGTTGTTGCCCATACTGCTGCTGAGGTTGTCCATACTGTGGAGGCTGACCATACTGCTGCTGGGGCTGACCATACTGCTGCTGGGGATGACCATACTGCTGCTGTGGCTGGCCATATCCTTGGGGTGGTTGACCATATTGTTGCTGCCCATAGCCGGGTGGATTCTGTCGAGGAGGCTGTCCATAGCCTCCTTGTCCCTGCATGTTGCAAACAAGTTTTACTGAAGCAAATGCCAATGTACACTGGAAAACCTCAATAAATATTACAACAATGCTTTCCTGATTTTACTATGATACATAGATTGGTATGTATCAAGTAAAAGATGACTATCACATACTGAAAAAGGGAAATCTATGCATGACAATGATAGTGGCTTATATTTTTATTAGTTATAATTTCCCGATTGTGAAAACTGGTCAGTCTGAAGTTTCATGCAAAGCAGCAAAAAGTTAAGGCCTGGTTATCAAAAGATATAAGCTAACAGCCTTCAGGAGCTGATGAAAGAAGCATGCGCAATTAGTGGAACTGAGAACTGATGGAAAGAAATTAAATGACTTTTTGTGGCATTTTGTTAGAGAATGAAGGACTGGAGCTTTGGCCTCACACAATTCTGTGGAGTGCTGGGCATGGTTTCAAAATGTTTATCAGGCCTTCAGTTCTCTACCTGGCCACTGAAGACTTTGTAGATCAAGGTGGCACTGGCAATGATAAAGCAGATCCTGGTAGAGTCCCAATCTATCCATGATACTTTTCTAGAAGCGTTGGTGGCACTGGCACACTGAAATCATGTACAATTCTCCTAGTAGAGCATCGCTCAATGAATGCTACGCAAATCAAATTGCATGAGACTTCCATCAAATTCCAGCACCCCTCACTTTACAGTAAAGGTCAGTTCCTAACTAACAGATAGTATCCAACTGTGTTTTTCAAGGCAAAATACAAAGGAACACCATGGGGTAAAACAGCAACTGAATAAAGTAATGCAGATTTAATTCAATACAGTGTTGACTACCATATGGGGGGAGTATTGTTGTGATTATCTTTTTTCCTTTCTTTTTAACATCTGAAGAGGACACAGATATACTTGTTACAAATTTACTTTTTTTTCTATAGTACACTAATTTAAATTTGCAATACTCAACACTTTTTCCTTTTAAAAATCCTTTTGCTGTCTCGTCTTCCATGTCACTTTATTTTCACTGCGCACAAGCCGCTCATTCTGTGGTTTCCTGTTCACAGCCGCAGCCCTCCCATCCTACCACAGCACTGGCAAAGGCAATCCTCAGGAAGCAGTCAATGTCATTGTCAAGTCATCATAAAGCCCAATCACCAAAGGAGTCACTGCGCTGTTGCCGAATCACTTTGGTGGTGTTCAGCAGTGCCTGTTCTGATCCAGCATATGCAGGATACCTACTAAACCCCCTACTGGCAACAATAACTGCTTAGTCATGAAGCCAGCATGAATGAGCTCTCCCTCTGTAGGGCACCACCGCATCCATCAGTAACAGTCTCCATGAATTTGCCGAAACTGGTAACCCTGTCAGAACCTCACAAAGGGCATGGTCATAGAGAGGAAATCAAACTCAATGTCAGGATGAGCGCAGAGCATAAAGGGCCACAGAATAAGAGAGAGTTTTTTTTTTCTATTGTTTGTTTTTGTTTTTTTACTTTAAAATGTTCATAGATAGGGATGAAAATTTAAGATGATACAACAGATTTCCATGAATTCTGGCCTGACACTGTGTGAAGGGCTGAACTCTACACTTACTTTCATATATCCAGGTATTAACCAAGCCTGAGAGAGATACAATCACCTTCACTGTTGGACAAGAAATTTGAACAACACTCTCACGGATACATCCATTAAGCGAATGAAATTCAGCTGTGTGAACTCAGTCTTCCCACTTGAGCCCATAAGAACCTCAACCCTGGGTACATGCCAGTTAGGGCACAAAAATCACATTCCGGGTGTTTGCAACACTAAACACTCAGCCATGGCGGCTGGTGTTACTCACCACTTTTATTTGTTTGTTTGATTTTTTTTTAGCTTGGTAAGTCATGAGACTAAATGAGATGGGGAGGCTGACATGTATTGCTTGTTTACATGACAAAAACCTGATGTATTCAAGTGGCTAGAATCAGGGCATAATGTGCCCTATGGGAAGGACTATCCATCCTTCTATGACGATATCACCACTGAAACCCGCTAACATTGTTGAGCATTTCTTTCTGTGGCCTGTGGCAATTGAATTTACTGTTAGAAAGCCCTCAGGGGATGGTGCCAAGATTGTTCCTTGTGTTGGAGGCCAAGGCACTGTTGTTTCCAGTGCTTTTCCAGTAACATGAGGTTCAAGCTGTGCAGTATCTCTGTAATACAGCCACAATTTCTATACCTATATTCCCTTGTGATGCTTGCCTTGAATCCACTCCAACCTATTAACATCCTCCTGACATGGTTTAGTATACTGTATAGATCTATCCCATTGTGTTCACTGCATGTTCCAGTCTGATCGAAAGAGGGAGATGCAAACTACATGCTGGTGGGCAGTCCCATTAGTTTTGCATAAAAAGTGCTCTAGCCTTCATGCAAATGCTGGTGATATGGGATAGGGGTGAGGTCCATTTCAAGTCAACAGACAGTTGCAGACTTTTACTCCAAGGTTGCAGGCTCTGATGGACTTGCATTAATTTGTTGATGTAGTGGAACTTCTGCCCACTTGGGGGAGGATTGTGCACTTTACTGTGTGCAAATGCATGCCCCATTCCTTCACACCTCAGTAGCTCATGTTGTTGCTGATTTACTTGGAGTGTGAGATACCAGATCGTGGTCCTAGAGCTAGAAGAGCTATTTATTTCCCTATAAGTAGAATATACAACTGTCTGCAGATAATAGCATTGTTGATTTGACAGTTTGCCAGATCACTGCGTCACACAGGAATAGCAAAGGAGCCAGTAAACCGAGTAGACAAGAACTAAAGAAGAAAGAATGTTAATACTTGGTTTTAAAAGCCCCTCATCCCCCCTCCCCTTTCTCTCCGTTGTACCGATTGGAGTTCTCAGGGGCAGAACTGCTTTTTCTTCATGCGTTCTTGCATTAACAAGATCAACAAAAACTAGGGCCTGAAATCTGGATTTTGACAAAACTTGTCCAGTTGTGCACTTCATAAAGGTGAGAATTCCCGCTTGCTTGACAATTATCAATGTTTCTTAGCACACCATTGCGGCCAGAGAAACTTGGAAAAGGTGAGAATTCACTTGACTGTTTTGGAACTCTCTCACATGCTGACAATTGTAGTTGTAACTGACCAAATATTAACTAGTGTGCAAACAGTAAGAACGTTCTCTGACCAAAATAATGATCAAAACGCCAACCCTTCAACAGCAAGACAGCTTGAGTGAGTTCCTTAATTTTGAGTCTATCCACACTTGGTGATATCAGGCTTTAAAAAAAAAAAAAGGAGTGAGGGGAAGGGCAGCGTTTATAAAAAGCTATTAATTTGATTCATGGAAAGCACTTTTGCTATTTGCACAATTTCTGGTTTGTGGGTTATTGCTTTGATACTAATGATAGAATCATGTACCGTCACATCTATGTTCGATTCTTTATATAATGAAGTTAACACTGAACTTGACGATGCAGTCACATTGTTGATTTGAATATATTTGTCTTGCATCCATTTCTTTCATCCCATTGCCTCTAACATCTCTCGCCATAAGGATAAGCTTCCAAGCTCTTGTGTCTTTGATTCTAAAACCAGCCTCAGTCACATTAGTGCCGGTAGTGCAGTGGATGAGAGAGGGGGCTTCGCACAGCCATAGAAATTGAACTCGTTAACAAAAACCATTGCACTCACATATGGTGGTTGTTGTCCTCCCCAAGACATTGTTAGCTCCAGAGAAAGCTGTCTGCAAAGATCTTGATATTACTATTAGATATTGTGTCGATACACTTTACAAGTATTGCGGAAACGCAAGCGCAAGCTTGAAGGACGATCACTCTTAAATGTCAATTGGAGAGAAGGACTATAACTCTGTAAACTGTTGTGTACTTGCGACACACGGATACACACATGTGGTATGTGTCCGAGCATTAGAGTTTTCCCCCAGAGGCAAAACAAAACACAGCAAAACTGAGATCAAATTGGCGATAAAAATTTCGAAGATGGGAGTTCCAAAAGAAGAACTGGAAAAGAAACTAAAAGCAGAGCTAGATACTGCTCACTTGGTAAGCTCTGATTATTATGATGGTGAAATATTTTCGGAGTTTGGAACCACTTAATGTACTCTTTGGTGGTAAAGGGGTAAATACATGAGATTGAGACATAGCACTCTTATAACGAATAGCAAATGAACAGTTCATTTGATGGTTCCCTTACTGCTGACAGCGAAGAGCTCGATGTTACCGGGTTTATGTTTGTTTGTTTGCGTGTGTTTTCTCCATCCTGTCCCCTACATGTTTTGTTTAATCAAAAGATTCAAATGTTTTGTTTGTTTTCGTTTTTCCCTTAATAAGAATTTGGCAAATTTATTGTCATAATCAGATGATGATGGATAGAATTCTTTGCAGAGATATGTGTGTGTGTGTGTGTGTGTGTGTGTGTGTGTGTGGTTTAGTTAATATAACATTGGACTGTCAGAATATTACAAAGTTATCTTTAAGGCCAGTTATATTGAAATTTCCAATAAACAGTCACTATTCTATGTTGTTTATTTGGGAGACACTCTTTTTTAACCAAATCAGAAGGCAGTGTGAGTGAGTGCTACAGATAAGTGATTATTCACAGTGGTGGATGCTTTGTGAGTCATCAAGTCAGAAACTTGTGTAGTGATGAAATTGCATCTTTGGTGAGAGATGAAGATGAAAACTTGTACCACAGACAGATTACTTTATATGATGTAACTCTATCCTGTCAATTTCTTGCAAGATACAGCTTCTTTGCTACTCTGGCTAAATTTTTATGGCTAAGGCTTTTGAGTCATTTGCATTGGTAACACTGACAAAGAAATGTAGTAATACATGATAAATACTTGTGCTCTGCAGTACAAATATTGGATGTCACAGTCATCACTTCGTAGGACCACCCAGGCATACATTCAGCTTAAAATCATACACACACACACACATTTATACACACAAACCCTCATCTGTCAGTTGTTTTTGTTTGTTTGTTTTTCAACTTCCATGCTACACAAGTGGCTTTACTCCAACACTGCTCATTTCAGTTGCTTGAATGTAGCTACACCCAGGGTTGCAACAGCAGACCTCTAGGAACAAACAGTATGAAGTCATGAGGCATTGCACCAGAGGAGACACTGCACTGTGGCCAAAACATGTTGGTGATGTTCACTTCAGTGGTGCTTTTTCTGATCCAATATCTGCAGGACACCATCTACAAAGTCCCCTATTGATGACAATAATTGTTTAGTTGCAGAGCCTGCATGTATACCTATAACCACTGTGTGTTTGAAGTGTTTCCGCACATGAACGCATGTATGGCCATATGCTCTCAACCAAAAGTCAGGTGTTAATCTCAGTTTGAAACAAGCATCTTTTACCCTCGTTTTGTGCTTGTGGTACAGAGACAGCAATTTGAGCTATTTCCTTTAAAGCTGTATCATGTGCTGATTTGAAGGAGCGAGTTTCAAATGATGGGTAAGGGTACACCCCCCCCCCCCCCCCCCTTTTTTTTTTTTTTTTTTTTAACTTTTAAACCTTTCGCACAACATACGTCAATGGAGAAACATTGCACTTAAGCAAGTGGTAGATGAAATCTTTTGTGGCAATCTTATCAGAAAACAAAAAGAAATATAGGAATTGAAGACAAAATATATAGAGTACCTAGTTCTTAGTATGCTCATGCAGGAACTGACAGCATTTGTCAGAATTCAAAACCCTGTGAGATAAATGTCTGGAACATTTGATGTTCACTGTAATGGGTAAATTCACACAATAGCTGTGTCAGGACAATGCTGTGGCAAGCAGTCACCCCCCCCCCCCCCCCCCCCCCACCACCCCCCCCACGCCCCCAACCCCTCCCCCCACACTCACCCCCCTTCCCTCCTTCCAAGTGAAAAGAACGTATCATTAGTGTTCAGCAGGCAAAAGGTTAAAAAGCTGATAGGTCTCAGTGTGATGTATGATAGTAAAAAGGTACATTAATCAGATTTACTTGAACAAAATTACATTCCCATCCCCATTCCTGGCCTTCTTGACTACAAGGTGTGTACAGATGTACATGAAGTGAATCTTTTTTTACAACGGGCTGTGGAGTTCATTCTATTATTTGTTAAAATGTGGTTTGATACAACTACGATCTAAGTGCTATGCATGAAATTACTGAAAGATAGAGTAAGTGCATCTGTGATGTCTTTCTATAGTGTGTGTGTAATGCTTTAAACCTGCCATTTCTTTCATTTTTCAGTTTGTTTGTAAATCAAGAGCTGATTTCATTACTACAATAGATTGTATCATATGCTTTGATGTTGGACCAGATACAATGATTATGCAAGTGTGTTGCAGGAAGTGATAGATCTCTCGGATGGGTGTGGAGCCAAATACCAAGTTCTTGTCGTCAGCAAAAAATTTGAGGGTGTGTTAAGCCTACTATCAAGAGGCACAGGTAATTAGAACTTAACATCTCAACAGTTGGGTTTTAACTTCATAGTTTGATACTAATAGGATAGGGCAATTTGCTTAGCACTAAATTGTTTTCAAGTTGTTGTCCACATGGAACATAAGTGTGTACTATAAAACCACTTTTTTTTTAAAAAAACATATACACTGTGTTCTTTACTGTTGATCAGGCGCACATTAGTGGGTCTTTTAAGATATATTTGTATCAGTTTCTAAACTTTTAGGGAGAGTGGAGTATAAGATCACCAAAAATGGTCAGTTTTGATATAAAAAACTGAAACCTGGCAGAAGAATTTTGAAATTGATCATGTAGTGTGTGGTTGCAAAATATCTGATTTTTTTTTGTACTGATACAATATTTTTCAGCTAAAGACCAAGTTTTAGCAGGTTAATAAAAGTGATCAAGTAGACATCATCATAAACATAAACACAGTGCACACACACACACACACACACACTCACACCACACACACACACACACACACACACACAGGAGTGAAAATGTGTTAATACACATAAGCACATGCAGTAGGTGTTTGTAGAAGATGTACAGGTGTTTGTATTCGTTTAGTATTTTGAAAGTTTTTGTATTTAAATGAACAAATGGCCCTGGAACAATTATGTTACGTGAATGGAAAATGAATTTACCTCTGCATGCTCAAATACAGATAGCATGATGTAAGGCTGAATGTTGATCTTTTGTGTGCAGAATGGTTCATGGGGCCATTGAAGAAGAAATGAAGTCTATCCATGCCATCCAGCTGAAAACATTGACACCAGAAGAATGGAAAAAATGCAGCAGTCCTGATGTCACCAGCAGTATAGTCTGATTGAATTCCTTTAACTTCACTTTGGTCGCATTTTTCCTTTTGTAAGGATGATAGCTTTAGACTCAACACATTTTGAATTTTGTTCTGTGTGATGTAAATGAATTAAAAAAATGTTTCGAGTTAGAGAAGCATGGCAAATCAGAAGGCCTTCTAAGAGGACTTGTTAACAATATCTGTGGTGAGGATTCTATGTAATGTTGATGTGCTTCTTGTGTGATCAGTCTTTGAAACTGGCATTTATTTGATAGGGAGCAAGATCTTTAAAGCTGACATTTATTTGATAGGGAGCAAGATCTTTAAAGCTGGCATTTATTTGATAGGGAGCAAGATCTTTAAAGCTGACATTTATTTGATAGGGAGCAAGAGAAATATTGTCTAATAAGTGCAAACAAATTAAAAGATTTAAAACTTAATTTCAGTTTATTGTTTTATACTGGATTACAGACTATTTAATTCATTCTGGACTGTCACTGGATTTTATGGTAAATCAGAACTGTACTGTGTGTCCATTGCATGATTTTTATGATTAGATTGAGCCATTTTGAAATCCCTTCCACATCCAGTTTTTTTTTTTTTTTTGGATAATGAAAAGGACACTGAATGAGGAAGATGTTTCCTGACCCTCCCATTTGCAAAGAAGAAAAAGTAAAGGTATTTGTATGGAGTCTGATGTCATATTTCTCACAAGTTATCAACCCAGCCTTTGGTTTTTCTGTAGCTCAGATTATGATGTAATGCAAAGGAGAATTTAATGAAGATTGTTTGATTTTGAAAAGAAAAAAGAATCAAATTAAAACTGTTTCACTATGAAAGTTAAGCTTGCAGGAAAGACCTGAATAGTGCACAGGTTGCTGGTTAGAATCACTGGAGCAGAATATGTATGGAAAAAATATTTTTCATCTTCGACATAAAATGTGTTAATTCCCTTGCGGTGATTGTACAAGCCAGGGAAAATGTAAAATATCTTTTTGAAATATTGAAATGAAAATTCTAGGAAAATGTTAGTCAAGGATCTATTCAGGTTTAGATAAAAGTACGATTTAGATCTTCCATCTCTCCACACATCTAGATTAGCAGGAGTTCCGTTTTGTATTGTTCCTATTAAGCTTAATCTCATCTTATAAATATTCATTAAATGTGTGAAACAGTAGAAGATGAATGAATGTTCAGTTGATTGAACAGCCTGGATGCACACTTCTCAAGCAGGAAGGTCTAAACTGCACTTTTATCTCATTGTATTCAGTGTTCCTGACAATTCACATGCATGCATAAATGAAACATTAGTTGTCAGAAAGGATGCATTCATTTTCAAAAGGTCAAAGTGACATAGGTTTTATAGCCCTAAGTCTACTGATTCTTTAAAGCCTTGAAAATAGCCTTCAAGCAAAATCAAAGTCAATTCCATTGCACTCGGGATCTCATAAAATGCGTCGCCAAGAGTGTAGCAATGTTTGTGTTTGTAAGTCGAGTCCTATACCCCTCCCGCCAATGGCGCCAGAGCAGTCTCTCTCAACAGGCTAGGTAATAAAGTGAACTGACCAGGACAGTGAGCATGCTTTCCTCAGGCCACTGCCACTGCCATTCTGTCTCAACCCTGTGTTGATCAATGCTGCCAGCACCACCTCTCCTGTCCCTTCAGAAAGAACTGTCCCTTGACATGTATACTTTCAGACATTTCTCGGAAATGATATATGATGTTTCGCTTTCATCAGCTTCGCTGAACAGGCACTTCTTTAGTCAAAATGTCTCTTTTTCCTTGGTTAAAGAATGCATTCAGATGTTCAAGAGTAGGAAAAACGGATGAGGCTCGAGTTGTTTGTCCCTTGAGATGTCCATAGTTTGATTTATCTCAGCAACCGTATTGATGTGTTGAATAATGTGTGGAAGAAAAGCGCAACATTTTGCAGCACAAAATGTCGAAGCGTTCTGGGGTTTTTTTCTTTCTTTTTTTCTTTTTTGCACAGCTATATGGAAAACTTGTTATTTCTTACATTTCTAACTGAAGTCCAAGTCAGAAGTTATTTTGTCAAGGTCTGCTTTGATTAAATGGCAGGCCTGATGGAGGGGATAATTGTACAATAGTATTCATAGTACAGTTAAAACATTGATTTTGGCAGGGGAGGACTGGAATGGGTTGAACCAAAAAATGACAATGAAAATTCAACAGATTTATCAAAAAAGCTTCCACCAGTCCGATCCAAGTTTGCGTAGAAGTCAGATTCTTCATATTCTTTTTTATTGAAGAGTTTACACATGGGAAGCTTTTGTATTTGTCAAGGGGTATTGTAGTCCCTTCCCTCCTCCATCATCCCCTTGAGCATTAAATAAACTGATTCTTTAACTGTTTCCTTCAGAATTCTTTTCAGACAAATCATTATGCACTGCATGCTTAACAGATCCAGTATCCAAACAAAGATTCTTGTTAAAATTAAACCACTTTGCATGTAACTTGTTGATTTTTTTCCCTTTTATTATCAGGCAGATATGCTGTCCTTTGGATCCAGTTAGTAGGAAATGATGTGCACCATGTGCAGTGACCAAATCAGAATTGGGAATATAACTCTGAGACAGAGACACATTGGCAAGATTACTCAGATACAGCAACACATGAATGTATGCATGCACACTAAACTCCTATTGATATGATGATTGATGACTATGATAGAGCAGTGAGAGCCCATTTTAATGAATGAGAGCTAGTGTACCCAAGCTGTATTCTAAGTTACCTTTCACAGTTTACATGCTAACTGATGTCAGTAGTGTGATCTCATGTACATGATAAATGTAGGAAATTCATCAGAATGTTTGAAACAGACGCTCTTAAAAGTGCAACTGTAAACTGTCCCAGACAGCTGTGTGGACCCTTGTCTTCCTTTGTTACTCACAAGCTGACTGGAAATGGGCATGTCTATCATGGCTGAATAGTGTAAACAATGATTGACAGGACACTGTGAATTTGAAAAGTTCATACTGTTGTACAGGCTCCCTACACACTTTTGTTGTCTCATCTGTGTCCCATAGCATTAGTGTCACGTGTGCAAATCAGTTCTCTCCATTCCTCCCAGCCTCATTCTGTGACAGCTCAGGCACTATAAGTCATCATGAAGTCATGATTATTACATCTTCACACAATCTTTTCCTAGCAACTGTTCCTAGAAGATCGTTCTCATGGTTTTTTATGCTCCAAGCTATATATCAAAGAAACCTTTATCAACTTCTTTTTCTTTCCTAGTTAATCAGGCAGTCTTGATCAACATTGTCACAAGGAGCTATAAAATGGAAAGGGACTTTTTTCCCCAAGTTTTCTGGGCATATATGTGTATACACATGTATTTATATTGATGAGTATTTTCAATGTTCTACGCAATAGTTGCTAGATTTTCAATTTTCAATTCAAATTGGGTTGGATTTTTTTTTTTCTGGTTAAATAAATCATGCTGTTATGTTGTAAGCCATGGTCTTAATGAATTTTCTCTGTGGGATATACAGCGTCATTTCTTCAAGTGATTTCTTGATGACCATAACAATAAAACACTTTCATTCAGCGACTAAACTTTCTCACAAATTTGCATTCACTCCCGACACCAGTTGATGACCAGTAACAAGGAAGATAAATTGTCTCTTAAAATTTTATTCACACATTTTTAGTGCACAACATCCAATCACAGATGAGTATAATAAAACAGAACACAGACTTGGAAGATGTAAGTATCTTCTGTGTGCTAAACAGAGTGCCACAAAAATGGGCATTTATCTTTAAAATCAAATGCCATTTATGAAATGTGTTTTAAAGTATATATGTACACACTACCTTCAAGTTCTTCTAAAAACAAGTTCTACATATGTTTTAAATGAAAGTATCTTCTTTTGATTTCGTATTTGTGTTATTGCTCAAAGACAATGTGCATATTCTAAATGAGACATTCAGACAAAACTATTACATTTTAAAGAAAATTAGCTCTTCATGCTATTGAATCAGGAGATTTCCCCATTCTTGATTTCATATATTCTACAAGTTCTAAAACAAAGGCATATTGTTTTGCATCAGCCAAATAATATTCTGTTTTCTAATATGTCTTAAAGATAGTCAGAATGATAGCAAATTCTTTATATATCTACACAAAGTTAGATTTTTATTCATAAAATAAATATAAATTAATTCCTGGTCTCTTTGGATTCCCTGATCCGTCCTCAAAAGGTACAGTATTTGTTTGAATATTAGTTCTTTTTATGCTATGTACTTTTTTATTCCATGATATGTTCATCAATAACACAATTGTATACATGAACGTTAAGTCACCGCTGTGATGAAACGTGCGTGTTAATATCTTCTTAATACAGGCTACCTTCCCCTTCTTCTAACAACAATTTAATTTTGACATACTGGTGTATGAAGAAAATATGCCTATTTCTTCATGGTTGGCTTAGCATGGGGTCCAAGCAGACTTGAGTAAAACTGCCTCACAGCTGTGTGTATTTATAAGCTGCGTTGTACTTGATGTAGCCAAAATGAAACAAGAATTACAGCACCAAGTAACAGCAGACTGCAAATTTATGATTCCTATGCCTTAAGTCCATCCCCTCAATCCCTCTCAAGTTTGGAATGTATATTTTGAGCACTGCACACTTCCACACATAAAAAAGTTGTCCAATCCTGAGTTTTAAATCTGCATGTTGAGATCAACAGCAGCCAAAGAATCTGAATTTAAAATAACTCTATTTTTGCACCGTAAACATGACTGATTAACTTTAAAAAAAAAAACAAAAAAAAAAACACCTATCATAATTGATTACCCAAAGCATACTTGGGGAGAATGTTAAAACATTATGCCAAATGAGACAACATAAAAACTTCTTCAGCACACTTCTTATCAGAAATCTTGGTTTTTTGGTTCATCAGTTATACACTGTTATAGTAAATTTACATGCATACACACTATTTCACAAATTCTATACACACATACACACACACAATCTTTTCTTTGTTCCCGGTACATGGTTCATTCATCTCAACAAAACACACAATCTCGCAATTTCATTCCATAACCAAATACAAGTTGTCAGCAGCTAAAATTTTATATAAAATCATTCTGAAATATTTCAAATATAGAGTGCATTTATTCTTTACAAACACCATAGTAAATTTGTCTTCAAAAAGGCAAACTGAGTAGTAGCAAACATCACAAAGCTTTGAAGAAGACTCCAGCAAAGAGACAAGAGCAAAAACAATTATACAGCAAGCCAACACTTCAATCAAAAAAAAAAAAGTCCTGCTCATGCTAATATAGACTTTGTGGTCTGTACCAGTCTTGCAAACCCATCGCCCATTAAATGCTAAAATGCAGGACAGTGAAAAAAGCTTGATCATGATTGAAAATATTTTTCGCACACACACACACACACACACACACACACACACACACACAAACACACTGTGTGTGCACATATGCATTCACACATACATACACACACACACTGTACACACACACATACACATAGAGTGTACACACACACACATACACACACACACACATAAACTGTATACACACAAACACAATTGTACAAAATAATCAGACAGCCAAACAAAAAATGAAAAAAGTTTTTAAAAATCCCCCCCAACCCAGTTTATACATGAATATATCACAACCAACATTTTGCCACTCTTTTTTTCTTGCGTTTTTTTTTCTTCTCATTTGTTTTTTGACAATAAAACATAATAAAAACTGTATTTCATCTCACATTTGTAGTTGGTTCCATTTATACTAAAAATTAGACTTCCAACATTTGATGTTCAAGGCATGAAGAAGATAAGAGCAGTTACAATCACAGAGTAAATCAAACCCATGTACCAGATCATCACAAAAATGTTTCGAAGACAGAGAGAGAGTGAGAGAGACAGGGAGAATGGGGCATGCATACACACAAAGTGAAGATGTGAGGATGAAGTCTCTAAAATCACTTGAAGGAATCAATCCTTCAATCACTGGCAGAGGCAAGATTGTCAAAAGACGAGACAGCAAAGTCTGCATCTAATTCTCCAGCAAAAGGAATAACTTAAAGGAATACCACACATAAAATTCTGTAATATATTTACGACTTGCATATAACATAAATGTAATTGTCAACTTAGACTTTCAACCATTCACTTACTTACTTCTACTCCTTTCATTGTTCGCTGTAAAACATTCCAACGGGGCTCTGCACAAATCCAGTATGGCTTCTGTCTTTTGTGCATATCACACATGAACTCTAACAATCCTTGCTCTTAAAGTGAGGTAATCAATAACTTTAAAATCATCCTGTGACATCAAAAACTACTAAGCCTAGTTGTGTTGTTCTACACAAACCAAATTTTATTTACATTTCATTAAGACAGAATAAAACTTCGAAACTTAAGGCTGTTTCAACAATAGAATAAACAGAGGCATCCCAGCTACGATCATCCCTGCTCAACACTGCAAAATAAAGAACTAATGAAATTTGTGCTTTTGAAATTCAACACAATCCTGTTTTGCTTGCATTCAACACTGATGATAGACCCAATGCAATGATTGCTGTGCCTTCACAGACATAAAAACTAAAGAGAGACTGTCAATATGACAGCAAACATGTCAAAAGTGTGGTCTAGCTCTTATGCTGATGAGATGGATGGAAGAGCAAGCCAAGCTGACAAACGTCGTCATCAAATTTTGGGCAACTTTGGTGCATTAACAACAGGGTTGCTCTGTTCCAGCAGCTTGCGGCCTTCACTCTTGTAATCGAACGTACAGTCGTGAGACTCTGCATACCGATGAGTGGCACAAAAGTTGTTTCCACATCTGAAAATTGATGTTGCATACAATTAACACAATAACAGATCATAATATTATGATTGATCTTTGAATAAAATCAAAATGAAAGAAAATCCAATGCTTCACACAAAGCTACATGCCAAAAAAAAAAAAAAAAATCACAATGACTGATCACAGAGAAAAATAAAAATGAAAGAGTATCTGAAAAAAAATAAGGCCATGTCATGAGTGTGCAGCTGTTACATAATGCCCACCAAACTCGTTCCGATCAGGACACTTTACAGCACTATATGAAATGGATGATTATTATGATAAGTTTGTTTTAAAAACTATCACTCATTGATATATTAAACAGTTGACCTTTCGAACGCCTTCGTTTTACACACATATATGTACACATATATATATGCAGATACCTGCATATGCTCATACAAGCCCATAAATCATACATGCACATGTACTTCTGCACATGCACACAAATCACACACACACACACACATGCATGCATACACACACAAGTGTGCACACATGCGTGCATGCACACACTCGTACATACGCAAACACGCACCTCATACACACACACACATACGCTCCCACATACACATGGGCCTGTGCCCACACATCCATACACATTTGTACATTCACTACACACGCATACAATAACAAAAATGGCACAACCAATGTTAGGTAGTACTTGAGGTTTGACTAGTACATAAGGTTAATGCATATGTCAGACATTTGCTAGGTCATAGCAAAGATGCCCTCTTCTTAAATTCTCTCATCTTAGTTTTTAATTCATTTATCCATCAACTTCAACTTCAAATCATGTGGAGCGTGGTCTCAAAACTTAGCAGACGTGGTGTAGCATATATGGACTATTCCTCACGCAGTGACACCTCCTTAATAAAACAAACTATTTTAAAAATGATTGCTCATTTATATCATATTTTCAATGGATCAAAACAAAACAAAATTTTCAGAGCAATTTTTAACAGCTTTGTGAACCATTCGTCATTCAAATGTTCATCAACCCTAGAAATACCAATCTTCAGTTGTTTTTTTTTTTTTAAACACTCAACAAACAAGTAACTATTCAATCAGGAAAAGTAATGGTATCTGCAAACTGAAAGAGTTACTTCTTTTTTTTTTTTAATCTAAAAGAATAACAAAGCCAATGTCTACATCACTATATCTAAATATTCCATGAAATATATTACTTCATAGAATGTCATCAATTTGTACGCTGTAACTTCAGAGGAAATTTTGAAAATAAACTTGCTGAATGGATTATGGATCCACCGCTTGATCTGAATCTAAACCAAAATTGAATGAGTTCATCCTTGAACCACATTCTATCTTTCCACCAGTTTGTTTAAAAAAAGTGTGTGTGTGTGCAGGCGCGTGCGCATGTGTGCGTGCATATGTGTGTGTGTGTGTGTGCAATCATTCTGACAAACACACAAACAGACCCTGGTGAAATGGTAAATTCCTTGGTGGATGCAGAAATAAATAAGAAACATTTGGACAGGGAATTGCATGGGTGAAAGTTTGCAGATAATAATAATAAGAACATAGCATTATATAGTGCTTTGCCAAAGGTTCTATGCACTGACAATTCACACTCTCATGTACACAACGGGCTGCCTGCCTGGGTAGTGCTGACTGAAGAGCTGCTTGCCAATGCTTCATGCAGTAGTTTCCTGTGTCATCCAATCAATATCGTTCACTCAGTTTCCTTACTTCCTTCACTTTTTCAATTTCTCACACAGGGTGCATGCTATGTGTAAATGCGTCATCCATACCAACAGCCAAACTGGCCTTCTCATCCAAAAGTTGGTGATGGGATTTTACATATGTGCAAGATGTTATGCGTGCATTCACACACGGAACCTCCACTTACATCCTCATTCAAAGTATTATTTGGGAAATGGAGTCAGAACCAATGCTAACTCCAAAGGAAAAATCCCCCTGTACCGAAAAAAAATTATGGGGTTTTGAACCTGCAACCCAGGATCACCAAGATTACGAGTCAGGCGCTGTACCAACTGAGCTCTTCCGGCCCAGTACTGTATAAACTGTACAATAATCTAATCTGCTGGTCAAAGGAAACGCACCAAATGACAACAGAACTGAACTGCAAAGATTCAAGAAACTGAGCAGGAAAAGCCAATCATTTTCATTCTGTTGAGTACTTGCAATTGTGTCACAGGCATGCATGAAGGCTGAGGTAAGAGTGTGAGCATAACACATGTCCACAGTATACTGTGTAAATATGAGGAAAATTCTGTTAATTCAAAGCTCATCAAACTAAACTCAAATGAAAATTCTACGATGGTTTACAGATGTTGGGTCTAAACTGTCGGTGCAGACCACAGTCTAACAATAACACTCACCTGCATTGATAACTTGTAGCCAAGCCTGTTTTTTTTGCCACAAACGTAACACCGCTTGGTTGCTTCTTCTTCTTGGCTTTGACCGGTGGTAATCTATGGCTAGGTGACATGATGCGATTGTCCCGACTGGCTGACATTCGAAGACGAGCAGACTGCACATAAAAATTTGTCTGCATGTTATTAATCCATGATAGAAAATGATATTTTTTTCTGCCAGGAAAGGAAATGCCAGAAATGCTTAAAGTCAACAGGCTGGTGTTTGGAACAAAAGCTTGCCTTTCCATCAAAATTCTTTTCCTTAACAGTAAAATGCTAAACATAAGAGAACATTACACTGTGCACAGGATTAGCCATCAGATACAATGGGTAGTATATATCAAAGTGAAATTCGGGGGGGGATGGCGTGGGTGGGTGTCACATCCCAAATTAAAATTAAAATGTCATTAGCTTCAGAAGAAAAACACATTTTTTAACTGTGTGAAGCAAGTCTTAGTTGGTAATCCTAAAGCTAATTTATCTTAAACAACTTCTGTAGGATAATCAATATCAACTGTACCAGCCGCCGTGGCGAAGTGGTTAGCGTCGCGACTCCCGGCTGGGAGGTCGTGGGTTCGAATCCCATCAGGTGTCATGTGGGTTTTTCTGCCCCGACCAGCTCCTACCCAGAGTTGAGTTTGCTGCGGACTCAGTTGGGAAGACTGGACCACACAGTCGAGTTTCATCCACTTAATGGATGCGTTTCTGAGAGTGTTGCTCAAATTTCCTGACCAACACTGCAGGTGCCTGTATCTCTCGGCCTGGTTGACGCCAGGATATATTATGAAAGGAAGCGTAGGGTATAGCCCTGTCATGTAGTCTCAAACCGAAATGGAAATCCGTAGCATCATCTTAATCATCCTCATTCTCATCGATCAGCATAAAAAAATGTCTAAAATTCTGTGGCCCTTCATGCCCTGCTCTCATGGTGACCTCAGTTTCGATTTTCTCTCCATGTCTGTGGCCTTGGTTTGGTTCCGTCGGGGTCACCGGTATCGGCGAGTCCATGGGGGCTGTCGTTGGATGGACGTGGTGGCGCCCTCTGGAGGGAGAGCTCACTCACACCGGCTCCGCGACTACTAAGCAATTATTGTCATCAGTAGGGGGCTTAGTAAGTGGTGTCCTGCGTATGTTAGATCAGAACAGGCGCCACTGAACACCACCGAAGTGACTCGGCAGCAGTGCAGTGTCTCCTCCGGTGGGTTGCCTCTTGATGACTTGACATTGACTGCTCCCTGTGGATTGTCGGTGCTGGGGCTGCGGCGGGGCCGACCGGTTTGTGGCTGTGGACGGGGTGTCGGAATGAGCGGCGTGAGTGCACTGCCTCTGAGGTGGCACAGAGGTTGGGACAGCAAAAAAAAAAAAATATATCAACTGTATATGAAACATTTCACATTAATAAATGATCCCCAAAGAAAAAAAAAAATGAAAGAAAGTAGCAAGTATCCCAGAGTCCATGCTCACATCTCAGTTTAGATCACTCTCACTAATATACCTAATAAAGCATAGAAAAAGCACATGGCAGTCAACACTCGCACTAAGTACCGGCAACCATTGCAAGTTTTGTGTTCTGAGAATATTGTGATCAGTTTTCTCCTTGGCACTCTTCAGGCATCAATGGCCCGCTCATTCCCTCCTTCCTCTTTGTTGCCCTTTCCCTTCATGTCTCTTCTCCTCTCACTCCACTTTCCCACTCAGCTCTTCCAACCCTCTCCCCCCAACCCCCCATCAAGTACTTTCCAAAATTTCAGGATGAGGGCAGAAGCAGAAAAAAAAAAAAACAGAACAACATTTGCCTATACCTACATAGACCCATTACATCAGTACTGCATGTCTCCATCCTGACAAGCTGATGTGACAGCTTGAGACTAGATCAAAATCACAAACAGTCCATTTGAAATTTGCCCCTTTATGCAATAAGGTTTCCTTTGCACGCATCATCAGTCACAAAGTTATTTCCATGGAATTAGCTCCTCAAATGCAACATTTTCAATTTCATGAAACAAAAAGCATTATTCAAAAAATTATGTCGCTCTTGAATTACCACCTACCATGGCATCAATTTTTTTTTTTAAGTGCACTATTAGCAATCCTTAAAAGCAGCTTGGCTGAAGGTACTTGCTTGGCAAGAAAAACACGACGGCAAGTTCATGTGAAGAAACCATGCTGCAGTCAATACAAAACCAATTACTTAATCCAAAAGATGAAGTACTGTAATCACCAGATGAAACCTGGCAATTGCAAGTTTGGGGTTTCCTGTATACCCTCTAAAAACAGCTGAGGCACAAATATCCTTAAAAAAAAACTTTTATGGGATGAGCCACTCCCTGATAACAAATGTGGGGGGAACACATCCCATCCCCTTACCCCCCCCCTTCCCTCTCTCTCTTTCTTTTGACCCATCTCTTTGTTATCAACAGCAGCATTCCAAAGTATTCTGATTTTGAATACCTCTATTCTCTCTGACATTTACAACAGAACTGAGAGATCTAGTTCAATCAGTCACTTGGTTCTCACTCTCAAATCTTACATTTTTCTTGACTGCAAGCTTGCTTATTTTTTTTTTTATTAATAATAAAAAGTCATACAGCCTTAACAATATTTGGCAAAATATACCAATACGTGGTCCATCTGGTCTATCATCTACATTTACATATACTTTTATACATATCTGCACCTCTAGTGGGTAGAAACTGCATTGAATGGTCTGATATTGATAGAACAAAACTTAACATTTGTTACAATATGTACATATATTTACCATGCCTTTTATCAGGCATAAAGCAATAATTGCTGGAGAACAAAATTTTCTTAAAAGTCAAGTTTGTAATACTGAATTTACTGCTGAAAATACAAATCCTTGATTTAACGATCATTACCATTTGGTGCCAACTTCACTCTGGGAATGGCTGGAAAAGTTTTAACATTATTCATTCTGTCTAATGGTAGATAGGTGATTGGAGCACTAGTAACTAGCTGCTGAAATGCCACAGTTAAACGTTTACCATGGACACATACAGATACATGCACACTCGTACACACATAAATGCACATTGACAAGGACAATTGAAAATCTCTAGGCATCCCAGTAGGGCTTGACACACACTTACCTGACAGCACAATTTATGTTTGAAACAACAACAAGGGTCTTTGAACTGGGAGGTATAACATATGTCTGTATCAGATCAGTCCACAGCACTATGAACTGAGAAGTAACACAGTTTCTCAAACAGATCTATTCATGGTGACTGTCCGATCAATTCATGGTACTGTTAACAATGTGGAATGAGGTATAACACACATTTGGTATTATCCCCTGTAACGCATGTGAATGTGAACACCAATTCACAATTCTCAAATTCAAGACCATGATAATAATCATGTTCAGTAAACATTATGCTGGTTAGTAGTAGATAAATAGCTGGCAGAAGGCAAATTGTGATTATTTTTTATCTGCGCAAGAAAAAACAGTCACAAACACAGACTAAGTGTTTCACTGACTTAAGTTTTTTTTAAATCTTCCTAAAGTGTTACCAGCTATCTTCTGTTTTCTGTCTTTGTGGGATATCCAGCTGTCTTGGATACTTGCATACAATCTTTCAATGCATTATTCTTTTATATTACGATTCATAACACCTTTAACATCTTTTATCTGTTTTAATCTTATAACCTGTCATTTGATAAGGAGATTTATGACCGCTTGAAAGGCGATTTTTTTTTTCACAATGATGGTTCATTACCAGCCAGTGTGTGCTTTTAGTGTTTGGCAATAACTTTGTGCAATATACAACTGTAGAATTTAAAAAAAACAGATGAAGGAATTAAACTGCTCTGTTATGCATTTTCTCTGACTGCATACTTTCATAGGAAAGCTGAGTATTACCCTTCTCTTACCCCACCCCCTTCTTAGATAGAAACAGAGAAAATGGTTGTAAACAATAATTCATATGGATTAAGATGCATAATTATGCTCTATACAATAACCGTCCCATAGCACAACTAAACCTATTTCTTTAAGTTGCCATCTGTGCCAAGTCAAGACACTTACATTACTGGCATGCTCCTGTATCAGGATTTGCTTTACATGCATCAGACATGTTCTTATCTGTTGCAAAAAACAAGATGACATCTACAGGGAGGTCTGGGGTCACAATGTTATTGGACGTCAACAGCATGCTTGGTGGAGTTTAATTGTAAAGTTCTATGTCACAAACATACAATACATGTTCATCAGCTCAAGCAATAATTGTCATTCCGACAGCTGAAGTGTAACTTTGGTTCAATGACTAAAGGTTTCTTTTATTGTCTTAAGATAGCCAGTTCTGGTGCAAGCTTGCAAGTACTTTTTGTGGATGTGAGGGCCTTATGAAACTGCCTGCTATTTTGCAGCAAGGGTTATCATGATAAACAAACTCACTCACTACACCATGCACCTGCTGACCCCCAAGACTGCAATTCTGGTGGGTCAAATTCAAAATAAAAGCATTATTGTTTAATAGCAGTCCAAGATCCATCCCTGAGAGTGTGGCTGCCTATGAGGTGACATCATAATGACAATAACAACAACAATAATAATAATGATAATACAAATGATAGTAACAATAATAATGACAATAAAAATATTGTAATGAGTAGTTTATGTCTTCTGATTATATATTACACCATCTGTGGTAAAATTAGTCTCTTTTTTTCAGGTCTGACTTTCAGTTAATCTTCAGTGGATGGACTTCACTTGACGCCCCTTCATAAAAGAGGATTGTTTATATGGGAATGCATACAAAACTATTTCCATACCAAATACACATATTTCTTAAAATTAACATGCTGTTGTACCCATCCTATTTCTGGTGATCCTTGTGGTTTTGGGGGGTTATTTGCTTGTTTGTTTTTTTGTCCATTCTTAGTTTACAGAATCAAACTTTGATGCTGCAAATGTAAAATCTGTTAAAACCAGCGAACATGGGCCATGCTTAAAACAAACAACAAGTCATTTGCACTTATGTTGTAAAAGACAGTTGCATTTGGCAAATGTTGTCATTGGCCATGCTGTTTTCTTCTTTCTCTTGGTTCATGATTTCTCTATACATCCTACTTCTACTTCTACTCTCTCTCCATCCTCTCCTGCCCCTCCTCTCCAAACCCCATCCCCCAATACACACAAGTGCACGTTAAAACACACACGCATGCACGCACACACGCACGCACACACACACACACACACACCACATGAACACACACAGGCATAAACACACACAGGCATAAACACACACACACACACACACACACACACACACACATACACTCTCACCGCCATCACTAGGGAATTGATTATAGACGTAAGATGTCAAATGATGCCGAAGATGTGACCACTGCCTTGTATGACATGCAGAGACAGCCACATTTTTGGCTCAGAATTTTTTGGTTATTTTTTTTTCTATTCATACATTTTTTTTTCTTCTTTGGCATACAATTGCAGGAGTAGGATCCAGTCTATGGAAATAAACACACATACTGACTTCTCTTTTCTAACTTTTTCTCTTTGTACGTTTATCTAACAGGGTATAGGGTGGTCAAACTCACACAAATTTGGCAAACACACTTGCGATTGCTTGAAACTAGCAATTTAAGACTCTAGGACAACGTATGCATATAATTGATATTTATGTACACCCTATAGGGTTAAAAAGCTGCACACACTGTCATCATGAAAACTGATGATCACTGAAACTGATGGTCACAGGTTATGTTGGAGTTGCTCATTTTTAACTTTTTCGCAACAAGCTGCGCGATAGTTACGGCAACTTGGGTCGACCTGTTCATGGCGACCCACTCAATGGTGACGGCAATGCTGCCATACTCCCTGGACATGCCGTAGCACTGTTCCGTCACAACTAAATAAAAAATCCCCTGTTCTTTCATCTACAGTCTAAGGGATGCAGCTGCCCTAAATATTTAGAACAGGATTCTAGCCTTTGGAAAGAGTACGTTTGCATGCACTAGCAATGACCTCTGTGATCCCAGAGTAGTACGAACAAAGATACTAATCAAAACAAAGTAAAGAATTTTGTGTTCTCCTATGTTTTAGTTATGTTGTTTCCATAACTGTAGTGTGTTGCCATTTTACCTAAAATATACCCTTTCCATTGATATAAAAAAAATAGGTAGTTATGTTTATATTTGGGGACGTAAAAATTAGGATAAAAAGTGCGAAAGTCACGGTCTGCAATGGTTTAGGAACACACGGAGCATACGGCGGCAGGGAAGTGATGCTGCGCTGAAATGCCCGTCGTGAAAGAATTAACCTATGTCACCAATTTTAGTACATATGATTTATTATAAAGCCTCATCTGTTAGTGATACCTATTGCCTGTTCTGTCCTTTATTTGTTTTTGTTGTCAATAAAACTCCTGCTTTGATAAGTATTCAAATATGGCACTTATCTAAATTGATGAAAAAAAAAAACCACTGACAAATAAGAAAGAACCCATGAAGAACTTACAAGACGACCTTCAGGAGTGGGAATTCGTGCTTCCTGAATACAGTAGTTTCCCATTCGTGACTTGCTAGCACTCGACACCAGGCTGCCAATGTGCGATGTTCCAAGCTTTTCTATGGAGGCCTGACGAAGGATACCTGACATGGTGCGAGCCTCTCCAGTGGACAGACTCTCCAAGGCGATTTCCTTGCGACGATTATCAAGGCCATGGAAACGGGTGGAAGTGGCTGGCCTGGAGAACCCACCCCCAACTGTCATCTCTTTGCGTGCGCTGATGGGGAGAGCGTTTGAGGACTTCACCCAGTGTTTCCAGAATGCTGGTTGCCTCTGTTTTCTCGGTTGATGGGGCCATAAGAGCCTCTCCAGCAACTAAAGGGGCAGCATCAGTCTTTGGCACTGAGATAGGAGGGCTAGGAGTGGTATCAGGGCCTGCGGCTGGGCTGGCCATGGTCTTTGGCAAATCTTCTCCACCGCTGGCCTCTTCAGCAGATGGACATGGGCGAAGTACAGGGGTGGTGGTGGACAAGAGGCTAGCTGCGGAGGATGGATCCCGACGGCCCTCTGTAGGAGGAGGATGCTGCTGCTGCTGCTGCTTCTGCCAATTGCTCAGCTGCAATAGAGTGTGAGGAAGAAGCTGCTGCTGGAGAGATAGTGGAGAGTGCAGCAGCGACAGGAGTGTAAAAGTTGCTGCAGGAGTGCTGAACGTGTGGCCCACTGGAGGGCAGGCAGGCGTTCTTGTTCAGTGTGCGGCTAAAAGACCGGCCACTGCTAGATAGCTGGCGTAGTCGCATGCGAGTCCCTGAGTGACTTCCAGAATGAGATGACCTTCGACCTGATGATGGAGGTTTTGGTCGCTTCTTCTGGAAAATAAATACATGCATCTGAATCATTCTTGCTTTGCGTAAAGTAATTTTGATCTTCTTCATGTATGGTAAGTTAGAAAAATGTAACCCGAAAAGCGCCAGTGGGACCCAAAGAAATACCGAGCTCAACTGCCGTACCAAGCAGCAAGGAGCAATCCTGCACTACTCTTATCTGATAATTTTTTTTTAAAAAAAGGTTCACTAAATCACTCATCTGAAGCACAGTCATCTGATACATTTTAAAGGACAATCAGCATACTTTGCACATTTTTCAAATGTGTAATACAATTAACTTGATAAAATGCACATCAAGGCATCATGAAAAAAAAAAGCACAGGTCCATTAGAATTTTCTTTTACTATGTATCAACAGAGAGAAGGAATACCTTTCACTGACATGTATCTTCACCATCAGTAGTCACGGGGTTAGCTTTTTGCTGGAGAGGGACATCAAACCATATCAAGTTGTAAAAGTCATAAGACCCACTCTGTAATATCCTAACCTTTCCCAGCACATACTGCTAACCTTCAGGAAAAATTAGTAATCCTGTTCTTACAGAGAAAGGATTCAAGGGCAGAATGTATCTCTCTCTTCATATCATAGTGATGGCCAGTAGAAGCAACTCTAAAAACTTTTCACTGTTCAATCATTCAAACAGGAACAAGACTCCACTGGCATCCGACTTCTCAGTACTACACATGCAAACAAGCTAGGCAAGTTTATGTAGGTGAAGAAGAAGTGTGAGAAATTTTAATGATTTATATATATCAAAGGAAGTCTTTGGGTGTTTTAACAAGAATCTTCTGGATGACATTCCAATTATTTTCTTTTTTTTGCCATGCTATCATTCTTTGAACTCTGTTCCCTCTGGAATCCACCATTGTATTCATCCTCTTGTTCATCCTTACTCATAGTATAGTCATCATTGGCTCCTACAACTAGCCGCCAACCAACAACTGAAGGCGAAGAACCAGATCCTCCATCTAAATCTGCACTGGTCACTGTGTGTGTGTGTGTGTGTGTGTGTGTGTGTGTGTGTGTGTGTGTGTGTGTGTGTGTGAGTGCATGTGTGCATGCGTGCGTGCATGCACCTGTGTGTGTGTGTGTGGATTTAAGGTATATGGTTGAGAACTTGTGGTTTCCACTTGTGCTTGCGTACGTGAGAGTGTGCGTGTATGTGTCCACATGTGTGTGTGTACGCGAATATGTGTGTATGTATGTGTGCGTGCTTGCATGCGTGTATGCATGCATGCATGTGTGCGTGCAAACGAGCATGCGAGCATGCATGAGTGTGTGTGTGTGTGTGTGTGTGTGTGTGTGTGTGTGTGTGTGTGTGTGTGTGTGTGTGTGTGTGTGTGTGTGTGTGTGTGTGTGTGTGTGTGTGTGTGTGTGTGTGTGTGTGTGTGTGTATGGATGCTTGAGTTCAAGTGTGCATGGCCACATACAGCCGCTCCTCAATACAACTACCAAAACTCAAATTTCTTCCATTTTTGAGATTTTTAGTATACGATAAAAGCAGGTCAAGGGGCATAATGTAGCTGGGTCCCAATCACATTACCTCAAAATAAATATGCTGTAATCAAAATAAATACTTGTACTGAAACTGAATTCGCAATATACCTTGTGGGAATAATAATCAGGTTTTTTTCATCTCCTGTAAAATTTGATTTTTAGACTTATGGCAGTTGTATTTCTGGGCGGCAATATGTGTGTGTGCATGTGCCTAAGTGTATGTTTGCGCATGCATGGTTCCTGTGTGTATATCTGGGTATGCATGCATGAATGTGTGTGTATATGATAGGCCCCTGTGCTTGAATATAATTGTGCTTGAGTGTGTGATCCAGCACTTGTATTATGCTTGTGTGTACTGTTTGAAACAGCAAGTCTTGTTACTTTAAAGGCTGTGTATATAGTTTGTCTGTATGCTTTAATGTATGTGTTTTAATGTGTATGATTCAGCAGTAGTATTCTGCATACTTGTGTCAGCTGGTGGAAATGGCAGGTCTTTTCTACTTTACTGACTGTGTATATTTATGGACTATAATTCTAAGAATAATGTTTAAAAATAATTGTTAGCTTAAGCACAAACTAGACATTTTTGTTATAATGTGTTCACATAGATTGTACAGCATTTTCTTGGTGTTCTTATTAATTGATTTGAAGCGTCCTTCCTAGTCCCAAATCTAAATTCTGACTTATCTGCATAATAATTACTTTCTATGGAATGGCTTTATACTGAAAAATGTACACATGCACAACACACCCTCAAACAAGTAAATAACCCAAAATAAGTGAAAACAACAAATTATACACAAAGTACAAACTTTTCGGGTTAGGCTCATCTTCTCCATGTTGACCCGAAGTTGGTCAACCTTCTCTTTCATTTTGTCGTTCTCTTCCACTTTCTCTTTGGTAGGTGCCTCCTCCTCTTCCTCCTCTTCATTGAGATTGTATACAGATGTGCTGAAAAACACACAATTCAACATATCACTGAATAATGATACAGATCTAATCTTTGTGACAAAATGTGCTGAAAAAACACAATACAACATTTCATTGAATAATGATGCAGTTCTAATCTTTATGGCAAAATCGGTCTTTCAAGCACTTGTCACAAAAATAATACTTGGCCTTTTTCTCATATCCAGTCTTCTGAAAGCTTTGTCCACAATGCATATTTTTGTTTAATTTCTTTTTAGGGGCTTTGCTCACATAATGAAACAAAATATTCAGATGCTGCCTTTAATCAGTTGATACAGCTCTGCAATGTGGCATTTGTTCTTTCATGTAGATATCAAATGAATAGCGCTGGCCTCTCTTTCCACACTGCATTACTATGGTTCAGTAAGGAAGTAATATGAAGCTGTTCTTCAGTGACTTTTATATCTTAATTTATTTACCTTTTTCTCCAACACTGTATTAGCAACAGCTGATAGTTGAGTATAGTGAGTAACAAAAGGCACTCTCCAGTGGCTTTTATGGTCGAGTCACAAAGAAAAGTTACACTGTCTTTGATATTTGAAACTGTGATCTAAGCAGCCATTTTTTTTACCCTTGACTGATGGAGCACTTTCTAGTTAAGAAACAACGTTAGTCCTGTGTTGGATTGAATTATCCCATTGTCACATCACTACTGAAAGATTGTGCTCACTCATTCATTTAAAGTTTTTCAGGAACATTCACAAACTTCACTGAAGTATTTGTGTATTAAAAAAATGACCCCCAAGGTGGCCAGTTTTATCATGCAAACTGCATCTAATCTAATATCTTTTAGAAAATAACTAATCTGAGCCTATGCCCAGTACACTGCAAGGTTTCTTTTATTGTGTGAGTGGAAGGGTATGCTGACACCCATGATGTATTGAAAGTGTTGCCATACTTCTTTTAGGTGTGGGTAGTGTCATATCCACAGCATACTGCATACAAGTTTCCTTCTTTATGAGTATGGGTCTGCTCCCATTCATGACAATTGTCATGAAAGCTTTTTTTTTTTCAATGTATAGAAGCTGCCTTTTATTTTCTTACATATATATTTGTGCATACATAATGCAATGTAATTATTTAATTTCATGGATATAGTGTTAAAACACATTGAATTTTCAAAGCAAAAACCATGAGCCTGGGTGTATTTCTTACCCGCAATAGAGGGGAAGGATCATGGGAATTGCAGCATTCAGAAGGTCTGGCAATATTACTGTTCTTTCATACAAATAATGGAATAGGTTGCATGTTGAATGCAACCAAAATAAGTGTGCTTGCTTGAGTGCATTAAAAGAGACACACTGAGTGCGTTTTTACACATTTAGTCTGTTCTTTTTTTATAAATGAGGAAGACAGAGAAATAGAGTCAGTCAGAGAAAGGAAGCAAGCAAGCGCGCATGAAGCACATGTGGACATGGACAATGTCTGTGCATGTTAATTACTTTTCATCTTCTTCATGCCCACTCTCTCCCCCTTGCCCCCCCCCCCCCCCCCCCCCCCCCCCTTTGTCTGCCCTTCCCCCCTCTCACCTAATCTCTTTATTTCTTGCCTCAAATGATATGCCTGGAAAACACTATTCTCTAAAGGAATCTCTCTCATAACATTGTTTTTTTTTTTTATGTTACATGATGACTTCATGATGCAGAAAATACATAAGATGATCAACGGCTTGTTTGGTCACTAGCACATAAATCCCCTGCCAACAACAGCATTGTGAGGCCAGAACATCAATCAAGATTCTGCTCTTCTCCACGTCTCACCTCCAAGCCTCATCCCACCACTCTCTCACTACATACTCCATACTGTTGCAACCAACTATGTATGGCCCACAAAATGTCCACTGTCATTATCACCTATTACTATACAGAAATTCTGCTTTTGTTCACAGGTGTACACAACATTCTGAAATGGGTCAAGGATTTGTGTGAGGTTTAGGACAGTGGAAAACACATGATGGATTATATGCACATAGATATACTGAAATGTACAAATACTTTCTAGGCAACCACTGAATAACCACTTACTGTCCCAATAAATAATATATCTTATTTGTGGAACTGCTGCTGAAAACTAACCTTGTGACTCCTTTTCAACTATTCATAATTCAACTTGGAAGAAATATCCAGACTTTTCACTATGTAACACCCAGAGAGTACTTTTCCGCCAAAATCTTTGTTACTATTAAACCTTATTCACTTTTTGAAGTACAAATCAGTGGAATCATTTTGTGAGTACTATGCGCACATTTTGTTTGTTTCATGTTATGCCTAGCCTTTAATTTCTCTTAATTAAACTTCCCTAGGTTTCTCAAAGATTAATATCTAATTCAATCTTCAAAACTTTGGGTGCACAATCATTCCTCCTTGAACAGTTGTGAGCATACATGTGAAGACACATCACCACCACTTCCCCATCACCACAACTACCCCCGGCCTTCTACCCTCTCTCTCCCTCTCCTCTCACACATACTATTCTTTTAGCTGACCTAATATCACTTTACATGGAACAATTTTATACAGAAAAACAATCAATTGTAATATGTATTGTTTTTGGTTTTTTATCAATTGTAAAAACATAGATATATGTGAAAAAGGCCTTATTGCCAGATTTTTAAAAAATCCTGGACTGATTTTGGGCACAGTATACCAGTTAAGCTGTACAACATTGCAGCAGCACATGATGGGAACCAAAATTTAAAAGTTTGTAAGCAAACACTACATAAAGGTTTCAATCGTCCAATAATAATAAAAATATAGCAAACCAGATAAGAAGAATGGAAACTTTGCAAGAGAGATCATTTGGCATGCATTAAAGTTTGAAAGTTTATATGTAACATTATCATAAATGGGTTATTAATGCCAAATGATAATTGCAAATAAAAAGCTGAATGTGTATGAGAGTGTCTAGGACAGGAATGTGCAAGTTTGCTCACAAAAGCTGAACTGTGTACACCTGAGCACAAACAAAGCGAGGCCATGACCCAATTGTTAGACATGGGTGACACAGGCTTTTGTGGTGTGAACAGTGGCCTGTGTAGGTCTACCTATACAAAGCAGCTCTCTACACAGCCAGTTGGACAGAAATGGGGGAAAGCAGCATGACGCTGACAGCAGGTTTGTGCCAACGTTTTAGCCAGGGATCAAAGGATCTTAGCCCAGGCCCGCTGGCCAGTCTGACCCACTCCAACAGAGCTAGCACAGATAGGCTGGTTCCATAAATCTCTCCTACTCCTAGTTGGTGCCAGATAAATCATGGAGTCACACCACTGGGGGGGTCACTCTTACACAGGACATGTGTACCCAAACACACCCCTCTCCTTCCAGCACAATGGTGCCCGTCCAGTGGAATTATCAGATTAAGTGTGTCTGTTCCATGGGATCAAGCCTATCGCTTCCCTGGAGGGGACTGATACAGGGTGCCTTCATAACAAAGATAGCAGGGCTTTACTGTTTACAGTTATGAATGACTTTTTTTCTTTTGATCCTACCTGCTGAACATAAACCAGTTATCACCAAAATGGGATCCTCCACTGAAAAAAAGCAAGAACAAACAAACAAAAAAAAAACCTAAAAAAAAAAAAAAAACCAGTCCAGCTTAGCTGGATCATGTTATGAAAAATTTGTTCTTTTGATCCATGTCTACTCCCATATAAGTGCGTATGGGAGGATTCAATGTTTAAAGACCAGTATTTTCCTACCATTTGTTGCTAATATGCAATGATAAATGCAAATTAATATGCAATGCAATCCAGAACAGTAAATTTGACAGGGTAATGTCATTAACATATACATGGAAGTTACATTTTTTCCATATACATTTTGACTTCAAACATGGAAAAAAAAAAATTTTAAGGGGGAAAAAAAAAAAAAACCCAGTCAGAACAGAGAGGGGAAAAAGAAAAAAAAAAAGCAGGCAGACAGACAGACATAAAAAGGCAGGACAACACTAAAGAGACTTCTATGTTTACATCTGCTGAATTGTAGTATGTGTAAGTATGCACTTGCATGTGTCCATGCTTGTTCATGCAATCATAAGTATGTGCGTGTGTTTATACTGTGTTTGAGTCGATATACAAGTGTATATTACATAATATTTAGACGTAAAAGGGCAGGATGAAAACACATTACATACATAATACGTTTTTTCTTCAGTTATCTTGATCAAAATTGGCGATAGGAGAATTAATCAGTCTGTTCCTCTACTGTGTGAATCAGCTACTAAACATTTGAAACATTCATGCTGTTATGGTTCTACATATATATATATATATATATATATATATATATATATATATATATATATATATATATGTGTGTGTGTGTGTGTGTGTGTGTGTGTGTGTGTGTGTGTGTGTGTGTGCACGTGCGTGTGTGTGTGTGTGTGTGCACACTTGCACATGCATGCCTATGTGTGTGTATGTGCGTCTCAACTCTTTTACAAGAGCATGCATGTGCATATGTTTGTGTGTATAGTAGATAGACAAAGAGGCGAGAGGAAGATAATGAATGAGCATGTGAAATACTGGTGTTTCTGTATGTGCCAACTTCTGTGTTTTAACAAATCAGAATTAATGACACTGTGTTTCTGTAAACCACCAACTGTGTGTATAGTAGATAGACAAAATTAAGGCACAAAAGAAAAATGAACCAAAATATAACCCTGTTGAATATTCAAAATATTTTGTATGTGACAGTAATGCACAGCCACCAATATAAGTCTACACCAAATTTTAGTAATCAAACAGCAATTAAGAACCAAAAATATGGTTTTACTGTGAATGCACAACATATAAGTCTTGGTCCAAACAGTAATATGGTTAAAACAACTCACATAAAAAACAAAAGCAAATGACACGACCAACCCTGTTGAATCCTTTCAACACAACCCTATTCCCAGTGGTCTTCCCCCTCCAACCTCCCATCTCCTCTCTCCCACTCTGACCCCAGTGAAAACAACACCCCCAAAACAAATGAAACAACACACATACACAGCACATGTATACACACTGTATCACAACAAACAACAACAACAAAACAAACACACAACACACCCCAATCAAAACAGAGTTGCTGATCGCTACAGGATTAACCTTTCAGTGGGGCTATTAGGTTCACAGACTACGGTGGGTCTCCTACGCAAGGCCTCCCTGGCTCTTTGTTCAAAAGGTCGGCACTGCACGTCCCTTAAGCCTAAAGCTATTAGCAGGAATCACTCAAGCAGGCAAGCGACAGCCAGTAACCCCTCTGTCACCAGAGAGGGGACTCTTATGGTACAGAAGATTAGCAATAACCCTCCTTTCTGTTCGACACACACGACACACTGAACACAGAACACATAAGGAATGGACACATACATGGTTCTTTTATCCCAATGCATAACATGGTGCACATAAACTCCAAAGAAAACAGTCGTAGTGTTCATGTGACTACTTTGTAGTCTTTTCACCCTGACGTAACAATACTGTTTCACATCATGTTTACATGGGGGTCTCTATCAGCAGCTCAATAACAAATCATGTACAGGGAAAAAAAGCATGGAAAGGCATGAACATTATTAAACAAAAAAGAAGGCATGAAAGTGTACAGAATTACAGCAAGAGAGTTCTTAGGACAAATACAATTGCCAGTGTTTTGGCTTTACTTTGCTAAGTGGTATAACTAAAAAAAAGTATCTTCTAAAAGAAAACTACCCAACATTTCAATGATCAGGAATGAGGTGTTCATTTCATCCAGCTTGTTGAGATCCTGTGATGGGAAATTAAATGTTGATGGTGATTTACCATCACACTTCAAGCATTAAAAAACAAAAACAAAAACAAAACAAAACAAAAAAGAATATCACTTTCAATTTTTAAGAAAATGTGATTTGTATCATTCAAAAACAAAATGGGAAAAAAGTTTACTCCCTACCCCTACCCTCCTCATCCCCGCCACAAATGTTGGTGTTTTCTGTCCTGTCTTGTCCTCTGTGCCCTATCCAAGGCGTTATCGTACCATTCATTCCTGTTCAGAAATACAGCCCCACCCAGGTTTGTCCTGTCACACTATTTGCACCAGCAGTCCAAAAGAAGCAATCAATATTAACAAAAGAAGCAATCGATATTAACAAAAGCAGCAATCGATATTAACTCATAGCAGGCCACCACCAGTGGAGAAACTACACTGCCACTGAATCACTTTGCCAGAGTTATGCGGTGTCCGTTTTTGATCTAGTCCAAATCATATGAATTAAGAAGTATGGCTCTTTTTCATGTTGAATAGCGCAGATCTGGAAATGTTGTTTCCATAGCTGGACGGGTCTCGTCCGTCTTCTTTATTTTCAATACAAATGTCAATCATTTATGCAGAGTGAGTGTTTGATGTGAACGCTGCAGAACTGAGAAGCATGACCACATAAAACCCTTACACATATCAAAAAGTACTATCAAGTTGCTGAATCAGCACAAAGTAGACATAGACTAAATGTTTGTCATTTGAAGTAAAAGACCCCACTACACGACTGGAACAGCCTTCCTGCTGAGGTTGCCCTCAGCCCCACCCTGGAGGACTTCAAATCCCTAATCTGATCCCACACCCCTCCCCTGACCCCCCCCCCACCCCCCCCCCCCCCCCCCCACCCCCACCCCTCCCAACATCCCCCCCCCCAGCCCAGCAAACACTACCTCAAGCAACTTCAACTTCGCGCAAACTGCCTATAGTTTACAGAATTTTCAAAATGATGAAGGCAGTAGTCAAGGGAAAGAAGAAGAAGAAGACCCCTATCAAACTGACTCACCAAATGACTGGCACAGTGAGTCACTGACTTGATGAGCACAACAATTCTACTACACACCGTCTTCCCTTCCAATAAGTGAGCCTCATTTTTGCTTCATTTCTTACCATAATAATGTTGACACATAAGGTTGAAAATAAAAAAACAACCTCTGCACAATATCCTTGATAAATTGACAGTACACCCAAAACACCACTCCCCCAGTATACCCCCACTCCAACTCTCCCCCATTTGTCCTAAATTATGTCCTGATCAAATAATCTATTTTTTTCTCATCATGATCCACACACCTTGAACACTAGAAACCATGAGCACACACACACGCACGCACGCACGCAGGCAGGCATGCACTCACGCACACACACACACACACACACACACACATACACACACAGCTCAGTTCTCTTTCCTCTCTCTCTCTCTCTCTCTCTCCCAAAGTTTGAGCGTGTAAACAATCATGGACCATTATATGTATAAATCAATGCGCATGTGTGTGTATGGATGCATGCACACTCTGTGTGTGTGTGTGTGTGTGTGAGAGAGAGAGAGAGAGAGAGAGAGAGAGAGAGAGAGAGAGAGAGAGAGAGAGGTTTTTTTTAGTTTTGTTTTTTTTATAGGCAAGATGGGAGAGAAGAAGGATAATACGAAAACAAAACTTTGGGAAGAAAATGACTGTTCTTTGTTCTTTTCCCACGCATAAAAGTAGCAGCTCATGAAAGCTAAACATGGCAGAGGTTCTATAACACGGTCTTTGTCATGATACCTAAATATCTTCGGGTTACGCTCATGATCTATATGGTAAGTTGCATTAAGATCATCCGAGTCTTCTGTGGTTTGTGAACTACATAATTGACAGAAGTTACAGAAAATCATTGGGAATAGTTTTTCAAACCGTACATAAGACTGAGCTAAACATAAATCAGACATTCAGTCAGCCGACATACTCTATAAACAGTAACTCTGGCTACTTCATCTAAAGACAATGAAAGCTGATTTAAAGCAAAATAAGTTCATAACATTATGTGCTGTTTACAAGGAAGTTTATGTATTAGATTACATTCATTTAGTTTATGTATTAGATTACATTCATTTAAAGTTCATTATTAAATTGCCTAACATGGTAATGGGAAATGATGTATCTCGAGACTAAAAAGAAGCCAGTTATGAAAGTTTTTTTTTTTCCCTTTTTTATTTGTTAAGGCAAACCATTTTCTACTGCATTTCTTGAAATTTCACGTGCAGAAATCTTTGACTTTGTGACGTGACATTGTGTACATGTGTGTGTGTGTGTTAGCAAAAGCGATTGGAGGTGCATCAGTGTACATGACGGATGTTTGCATGTTAATGAAGAATCCACAAACGGATTATTTTACTATTTTTATTATCATCATTATTATTATTATCATCATCATTATCACTATTACTATTATTTTTCATTAAGAACATTAACACACCTAATTAGATGAATTCCCTAGGTATTCATAAGAAACAAGAACACACATCAAATAACAAATCAATTAGAACAACAGGCAATTCACCAAAACACGCTCCACAGTCACAAGCGCATTCCACATCCACACGCACCATCGCCCAACTCCGCTCCTTTTTTCCCTCTCCACCCATTACCCACCTCTCAAACAAAAACAGTTACTATCAGATGAATGGACACAGGCATCGAAATACAAATAACACTCCTGAGAACAGCACCAGCACATTTTTATATTCATCAATCAGACGGGAAAAGAACATTTTTCAAGTCTAATGTAAAAGAGGGCAGAAACAGAGAGCATCTCAGCTGATGAGGGAGATTGACCAAATAAAAGGAGCCTGATATGCAAATGCACCTTGACCAAAAGTTTTAGCAGGAGCAAAGGGAATGTGGAATAGACAAGTACAAGAAGAAGAACAGAGTTCACCTGGTAGGGTACGCAAATGCAACAGATCAGTCAAGGATTACCTCATAGACTCTGAGAGTGGTGTCAGAGTGCCATCTCCTCGATCCACAACCCTGAAAAAGTTGAGCTGGTCTCCTTCCCGAAAAAACAAGAAGAGTGACATTACGGTTGTCTGGCAGCTTATCGAGTATTTCATCTTTGTTTGCTTCCATGTATTCAGCCATCTCTCTCAAGGCTGTGTCTTCCACTGGAACTGAAAACAAAAAGGTGTTTTGTGTGAACAGACTTTTTTTTTCAGAATATGCTTGCAGCTTTGCTTTTTCTTAACAACTGCTTATATGATGATAAAAGAAAAAAAAAATTTCTTTCTTACCAAAAACAGGAAAAAAATCTAACACTAACCAACCTCTACCCATTCTGTCCAAGAAAAAAAAAAACAATAAATGTATCATTTCAACTGAAAAACAAATAAACAAACATAAAAAAGAGAAAGCAAAAATAGCGTACAGCTTTGATATTATTGCAAGCAGCACATCTATGAATATAGAACTAACTTCAATCAGATCTTAGAAACTAAAACTATCAATCAGATCTTAGAAACTATGATAATTCAAGGAACTCATAGACTCTGAGAGTGGTGTCAGAGTGCCATCTCCTCGATCCACAACCCTGAAAAAAGTTGAGCTGGTCTTCCCGAAAAACAAGAAAATTACGGTTTGTCTGGCAGCTTATCGAGTATTCATCTTTGTTTGCTTCCATGTATTCAGCCATCTCTCTCAAGGCTGTGTCTTCCACTGGAACTGAAAACAAAAAGGTGTTTTGTGTGAACAGACTTTTTTTTCAGAATATGCTTGCAGCTTTGCTTTTTCTTAACAACTGCTTATATGATGATAAAAGAAAAAAAAAATTTCTTTCTTACAAAAACAGGAAAAAAATCTAACACTAACCAACCTCTACCCATTCTGTCAAGAAAAAAAAAAAAAAATAAATGTATCATTTCAACTGAAAAAAAAATAAACAAACATAAAAAAGAGAAAGCAAAAATAGCGTACAGCTTTGATATTATTGCAAGCAGCACATCTATGAATATAGAACTAACTTCAATCAGATCTTAGAAACTAAAACTATCTATGAAGAGAAGAAAAAAGTCTGTGGTTTAGAAACTATTCTAATCAGTAATTTTCAATACAGTAGTGGTAGCGTTTAACGTTTTGTTCACCACATCTATTGCATTACTTGATCTGATTGATAGAAAAGAAAAACAAACTAAAGCATACACAACAAACTGGTCATTTCAAAAACTGATGAGTCACAAAAGAGACACACATAAGTACACACAATACTCTCTCAGTCTGCAGATTACTTTAATATATTGAAAATAAGATCAGTTTTCAATCTACATGAAAAGTCTGAAATGTAAACTTGGTTTTATGAACAGTTAACATCTCCATACTAGTTCATCTGATACTTTGAACTTACAGGAAGAAAACACACTCTGACCTCAACAATATGAAACGGATCAAACTGAATATTACAGACAAGCCTTAAAAAATGTGACAGAGATTGAGTGCTTTTGTAAAAAGAACATTACAAATATGCAATTATATATGGAAGACTGGGGAGAAGTGGAAAGTGTAGTTTTCATAATTCATGGGTATTTCTTTGGAGACAGAAAAAAAAGAGAGACAAACAAGGAATGAGATTTTGGAGTATGGACTGAATGTGCCATGGCAGTGGCAGAAAATTGCCAACACACTGTGTCACTCTGATAATACCTTCAGGATGGGAGCTTTCACGCACACACAAGTTTTTCCATTCAAAGAAAACTGCATGTAATGATATCATATGAAACACATTTTGCTCTGAAGGAAATTTGACTCTCTCAGTGGGGTATCCATAAAGAAGTTAGGGTCTGTGTACCTTTCTTTCACAGCTAATTACCCTAATTCTTTCACATTTTTTAAGACTGGATGTTCAATCAATTACAGTTGTTATGAGAGAAATAGAGAGGGAGAGAGAGAAAGAAAGAGAAAGAGCGACAGAGAGAGAGAGAATTGATGATTTAATCAAATCTTTAGAGGAAATTACATGCAATAAACAATATGTAATAAATCCATCTCGCACAGAATACTTCAAGATGTTCTGCCTTTATAATCAATAATGAATTATTCAAATCTCATCCATGAAGCATTCAACAGCAGATTTGAAATCTTGAATATCTCATGTTAAAGTCAAACAAGGACATAAAGAACAAACACACACACACACAAAAACAACAACAAAACTTATTGCAAGAGTTACAGTTGGCTTCACTGCACTCACTTCTGCGGGTGTTGATAGGGCCTCCTCTCATGGCCAGCACCAGTTTTAGTGTGGCACCACTGTGAATCTGGTAGTCATGGAGACAGTAGTCATCCTCCAGTTCCACGGATTGCCATATTAGGTGCTGATGAGAAATGGGGATCCCTGAAAACAATATCATTTCCAAGTTAAACCATGAAAACAATGTCATTTACATAAAACATAAAAAACTTCTGCCTCAAGAGTTTTCAGATCTTGTGATACAGTGGAGCCTCTCTATACATGAGGAAGTGGAGAAATTTGTATACCTGGGCAGCGTCATCAGCAAAGACAGTGGAGAAGGCCAAGACATCAGTAGCCGTGTCTACACTGTAAGACATGCTTTCTACACTCTGTGAACCATATAGGCTTCCACAGCCCTACACCTCCAGACACAGATCAGAAGTTTCAACTTAAAAGTGAAGTCTGTTTTATGAGTCCGAGACTAGGAGAACGAAGTCCAACACTCACAATCTTCAGGCATTGATTCATCGACAAGTGCCTCAGAACTTATCATTAAGTGGCAGATGTGTCCACACTAGGAAAAAAAACCACAAAACTCCCGCTCAGTTTACCCCAGAAAAGGGGTCCAATATCATGCTACTTGCACTAAAAGATGATTTTCTTAGTTTTGTGAGATCACATTCAGAAGGAAAAAATAAAGTGAAAAGAGATCAGATCAGATCAGATCTTCAACTTATGGGAAAGAAAAGTTATTACAGACTATAACAGGTTTGTCACTAGTTAAAGAAGAAATGGGGGTCGTTCTACATAGGTCGAAAATAGTAATTAGTATCACAGTCTGACAGACATTATCCATCACTGAATTTAAGATTGCCATTAGGGATTCATCATTCAGAAGGATTGTTATTATAATGTTAACAAAGGTTTTGTTGTACTTTACACAGCAGTAAGGTGTTCAGTTCACTTATCAACAGTGGGACCACTGGTGCTGATCATTTTCTTCAAGCAGAATGCCTAGCTTGTTCTTCATCAAAACTACATTACTTGAATTTTTCCAGGTCCATCCTAGTAACAAAGAAAAACATTCACTGATTCAGCAAAGCATAAAACTACCGACTACAGATAGTATGATTTCTACCAGGGTGCTCTTTACTAGATTTGTACCTTGTTCATTGCATAAGTTTTCAAACAATGTTACTATACCATGAATTGTTTGGATTTCTCCTGTTTAGACAAGATACCCCCACCCACCCCCCCCCACACCACACAACATAGACAAACACACCTACCCCCCCCTCTCTCTCTCTCTCTCTCTCTCTCTCACACACACACACACACACACACACACACACACACACACACAGAAAACAAAGAACTGCCACCTTCTGGAAAATGGAGGCAAAGACAGAGCAGCATAGAGACCTTTTGTATGACTGTGGTGGTGCTTAAAGATCTGTGTCCAACACTTAAGTTGTCTTTTTCCATCGCAAGGGTGCTAATGAGGAGATGGGGATATATCATGTGGGAATAGGAGAAACCATTTGAGCAAATGACAGTCATTTCTGTGTGACAGATGATACATCTAACTGGCATTGGCTTTTGTATTTCTGCCCTGTTTTCTGTCTTTCTTTTTTTTTTTTTTTTTTTTTTTTTTTTTGAGGGTGGGGGACTTGTGGCAGTCCAGATGTCCATGAATCAATCGATCAGCGTATTATGTAAAAAGGTCATCACACTGAAAATTAAAGGGTTCCTGCTTTGATTATTGCATGGGAATTTTTTTGTTTCATTATTTGTGTGCTGTTCTTTTTGTTCACTTACATACTTTGAACTATGCATTGCAGTGATTTTTGTTGTACTTCATCAGAGTTGAAAACACTGTCACACTACTAAATAAACAGCATACCATATGTGTCAGAATTAACTCTCTTTATATATCTGTCAGTCTGTATCTCTTAAATGACAGTGAGCTGTTTTTGGTGTGATTTATTATCCTCATACTAATCATATCCTCTTATGGTCTTATGATGAAAATCCTGTGAAGAGCGTGTGTACATGTACACAGTCTTGTACTATCCATGAAAAATGAGATCAGCTCTAAATAAAATAAAGAAGGAATATAATAACAAAAGATAGCAAGAATAATGACGTGTAAAAATAATGACATCAGAAAAAAAAAAAATCTGAAGGGCACAAAGCAACTCAAGTAATGATCTGTATGACATGAATGCAATTCATGAAGGTGTCATACCACAAAGGGCTAATGTTTCTGTCCAGATCATATAATCAAGTCTCACAAGCATGCTAAATAAAGACAGCCAAGAAGCAACAGGTAGAGAGGTCTCGAAGGCACCATCAGGCAAAAGAACAAAATCACATGTATGCTGGTGACATCAGCCTGCCTACTCCATAGCAGGGTTTTGACGTCTCCAATAACAACATCAATTATCACGAGCAAGTTATGCTCCTCTTGGGAGCACTTCTCTGCAAAATGCTGTGTCACAGCACAAACACCATTTACAGAAAAAGATAAAACAGGTTTTATTACTCAACCTTTGCTCCCCCACAGGAAGCTTACAGCCACTGAGTATCAACAAAGAAGTGACCCATTTTCCTTTTTCTTCTTCTTCTTTCTTTTTTTTTTTTTTTTTTTTTGTCAGTTCCCCTGTACTGTCACAAAGTGCTTAATCAATGACAGCTCATGTCTCTTGCCCAGATCGAAAAGATCAAACTTTAGCCATATGTGTCGCAATGGGCAGAAAACCAAAGATCACGTGTCAATAAGCGTGAATGTGACTGTGAGTCTTTGTGTGGGTTAGTATGGACGAAGTGGGAGGTAGGTAAAGTAGAGGAGGTTGGGGGGGGGTGGGAGTGAGTATCCTTTAA
>JADBJO010000117.1:677500-695000 GCA_016801955.1 Conus betulinus
TTTCTGTTTGAATTGTCAAGATAAGTACACACACACACACACACACACACACACACACACACACACACACACACACACACACACACACACATGCAGTACTGACAACCCTTTTTTAAAGGCTTTTCAAGAAACTCCAGACAGTTAATTCTTAAGACTTTCCAGCCTAAAAATGGTGGTCAAAGTCTCAAGAACTTTAAAGATCTATTCTTGAAGCACCATATGAACCCTGTCAGAAATCATGTTAAGGAAAGACAAGAAAGAAAGGGTATGATAAACAATTTTTGGTCTGATTATTATCAAATTTCCTGATTTCAGCTGAAATACTGTGGATGAAAAAAAAAAAAAAAAAAACTATAACACACACACATTCTTGTGTGTATGTGTGTGTATGTATGTGTGTGTGTGTGTGTGTGTGTGTGTGTGTGTGTGTGTGTGTTGTGTGTGTGTGTGTGTGTGTATGTGTGTGTATGCGTGTGCGTGTGTGTTTGTGTGTGTTCTGCTCTTAAGTTAAATACCTTTGCTTTTTTTTTTTTCAATGTAGGTAAAAATAAATTTAATAACAGTGTCAACAGAATGTTTACAAAGTTGTGCACTTATGCTAACTCTGTGTGTGTGTGTATGTGTGTGTGTGTGTGTGTGTGTGTGTGTGTGTGTGTGTGTGTGTGTGTGTGTCTGTGTGTGTGTATGCACATGCATTGTGTTATGGTGTTATGCATTGTGCCTGTGTGTGTCAGTGTGTGCGTGAAAGTTAATGAAATAAAGGTAAGTTTTAGTTTACAGTTCCTCAACATTTATATCTAAAAATAAATTAAACAACAACAAAAAAAACAGAAGGAAAAAAGTCTAGGTCTCTCTGTTTCTAAACTCTACAATTCGTTACTTTTATTTTTTAAGGATTCTATTTTTTTATGACTCCCCTGCCTCATCTGTGTTCAAAATTCAGATTCCTGCTGCTTTAGTTATATCATAATGCACATACACACATATGCTCACAGACAGACAGACAGACAGACAGACAGACAGACACACACACACACACACACACACACACACACACACACACACACACACACACACACACACACACACACACATAGAGTCTCTCTCTCACACACACACACACACACACACACACACACACACACACACACACACACACACACATATATATATACACACGCACACACACACACAACTAAAATGTTTCAGTGATGATATTTGTGTCCATGTTTTCTGTCTGAAACTAGTGAAAGCCCAGCAGAGTTCAAGACCACACCTTTCATGCCTGTGTGTTTATAAATTAGCGACATACAGATGATTTTTTGCTGCAGAGCAAGCATTGATTTACTACTACATTTAGTGGTGAATTTCCATATCAAATCACCATAAATATTGCTTTATCCTCTTGACATCAATATAGACTCATTTATTGTTTTATGTTCTCATTGTTATAAATATCATACAGCCAAACGTTGGCTTGTACATCTACATGATGAAGTGACCTCATTTACACACGACTTCCAAACTCACTATATATATGTTTTATACACTAATACAGATCTGGTACAAGACCTCTACAGTGAATACCTACAGTGAATACCACTTATGATTTTGAAGTTACCTTCACACTTGAGAGTGCATTAATCTAGACCACATTTTTGTTACTTGTCATATATATATATATATTATATCAAAATAATACCCCATATTGTCTTAAGAAGCTTTGGCCTGCTCTGTTTTTCTGTTAAAAAGTAAATCAGTTATTGAAGGATGCATTGCAGATGGGATTAAAACAAGTTGAGTTTTGTAAATTATTCAATCTTGCTCAGTTACAATAGTGCACAATGGTTTATTTAAAACTATGGTTATATTTCACCAGTGTGAAATACCTTCATCTGCTATTTTTTTTTTTTTTAAGCAGTTAACAATGTTTGGCATGTCATTAATAAAATAAAGAAACAAAACGGATCCCCAAAACACTGGCAACTTGTCTACTCTCTAATTTTGCATCACAAATACTACTAACCAACTGGTTTCTATAACACTTATTAACAGTAGTGTTGGTATAGAAATCTTCAATCCACCCCAAATAGTGGTCCTGAATGCCATAACCCTTCACTTCATGCAGCAAACTTATATGCAGGACTTTATCAAATGCTTTTTGGAGATCTAAAAATACATCAATGAGAATATCATTTTTTGCTATCATCATCCAATCATGAATTTGTTGTAGGCCTACATATAGTTAATAGCTGGAAGTGGGTTATAAAGGATCTGCCTGATGTGAACCCAACCTGGCAGAAGGATAATAATTTGTTAGAAAATAATGTTGATTTGAAACAAGTCTAATAAGCCTTTCACAAACTCTACACACTACTAAGTTGAAGTAACAGGTATATTCCCATGTTCACTTTCATTTCCTTTCTTAAGCATTGGCTAGACTTCAGCTTGCTTCCAACTTTTGGGATTTTTTTCTTTTTGATTGATTTTATTGAGCAAAATTTTGCAAGGAGATGTCATTCAGAAATGCTGTCGATTATGCAATAGATCCCATGAGAGATCGTGTTAATGAGTGCAATCACAATAATTGTTTTTAATGGCCATGCATGGTTGTTTTGATATTAGTTGACATACCTTCCAGTCTCTGAATCTTCGCTTTGACGGACATAATCGTCTCGAAAGGCGAAACACGAAGTTCAAAGGCTGTTCCCGTCAGCGTTTCGATGAACAGCTCCATCCTTACAAAATTATGTAGGCCTAGGCCTTCTTTCATTTCCATTGAATCACTCGGAATATGCCATTCTTTCGTCAATCAAGGAAGGCAGAAAACGCACAATCTTTCCAGTTTCCGCTCAGCATCTGTCGTTTAATACGAATCAAATGCAGTTCAAGTTATTGCCATCATTTGTTATTTGCTCACTGAACCATTTTTAAATCGAAGTGCATCGCTTGGAATGACGATCTTTGCTGACGGCGGGAAATACCTTGCGTTTGTGCTTGTGCTTCCACCCTGACTGAATGATAAGCTGATACTGTGGAATTCGAGGACATTACGGTTGCCCGTATGTTGTAGTTACGGACAACAAGTTGGAAGTTGTGCACCCGATCACAGAATTGATGACGTATAGGCCAAATATTTATAGTTCGTACAGAGTTGGCTGCAGAAAGTAATATCGCACAAGCTATGTCAGACTTTGTTTAATGCTCCAAGTCTTTACGACCATAGGTCTATTTCAGCGATTTTGTGAAAGCATTTCTGCTTAATGTTTTTGCAAGTATCATTCGTGTCATTGGAATATTTTATTACAACTAGAGCAGAATAAATAAAAGTGCAACCTATTCAATCCAACTGAGTAACTCTCTCTTGAACTAGACCTTGTCTCCAGGATTATCATTTCCTGCAATGCCCATCTCCACCCTTACTCCCCAAATCCAGGCCGATGCAGTGGATGCCCATAAGTTCTAAGAGAAAATTGTGTCATAATAAAGGTATGCAAACATAAGTAGGTAACGGGGAGGGTAAGATGTAAGTAAGTTGAATTGGTTTGTCATTTGACAATTAATTTCAAAGTTTTTCTTTTTGCATTTTTTTTTTTAAGTGTTGAATTTCATGATATATCTTTGACTTCAAAAGCACACTGACTTGATCAGTTACCATGCCATGTTCCACTCCGTACTTACGTTAATCAAGGCATATAGGAAAAAAAACAACAACACACACACACACACACACACACACACGCATGCACGCTCGCGCGCATGCATACACACAGTCACACACACACACACACACACACACACACACACACACACACACACACACACACACACACAATAGAACAAGGGCAAACAATGAAGAAAGAATCATTGATGTTTGAGCACTAATGGCTGTACATGCAGAGTTCTGCCTTTTTTGTGTGTGTTTTGTGTGTGTGTGTGTGTGTGCTCCAGTAAGGTTCAGTGCACTCTAGACTTTATGGCTCTAATTTCAAAATAATTCATTAGCTCTGGCAGGACGGACTTTGTATTCCTAAGTGTGAGGAGGATACCATACAATGTCAGGTGATGTGTTGTAAGTGTCGGTTTCATCTGTATACCTCAAAATACAAAGCTTTGTAATATACTTTGCTCTCCACATCGTGTCCTCCCTGTAATGCATGCAGTTTCACTACCCCCATAGGTCATTTCTGTTTGGAAAGTCACCTTCAAGATATCAATGAGGATCTAAGAAATAAAAAAAAAAAAAAAAAAAACATGGTGGCCTGCCAGTCTGAAAATTGTTGTCTTCTGTTTGTGGAAAATGATTATATGATGGACATTTTTATGTAGATTTTTATTATGATATAAAATTTGCACAAATTAACATACTCTGTTACTGATAATGTGTGTACAAGGGCTGTCAGTTGAGTCTCTAAACTTAAAAGAAAAAATATTTTCACTGGACAAGAGGAACAAAGAAATGACAAGACAAAATGTGATGCGTTTTGACCCCTCTGGTCTTTTTCAAGTAAGATAAATAACATTCAGGACAATAAAGACAAAGAACGAACAATCAGTTCTCAAACTGGGGGCAAAATGCAGGTTAATTTTGCACCCAATTTCAGAAGATCAGTGATTGCTCATTCTTCATTTTTATTGTCCTGAATGTTGTTTATCTTGCCTGAAGAAGACTAAAGAGGTTGAAACATATGTGTTTATCTTGTAATTTGCCCTTTTGTCCGGCAGAACATGAGTTTGTCTTTTAAGTTTCTTTCAATTTCTGCCTGCTGTCACCTTACTTGAAACTTTGTCAGTATTTTTGTCATGTCTGGGTGCACAATGCAACATCACACACAAGGTGCTGGGTGGACTGGCAACCTTTGTTTTGTTTATCGAAGTGGCCAAGTCGGGCATTAAATCATAGCATGATGCCAGAAACTGGAGCTAGCTATAACCCTAATGTTAGCCAATTCTGATGCATGATGTTGATGTGGTGCTGATGACACTTGAACATTTCCCTTTACAGGGATGTTATATATCAGAATCAGATGCCCATGTGTGATGGGCCTTATGCTGTCAGCCTGATTCTAACCAGAGATGAAATTTAAAAAAAACAAAAAAACAGCAGCATATTGCTTTATGTGTAAGACGCTGTCAAGTCAGAAAAAAAAAAAGAAGAAAGTTGAGCATGAAAAGTTGGATAACTGTGATCTTATTTTCATTGGTAGAGATGGCTAATAGAAACCAATTATTTTATAATGAATATATGTCTTTGTATTTTTTTTTTAATGTACAAGAGAATCATTGATCCAGGCTATCTTTGAAATATTTTCTTTTGCAGCTGTCTCAATCATCGCCATGAGCTGTAAGGAAGAAAGCAGAAATGCTGAGGTTGTTGAGATTCAAACAGATCATGACGTGGAACAGGAAGGGGTCTCAGCACTTGTTCACAATAAAGAACCAACTCGATGTGACCGCTGTCAAGACAGTCTTACCCACTGTCTCAGACCAGTCCTGCATGAGTATCACCCATTGCCCAATGAGCCCAGTCTGTGTCAGCGTTTCAGAAACTCCTTGTACTGTCCACCCCATGGACGAATTGGTGCCTTTCTGTTTGTGCTGTTGGCGGGGTTCATTTGGTGGGGGGTGCTGTGGTCCATTGTTGATAAGGAAGCGCTTCCAGGTGGAAACTTATTCTCCCTGTTCCTTCTGTTTGTCTTCTGTTGGTGTGGAGGCTACCTTATAAGCCTAATTCATCTGCTCCTCTTTTGGGTAAGTCGATGTATCTTTGTGGGTCAGTAAAGAAATAGCTGAACATACATATATTTCAAACATAACAGTAAACTGCAGCGTGTATTGGAATGACTTTTGGGGCTGTGGGAAGATGAGTGTTCAGGGTGCTTGAAAATTATATTGATTATACCATGTATGATGTCAGGTAATTTTATGTCAAGATCTGAAACTCATTTCTAATAAAAAATACAGGTCGGACTACAGTAATTGCTATCAGATATTTTTTACAGATGTATTAAACCTTTTTTGTGACTATGGGTGGCTACTATTTGAGACAAGTTTCTGCATATTTTTTCTTTGTTTGGCTTGCTTATGATAGTACTGTGTTTACCATTCCTGACAAGATCAGTAAAGTATATTCATTCAGTATGAATAATTGAGAAACTGAACTAACTGGTTTTTTTTTTGCCCATTTCCTTTTTTCATTTAATTAATTTTTATTTCAATTTAAAACTTTTTTGATTACACATTGTTTTTGACGTTAATTCAGAAGGGTTGAAAGGACACGACACATTGTCAGCTCACAATTTTGTAATGTTCATGAACCTGAAAAACAAGGTTAAGTGATATAGATAAGCATGTAGAAATATTGCATATTGATCAGTAAATGCAGGCAGGAATTTTGTTTTGTGTTTAAGAATTTATGTGTGCAGTGCACAAGTTTTTACTTTTTTCTTTCAGGCATGCTTATAGTTGGGGGAATTCTTGGAAATGTTCCAGGAATAGATATTGCTCGAAACATTAATCAAGAATGGAGTGCAGGATGCAGGTATGAGTATACGTCAGTGTGAATGTGTTCTTTTATGTGTGACTAGGGAAGTGTGAAATATTACAGTACCTTGTAATTCAAAAGGCTGATTTGTTTACACATGGAATATTGATCAGAACCACCTTTTCTTCACCAGAGTCATTTTTCCAGCACCATCCACTGATTTAGACTTTTCAACATATCAGGCCTCCAGTTGTGGACTTCATTACTCAGACAGTTTATTGTTGCTAACATTGTGACGCCAGGTTCCTGGACATACACCATGAAAGAAAATAAGAAAAAGCCTGAAGCTTTTGCCACATATCCTCATGTGTTGTATAGGTCGTCGTGTCGGTATGCCTTGTGTTAAATCAGTACCAGATTTTCCCTCTCCCTTACTTTTCTTCTCCATTTGTTTATGTCTTGTCTTTTTACTGGTTGTTCCTGTGGACTGAACTTTAGTTGGTGGCTTTCACACTCAAACCCGAAAGTATCAAACACATTAGTTGTGTAATTTCATTCCACTGCGTTACCAATGCTAAGACTTTCGAAAATGTTACTGATGTTTACTCAAGTACTGTAGGACTTCTTAATAACAACTTCCTTGAATCTTTAGAAATTTTCCCTGAAAGGGAGGGGATCTTTATAAAGAGTATTGTAGATAAAGAATGTGTTTGGTAAAAAGTCATTATTTGGAAGGTTTTTTAAGTGGATGGTTCGACTGTAATCTTGGAGGATGATTGTTGCCATGCTATTTACAGTTTTTCTTGTGCTTTGAATTATTTGTGATGTGTGATTACCAGATCTTTGAGGCAGAAATCAATTTAATGATTACATACTCTTAATTCATCCTGTGCCTTTAATTGTTGTAAAACAAATGAGTTAATCTGTATGTGCATGTACATGTCCATTCATACAAACACATGCACGCATATACATGGCATAGATGCATACATATAAATTCATATGTGTATTGAACACATTTCTGTGGCATACACTAGCAAACTGATGATGCACGCTTTCCCTTTATGAGATAAGTAATCATACACATGCATATACTTTATCTTTCGCCCTTTTCCTCCCTTCCTCCCTCTCTCTATCTTTCTTTCATTATCTTTCACTTGTTTGCATACATACACCCCCACTCACACACACTCACACACACACACACACACATGCACATATACAGATCTAAAATGTGTGCTCAAAAACATGCTTAGATAATGCACCCAAACAGTCACACATGAACATAGAGATGTGTGAGTGAAGACCTGCACAGTGAAGTTCCTCAACTTTGGGCTTACTTCAGCATTGTATCATGTAACCAGTGGTTCCAGACTGTTTTCAGAAGTGAGTGGGTTACTGTTGGATTCAGACAGATAGCACTGGCCATCATTCTCATCTGTGCTGGCCTAGGACTGGACCCTGCTGCCCTTCGGCGCCTTTCTTTTGTAGTTGTCGACTGGCCTTTCCCCGTGTATTGCTGAGACCATTGCTGATGCCATTGGTGCCCATCTGATCCTAGGATTTTTCCTTGGCAGTGGGGATTCATGTTAGGGTAGGTGTTCTCTGGATGTTGACATATGGGAATTTACATTATGTCGTGACTGGTAGTAAAAATCATGTGAACTTATTATGCCCATCTGGTGTTGATTTGGGATTCATGCTTGGATATATGTTAACTGAATGTTAGCATTGTTTTTATTCATACTATGGTAGATGGTAAATGGCTGTTACCTTTGCTGGAATTCATAAATGGGGGTTGATGATAACGGACTGCTGTCACATCAGTCATGGTCAGCTGTCTACGATTTGTTTGTTTTGTTTGTTGCATGCACTGGATCATGGTTAGCTTTCCCTTGAAAAGGGGTATTGTGAGATGTATGTTTGTTCCCTCAGGGTTATGAGAGACACAAATACAGAATTTGTACTGTATAAACATTTTGCATCCAGTTGTTCAAATGGTGTGTTCTAATGTTAAGATATATGTTTGTATGTGTGTGCGTGTGCGTGTGTGTGTGTGTGTGTGTGTGTGTGTGTGTTTGATGTGTCTGTCTCTTTGTGCCATAATAAGCACAGATTTAATCATGTAGTACCTTTTCATTCTGTTCTTCAGGATTAATTTGTGTGTTGTTTTATTTTGTAATAGTATGCATATGCATACTTAAGTCTTTGTTCCACATTAGATTCTGACAACAAAATGTAGGACCTGATTTAATGTTATTGGGCTACAAAACATTACCCAGTTACTTTTCACCCTTCTGTCTGTTATGGTGCTGTATATTTTAAAGTCATATAAAAAGAATTGCTGACTACTATGTAATCTTTCAATAACACGAAATCAAAAGGCAGTAGAAGATCAATCATCCTAGTTCTGTGGGAAAGTAAGAGTGATATTTGGAGCCATAAGGACTTCCATCAGGATGTTTCTAAGGTAGTAACATGAAGTTATTCTATCCCCTTTGAAACTGACATCCTGAAAAGTTCCTATGGGGAGAAAAATCACCACTATATTTCCAGACCAGGATATTGATTTTATGCTTAAACTCAGAACTGACAAAATGTGTATGCATGCATGCACACATGCTCATGTATTCACACACACACACACACACACACACACACACACACACACACACACACACACACACACACAAAGAAAGTGTGTTAATTTAACTAAGGGAATATACAGTCACATTTATAATGGTACGATCTGTAGAGTTACGAACATTATGAAATGTAGCAGACTCTGGAAACCAGTAAATCTTTACAAATTAAGTTCTTCATAACCGGCTGTGTGTAATTCAAGTTATCAAAATACCAACAACAAAAAAGAAAAAGAAAACCATATTTTGTTCATGCACACACAGGGTATGTAGTCATTAAAGCTGTATTCATATTCCTATGACAATGTGGGCAGATTTGTGATATCAGCTGTGTCTCCAGCAGTGGTGGTACCATCCTTGCTCAGTCTGTCTGAGCGGGGCTATATGGAGTGGAGAAGGGGGTGCCAACTCTGGTGATGGCAGCTGCCAGTATAGATGATGTCCTGGCTATTACTGGATTTGGGGTACTGATTGGCATCACATTTTCTTCAGGTGAACAGCTCAAGGTGTGCAAGTCTGTGTCTCTGTGTATTGCGTGTCTGTGTGTGCATGTGAACAAAAAGAGCTAGTCAAAATTCATTTGTATTTTTTCATATTATAGATCTGTCAATAGAATACAAATAGATACCGACCTTAAACAGCATGAAAGTGGATCTTTGCCGTATGATGTACCCACCAGCATGTGTGGAGCATATGACAGGATTGGAAGGTGTGGCATCCATACCGCAGTAACTGGTAGTCCTGGGGGCAAACAGATCAACAGCACTACTCTGTGTGATACCAGCTGCGTAGTGTAGTGGTTAACACTGCAGACACAGGCTGGAAGGTCATTGGTTCAGTCATACTGTGTGTGGTTTTCACTTTTTTAAGGGCTTGCTTCTGAGAATATTGCTCAATTTTTTTGTCCCATGCTGTGGTGTCTTTATGACTGTTATGTGGTCTGACCAGATTGGGACTCCGTCACATCATAATCATCCACATCCACATTCAGTGCTGCTAAAAGACTTCTGTGTTTTACTTTTCCTTTTTAATTAAAGAATTCTTCTGTATACAGCTTTCTATTCCATTTTCTTCATTTCAAACAAGATTCAATGTCTGCCTTGGCATTCTCTATCCAGGTTTGTTGGCAGTTGACATGAAATTGTCCCATTGTGTATATTTCATTTGGTATTTGTGCTAACCATGAACTGTGTGTACCACCTTGGTTTTTGTTTTGTTTTTTTTTTTTTTTTTTCTTTTTAATGGTAAAGATGGTTTAGACTTTGCTGTCAATCACTGTAATTAGATTCCTTTTGAAATGTTGTTGATATCGGATTTTTATGTTTTCTGATTCAATTATGCAAGCAACCTTGGTGAAATCCCCCCATATTGATTATTTTTAGAGCAAACAAAAATGCAGGCAGTACTAAATTCTGTAAAGAAGTTTCTTTGCCAATGACTACAGTCCCCAGTGGGTGTTATTGTTGTCTTACACTGCACCCAAGCAAGTTGACAGTGCATCATCTGGCTGGTTCATCAAGAGCAAAAGGGATGGAAATGTGCTTGCGTTCCCTTCCTCTCATTCCGATTCTTCTATTATTTGAAGCATGACTGCCATGAATTTGACAGAGTTCTTTAGTTTTTGTTTGTTTGTTTGTTTGTTTTAAATAGGAACCTGCATTTTCACTCTTTCTAGTGGCTGACTGGGCAGCAAATAAGTGACCAGTCGGCCTAAGAGGCTCCCTGACTCCAGTGATTGAGTATTGTGTAAGGAAAAAAATTCACTTTGGGCGAACTGCATTCGAAGAATTTCATATAATACTTTGCCTTAAGCATGTGTTTTGCATTTGTGCTTATATTTGCTTTCCCATTTCAGGTGATTTAGCATGGAACTTACTGAAGGGTCCTATAGAAGCTGTTGTTGGCATTCTGATAGGAACTGTCATGGGGATCATCTTGTGGTATGTGCCACAGAAGAACAGTGTAAGTTTGTTGTCTGGCTGTTTTATGTGAGTATGTACATGTGTAAGTATGTGTACATAAGTGTATGATTGCATTAAAGTTGTTTTGTGTGAATATGTATGTGTGTGAGTGTGTTTGCATATGTGTATGTTTGCATGAATATGAGCATTTGCCTTTGTTTATGTATGTGTGTGGGGATAGTTTATTTTTGTTCACACTGACATGTGCTTTGTCTGTATATGTAATGTGATGTAAATCAGTTGAGGTGGTGTACTGTTCATGCAAAACACAAGAAGATGAATTCTAAGATTTTCACGTAAAGGTTCATTAATATTGGTTGTAATCTTAAAACTGATTTTAAGAAAGTAGCTTTCAAAATTTTAGATATCAGCTAAAAGAATTCAACAGTTTATTCAATACATGCTTATCCTGGTTTGGAGTCAAAGTATCTTCAAAGGAAGCTGAAAGTGCGTCACTGGCCATATGTCATGCACACACATGGTTACATACAGACACTTCTTTACACACAAACACACACACAGACACACACAGACACACACACTCACACAGACACATAGACACACACACACACACACACCCACACACACACACACATACACACACACACACACGCACGCACGCACGCACGCACGCACACACACACACACACACACACACACACTCACACACATACACACACACACACACACACACACACACACACACACACACACGCACACACACACTCTCTCACACTGGACTTGATGACACTAGCATGGACATAAGCACTCTCACTCGTTTGCACATGCGCACACACCACTGAGCTAGCAAAAAGCAATAACGAAATGACTTGTTGATGTTTAATTCCACTAAATCCAGTGTGCATCATTCAGAAAGACAGTTCAACAGCTGAAGTCTGATGCAGTGTCTGATTCCTTCCATGTTTACAGAAACATCTGGTTTTCTTCCGGTCAGCCTTGGTCGTGGGGTTGTCACTGCTGGCTATTTTTGGCAGCAGCAAAGTGGAGTGGTCTGGGACAGGGCCACTGGCAGCTCTGACCTTGGCCTTTGTGGCGGCACTGCGATGGCGAAAGGAGTCAAAAGAGGGAGAAAATGTGAGGCTCATGTTATTATTGACTGTGTAGTTGTCCTTGAAAAGCTTTGCTGTGTAGGTTTACAGATATTGTGCCTAGATAATACAGAAGAGAGTATGTTGTCTTTTAACCTAATGGGATACCATAAAATGTCATTCTAATAGCTACCATACTGCATTTTGTATTAACACAAGTCAGTCAGGTAGCTCACTATATCTCATTTATCCTTGTAAGTGACAGTAATGAAAAGAATTGACATTATGTGGACAGAATCCTGTGGAAGATGTGATGGGAGCACTGTGGATGATCTTCCAGCCTCTTCTCTTTGGTCTGATTGCTGCTGCTGTGGAAATCAATAAGCTGAAAGCCGACACTGTAGGTAAGCCAACAGCAAATGTTACGTTTGAATCAGTATGGATAACCTGATAGAGTAGAACTTCTGAACAAACACCTTCAGAAATCCTTAAAAATGAGGTTTTGAGAGTCTTTGTTAAGAGGAAGACTACTATAGACCAATACAGACAGTTAAAAGGTCATTAAAAGGAGGTGATCTTTACTCGGGTGTATTTATTGGGAAGGCATTCAGCAGGCAGAACTTGTGTCTGTTGACTTTTTTAATGGCTTATATGAAAAGTATGGGAGTGGTGTTTTCCTCATTCATCCTGTCCAGACAAACTGTAATGAATCCTTGAGATTCATTTTAATGTGAGATTTCTGTTTAAGTGTTCATGATTCCTTAAATTTTGTATCATCTCTTGATTTCAGTCAGGCCTAAATGCAGTCTTGATCAGGAAATTCTTGACCAGATGGATCAGCCTGCCCATTTGATGGAAATGGGAGCATTTGTGTGAAATTAATCCCATTCTCGTTTTTTTTATGCTTCTGTTTTTAGTATGTGGATATACAGAACCTCATGTTGTACTCAGATATGAAATCTCAGTCTTGGACTGTGGTATAAAATCTCAGTCTTAAGCGTAACTGGTTCTAAGTGAACTGCAGTTGTGCTTTATTTTTAGTGGCTTTCATAGATTGTCATTGTAAAATCAGTTCAGAGTTCAGTATTATTTCAGCAGTGAATATTACAGTACTTCTTTTTCTTCCTTTTCTTCATTCTTGATTATATTCTTGTTCTTTTTATTTCCAGTAAACAGTGTATAAGAATGGAGTTTTGTGTGGGCAGGACTGGGAATAGCTGTGCTAGGCATTGGGTTGGTGGTGCGTTCCTGTGTGGCCTTCTTGGCTGTCTTTGGTACCAACCTTACTGTTAAGGAGAAGGTGTTCATTCCGTTTGCCTGGCTACCAAAAGCTACTGTTCAGGTAGACTGCAAGTGCATCTGTATGTCCATTGTTGTTTGATGTGTTCATGATTTTGTATGTGTTCGTGGGCACGTGAGTTATGTGTTCATGTATGTATGTGATACCTGTTTCATGTGAATGTGTATTGATTCTTTTTCATTTTTATTGATATTCAGTTTACTGCCATGGATAACCTTTGATTATGTACATCTAAAACCCTCATTTTCAGTTAATCAAAGTAAGGAGAAATATTGTAACAGAAATCTAATCAACAGAATTTTACAGTGAATTGATGATTAACTTTAGTAGAAATGGCGAGGAACCCCCGCCAATCTCCCTGACTTTGAATGGACTTAATACTTGCCCATTCACTGAATCAGCCAAGTTCATGCCAGCACATAGTATAGCCATCCAGTCCCCTCCAATCCCATGCACTCCAGCCTCTTCCCATTTATGCTCAGTTGCGCCACATCATGTTTATGAAGGGAGATTGAGGGGAGGGTGGGTGGGGGAATGAGTTGATGAGAGGAAGGAATAGCACAGCTCTCCAGGCTCTGTGTCTCTCTCTCTCTCTCTCTCTCTCTTTGGGTGGAGGAAGGAAGAGGGGATGGGAGGAGAGAGTGTCACAGCTTTATACAGTACAGGCAGCCCACTGCCTACAGCTAACTGGTCTGTAGGACAGCCAGCCCCCTTCCTGCCTTTTCCTCTCTCTCTGTTAGTAGCTCATGCAGTGAAACCTGATTGGCGAGCTGCTCCAGTGGTAGAGGAGAAGGGGATTCGGGAGAGGGTGGGTAAGGGGAATGGGCTGATGAACTGATTTGGGGGGGGGGGGGGGGGGGGGGGAGTGAAGGAGTAGGGAGAAGGTGTTAGGTATACTGTCATGATGTTTCTGCCTTAAAAAAAGTGGGTCAGTCATTCCTCCTCTTCTGTGTATGTGTGTTTGTGTGTGTATGATTTTCTTTTTGTGTGTGTATTTGTGTGTGTATATATGCACATGTGTGCATGAATGCATAGATGTGCTAAACCATTGGTCAGCTTTAGTACTTTGATAAGTATGCAACACTTCTGCATCTGAGAATTATGCAACAGAAAAGTGACACATGCACACAAGGCATGTGAGCTGTTCCTGCAGTCCAAGCCTCCCTCTCCCTGTGATAAGGGGAAGGGAGGGGAGGAGCATTCACCAGTGTTGGGAGGCAGGATTAGCAACAACAGAGCTGTGAGAAGAAAACTCCTCTGCTCCACACTGCTGTATAACCTATCAATGAACTTCGACGTTGGTTTATTTGTTTGCATCAGTCGTCTCTCTTGCTCTCTCACACACACATACATGCACCCATAGACACAGAAACACCCATACTCATACACACATACATGCACCAACAGACACAGACACTCACACACACACACACACACACACACACACACACATCACACTGTAACCTCCCATCCCCCATTCCTCCTCCTTCCTACCCACTCTCTCCCCCCAGCCTTCGCTTCCTAGCTGTCTTTTGGTATTCTTTCACCAGACTATGATGCACTCTACGTTCTCTACTTTGTCAGATTTCATGTGCGCCATTACATTAGGTTCAGCAGGAGGGTAGGACAGTGGATTGTAGTAAACTGAGAGAAAAATGGGTGAAGATTGGATATAGAGAAGGGAGAGAGAGACATTCACAAAGACACGGGGAGGGGGTGTTGGGTAGGGGGGGGGGGGGAGGTGGGTGGAAGGAGGGAAGGGAGAGTGGAGGGGAAAGAAGGGGTGTGCAACTTTGTCTCTGTTCTATGTGTGTGTGTGTGTGTGTGTGTGTGTGTGTGTGTGTGTGTGTGTGTGCAAATGCGTTTTTTTTTTTAGAGTCACTCTTTCTCTTCAAAAGCTACCCCTCACCTCATTATTAGAATATTACTAACAACCCTTCCATCATTCATCTTCCAATGTCTATTCACACACAACATCAGGGTAAGCCGGGTACTTACTGTAGTGGATGAAAATAGTTGAACAGAAATCTTATCAACAGAATTGTACAGTGCTCACCTCATAATCAAATTTTAGTAGAACCAAACTCTAATCAACATAATTGTATAGTGCTCACATCATAAACAAATAGAACCTACATCTAATCAGCAGATTTGTGCACTGCTCACCTCATAACAGAGAATAGTTGAAAACAAAATCTAATCGATGGAATTGTACAGTGATCACCTGATGATAGAAAAATAATTGAACAGAAATCTAATCACAATTCTGCAGTACTCGCTTCATAATCAAAAAGAGTTGAACAGAAATCTTATCAGAGAGCTGCAAAGTACGCACCTCGTCACCCCTAGCGGAGGAGAAACCTCTGAACAACGACAGTGTTTATAGCTATGAAATAACGAATGTTTGTTAAGTTTGACCAGCAGACTGAACAGTATGAAAATGGTTGTATCATGTATTGCTGATGTTCATGTGCAGATTTACAAAAGAAATCCAGAAAACTAAACGGGGAAGGCATAGAACTTCTGTGACTATTCAATGACTGAGCGATGCCATGATCATTTCCTTGTATAGTGGTTGTGATGGTGATTATTTATGTCTGCTGATGACCTCTACCAGTATTGTTATTTTGAAGTTTTTATTTTAGAAATGCCAACATTGAATGCAATCAAATCTGAGAATGTTCTCGAATATGATAACTGTCTTCAAAGTGCAGATTTGTTGTTGTTGAAACTTGCACCTTCTGGTGGGAGAGGTTAATCTGAAAAACTGAAAGAAAAAAAGGAAGATGGACTTTATCTTTGCATGTCTTAAATGATTCCCCGGGTTTAAGTTTTGTTAAATCTTTAAAGATTGGAGGTAATTTCAATTCTCAGGTTGTGTATTCTGTTCAGGCTAGGATTGGTATTGCTTTCTCCTGGTGCTCAGCAGTCATTCTCTCTCTCTGGCTGGTATATGTGAGTGAAGTTGTTAGTAAAGTTAGGGGTGAAGAATTTTAAACTGAAGTCGTGCAGTGGCAGGTAATGCAGATTACACTGAAAAAACTCGCATTGTAGGCTAAAGTGATACTGTATGTGTGTGCTTCAGGCTGCCATTGGAGCTGTGGCCTATGACATGGCAACCACAAACAAGAAAGAGGAGTATATTGGTTTTGGGGAAAATGTGAGCTGCATTACATCTTTATTTTTATCCTTTTTAATGTTTCAAGAGCTTTAAAGCATTTTTTGTAAGTTTGTTTGACATTCAGCTCATACTAGTAGTGACATTCTGCTCAGATCACCAGACAGTGACATTGTACGCATATCATCAGACAGTGAGATTGTCATCAGAAAGTGAGATTCTGCACATATTGTTGCTGAGATTCTGTTCAAAATCATCAGACAGTGACGTTCTGTATATATCATCAGACAGTGACAATCTTGAGATTCTGCTCTAATCATCAGTAAGCTTCTGCTCAGAATCATTGGACAGTGATATTCTGCAACACTTCCTCTTTGTAAGTTTGATACTGTTTGATACAGATTTACAGTCATGTTCTGGTGGGACTGCGTAAATCAAAAGTGTCTATCATGTGCCATTCAGTGACTTAATTCTTTAAAGGTTCTGTAGAAACTCTTGGTTGTGTTTGCTCTGTTCTTAGTAGTTAAATGTTCATACACAAACCAGTTCAGAAGAAGGAAACATTTAAGACAGTGCGTATTATTCAGTGTTTAACTTTGAACAAATATATTAAAACCCAAATCCCATGAAAGGTGGATAAGCTGCTGTGTTGGAACTAAGAGAAGATGTTGACCAGCACAAAGCTGATTTTTACACAGCTGGTTTTCAGCATAGATTTTGAGGATCTTTACACATGGTTTTATCAGATGACCACAGTTGCTATCAAAATCTACTTTTAAACTTTCATATTATATCTGATTTATATTTGTATACCTGTATGTATATGAGAGTGGGTACTTATCTTCTGCCAGTCATATGATCCCTGGCAACAGCCCTCATTTGTAATTATTGTTTTTAGGATCTTTGTTCAAATCCTTGGGACCATTTTCATTTCAGATCCTTCAGT
>JADBJO010000117.1:700000-715000 GCA_016801955.1 Conus betulinus
ATCTGTCTGTCTGTCTATTAATCTATCTATCTAAAAAGCAATTGTAAAAGTAAAAATCAAAACAAGCAAGTTTACGATATATAATTACCAAATTTTTGGATTTACAGCCTTCTTCAGAGTGCATGTACTGTAGAAGCAAGGAACATCCCCACCCTCGACCTTCACTTCCCCTTCTCCTTAAACAAAATTCACAAAATCATGCAATGAAATGAAGATTTTTTTTTAAGGTACTAAAATTATCATCATAATACACAAAAAGGGGCAAAACAGGGCGTGGAGAAGAAGCGGGAAGCAAGTGCCGGAAGAAGGATAGTCAGTTGAATTCATGTTGTTTTATAAACCAAGCCGACTATTAGGGGGGGTAGTAGTAAAAACAGAGAGAGAGAGAGAGAGATTCTGTAAGTGTTTTGGTCTAATATGTATTCAATGAAACTGATTTTGTTTATTATTTTTGTTTGTTTGAAATGAAGCGCGCAAAGGCCAGGGGAAAGGAGCAATAGCCTAGTCTGTGGCAACTCCGCGTTTAATGTTTTCTTCCCCTTAAATGGGTACTATTTAGGCCTACTCTACATTCCAACACGCTGACTTGTTCATAAAGAACAGCCATCTGGCTGCTGGCCTCTCAACGTGATGGGCACGCGCAGCTGGATTGCTTAGATCGAACTCCTTACAGCAAATATCAAGATGGTTTGACTCGCCGTGCTAACCACGAGGCAAAGTCTGATGACTGCGTAGAATATAACATAAAATGCCAAAGACAAATAAAAACTTTCACCAAACCAAAACATCAGAACAAATCCACACGCAGGGGCACTGACTCTCCACTGGTCAACAGCAGACCCATACGTTCTCAAACCTAAAACCTAGACGGTTTTCATCACCGCAGTTCTGTGGTGCGGCACGATAGGCCGGCGCTGTTGATACGAGTACCCCAAAGGGAGACAAGCAGCAAGCTGTTAAAATTGCAATGGGCTGTGTCTGCAGACTCCATGTTTGCATATCACAAAGTACACAAGTAGGAGGTTAGGAGGGGGTGGGGATATGAGCCAAAGGGAGGGATCAAGTGGAGGTGACACATTGAAGGACGAAGAGACTTTACGAAGCAGGGTGAGAGGCAGAAGAAAAAGCTATCACAGACCGTGGGCGGGGCTTTCAGCATAGGTGATACGTAACGCCAAGGGAAAGTTCGGTAGACTGATTCCTTACACTTAAGTGCTTAAGACGAGAGGAAAACGAGAAGAGTGACTTTGTCGTCGGCGATGACATATCTCATTGGTCAGGGGGATTAGCGAATGCAACTGAACGTAAAGAACATTGTTCAGTGGATACAGTAAAGAACAAAACTGTGGCAGACCAAAGAAGACAAACAACCTGACTGTGTCGGAGAAAGCTGCCTCATTTGCCATTGAGAGCCAAGGCCACGGAGGGCGTTAACCTGTTATTCACCTGCTGGGATGCAGGGCGAGGAGAGGGCGGAGAGTGGGTGAGGAGATGATGTGACTAGTGGTGAAATGGATGAACGGGAGGAGGTGATGGGGTGGGAATGGGAGGTAATAAGGGAAAACTCATGAGGGGTGAGGGTTGGAGATCAGTGTGACTTGAGAATTCACGATCGTAGGAAGCGGTGATGTTGTAAAGTCCGAAGCACAACACAAACTGTTACTGAGCCTGTAGTGTCGACAGTTTGATTTGTTCGCATTCCACAACATTCTTCGGATTAATATGTAGTTTTTGTCAACTGTCTTTTAATTTGTTGAACAACAATACGTAACGTAATGATGAAAGGTGCATTTGTCAAACAATTGAACCTTTAACAACATGGATGTTAAAAAATTACTATTAAGTGTCGTGAGAACAGGTGATAGAGAGAGGGGGTGGTGTAGTGGTTGTTCCCTCGATTTGAAATGAGAGAGAGGAGGGTGGCAGCGTGTCTTTCTGTCTTCCCTCCTGCCCCCTTCCTAAATAAAAAAGGGGTGGGTGGAGGAAGAGAGAAAGGAGGAAGAAGCGGAGAAGGAGGTCAAAACAAATCGTACCGCACTTTTTGCTGTAGATGTTTTAAAGTAACATTGTCAAGAAAACAAACTACGTCAGGCCGGCAAGCCAATCTCTCTTGAGTCCCCTAGTTTAAGATTTCTTTTCCTAGACGACAGGTCTCCCAGCTGATTTAAATTATGGAGCAATTTTTACCGGTAAGGAGTTTCAGTCTCATATAAACATTTACGGTTTCTGCCAGTCTTGAACTACTCCCGAGACCACCACCATCCCCCACTTTCAGGTCTTTCTACGTCACAGAGATATGTCAGCGGCGCGATGTAGCCTAAGCAGATGTATGTACTGTACTTCAGACCGCTTCATCAATATGCCCTTCAACCTCAAGTCGAGGGAGGAGGACGGTATCAAGCCATGGTTGGCAATACAGTTTGTACTGGTAGGACAGCTAGGTTTCAGGGCACGAGAGATGACGTGAGTCTGTAGGGCAAACGTGTGTGTATGATAATGGGCAGTAGTTTTCAAGAAGAATCCTGGTTCTAACATGAGTTGGTTAAGTGGATGTATAATGTAAATTGTTCAATCACTTTGGCCAACAGCTGATTTCGTTTAAGATCGTAAGATCAACGCTAGAATATAATGGTAAATATATTTCAACGTAACCTTAAAAAACGCCGAAGATATCAAGCATGTCTCTGTCTGATGACTGCAAACTAGATGGCCGAGTCTTAATAGGAACTTGTTTTAAAACTAAGTTCAGTCGAAGCACTTTATAGCAGAATTGTTATTTATTTTCCATAAAAAAAACGAAATTCGCTGCCAAACAATAAAGTTTAGAACTGGTAACATCCGCTAACAAACCAAGCGTTTCGGTGGACAGCCAGAGGAAGAAGATGAAGAAGACGGCCAACGCTGAACTGCAGCAGACCATACAACGTGACCCCCAGATAATGCACATGAACTAGATCAACGGTCAGAACGCAAACCGCTGACCGTCCCTGCTGGACAGTGATGACCACCTTGTGCGTCAGACAACGCGGGACCTTCTCTGCAATTGGTGGATACCGTTTCTTTTTACTTTGACTCCCATTGGTTGCCATAGGCTGATCGCCATATAGGCTGATCTGGTGCGGACAAACTCCCAACACCCAACCGTCTTACACCTTTCGATTCACCGTTCAGGTACAGAGAAATATTCGGACACCAGTTCTTATTTCCGATTAAAAAAGAGTAAAGAATCAGAAGAAAAGGAAAGAAAGGCGAAGAAGAGGGCGCAGGCAATATCAAGCTTTACATTGTTTCAATTCATCAGTTTTCAAGTGCCAGTCAGTCACTCTGTGGTTGTCACCTGTGTGACTTTTGAGGCGTGAAATTATGCCTGAGGATACACAGGCTGGTCTGAGACTGTTGTCAGGCAGCAGCAGCAGCAGAACCAACAGAAACAAAGGTAACTCACCTGCTTTTATTTTCCAATCACAACGAAGCCCCTCTCCCCAATCTCCCCCCCCCCCCCCCCCCCCTCTCTCTCTCTCTCTCTCTCTCTTTCTGTTTGCTTCTGACTATAAGGTATTGAATATTTTGCCTTTAAACATGAAATTACAATATAATAAAACTATTTTCCTGTTAAAGATATTATCAGGAAGAGCCCCACCCTCCCTTACTAGTATGTTTTCAAATTGATAACCATTCGTCTAGGATAGTATAACCGCGTCCTAGAATTGATCTTTTAAAAACTAGTCTGACTTACTCAGGCAGTTGTTTGTGGAATGCTATTATTTACAAAATCAATTTTTAAATACCAGTCTTAATGTGTTCAACGAAAGGTATCACTCATTATTGACAGAATTAGAAAAAAAAAAAAAAAAAAAGTTCCATGAGTCGTTTTTGTCATCCCATGTTGATCTCTTTCCTTCCCACCCCCCTCCCTTTTTCCCCCTCCCCCTTTCTGCCTATTCTTCTTGTTTCTATCTATCCCCCCCCCCCCCCCCCCCCCCTCTCTCTCTCTCTCTCTCTCTCTTCCTGATATCGTCCTCTTCTTTACCCACCAACTCTCTTCTCTGCCTGTGTGACTCTTCAAGCAACTGTATCCTTGCATATTTTACTAGAGTGTTGCTTGGCATTTTTTCCCCTTAGTAACATGTTACATGGCTCATGAACAGCCCGACAGGGGACTTCTTCCATGCAACTGTTGGCGTCCGACAGGACTGTCTGCTCTCCCCGACCCTCTTCAGCCTGTACTCGGAGAATATCATGCGCGAGGCCATCGAAAACTTCAACACCATCATGTCAGTTGGGGGCAGGCCCATATGCAATCTGCGCTTCGCTGATGACATAGGTCTACTCGGCAGAAGCAAAGACGAAATCCAAGACCTAACCAGCAGGCTAGAAGACCGAGCCAGTGCATATGGGATAGAAATCAGCGCAGAAAAAAAAAAAAAAAAGCAAGGCGAGAGTGAATAACAGCAATGAAGACAAGACCGTAAACTTCACAATGAACGGACAAAAGATAGAAGAGGTGGAGGCGTTCAAACACCTCGGCCCCCCCACTTACGAAAGACGGTCGCTGTTCAACAGAAATCAGCGTCAGATTAGCTCTTGGCCACATCAGCTATGACAAAGCTCACAAAACTGTTGAGAAGCAATAAGATCAGCTTCCCTACAAAACTCAAGCTGTATAAAGCCTCATCCTCTCAATCTTCCTGTATGGATGTGAGAGCTGGACCTTGACGGCAGAGTTGGAGAGAAGGATCCAAGCCTTTGAAATGAACTCGTACAGAAGAGACTGCTCCACATTTCCTCTCTCTCTCTCTCTCTCTCTCTCTCTCTCTCTCTCTCTCTCTCTCTCTCTCTCTCCAGCGGTCGTTCTCCACCCCTTTCTCCCTCTCACCCTCACACAATCTCTTCCTCTAAATATGAATTGTTATGAGTTCATTGTTGTATATGTGCTGATATGCAGTTCTGTGCAATGTTTTCTTTCGTATATTTAGATATCTTTTCCTTGTCTGAAGGCTGGATGAAAAAAAGACACCGACTCTGCGCTTATACGATCCCTCATTAAAAAAAAAAAACAAAAAACATTTTCGTTCGTTCGTTCGTTCATTCATTCTCTCTCACACATACAGACGCTCTCTCTCTCTCTCTCTCTCTCATATGTGCATGCTTACTTTTGCTCACACACATACACATATGCACGCACAGGTGCACACAGTCACTTATACAAACGCACGTACATGTACATACTTAAGATTTCTCTAACAGTTTGTTATCATGATAGAAGCACAGTATTATCTCAATAACAGAAAGACTTTATAGCATCTAATAAAACAACTTGCGACTCGGTTTATGAATGACCTGACAGAGACAGAACAAGATACAAAGCATATAAACGTACTCCCAGTTTATCTTCCTGAAAAAACGTCACAATCAAACTCGCGTCATAATGTATTTGACGTCACAACAAGCACGCGTCATAATGTGTTTCGTCACTAAGATATTCTATAAAGAAGAAAAGCCGTTTGGGGCCGTTATAGTCGTTAGTAACGGCTATTCTGGTAAAATAAAACATCGGGCATCATCCGTGCCCCATAATGAACATACCTACAAATTTTCAGAAAGATCGGTCCAGAAGTTTTTGTCTGGAGCGAGCGGAACACATTCTGACCACGGACACACACACACACACACACACACACACACGACGGACTGACAGACAGACAGCATTTCTTCGTTGCCATTGTAAAGCACTGCCTGTTCTGTAAGAAGCGGGAGTACAAAAACTAGTTCGTGTTCAGTCAATATAATTCGAGCATGGCAAGTTATTTTGTATTAAGAACAGAATGAAATGTAACATACCAAAGATGAATTAAAAAAGAACTGTCTTTGTGTGTACCATGACAGTGATTGTGGAAATGTCTTGCAGGTGCACGGTGGGGCAGAAAATAAAAGCCAAGGAAAAGCTCTCTCTATGTGGTGTGCAACCGCAACTATCTTTGACTGTGTGACTCTTCACCTGTTTGTTCTTTTTTTACCTGACTGATAAATGACCGCCGATAAATACCTGTCTGAACATGTTTTTTTTTTCTTTATTACTTTCTTCTGTTTCTGTTTATTGTTGTTTTGGGCTGACTGAAACAAAAACATACATGAAACTGCTGAAACGACTGTACAATAAATCTGACCAGTCAACCAGGCTTGCTGAATGAAAACAAAAACTGATTTATATATTCTTTCGTTTTGTTTATTTGTTTATTTATTACTTATTCATTTATTTATGTATTCATGTGTTCACTTGTTGGTTACTCACTTTTTTCAATTCAGTCTGCTCTGGTCCTTCCGTAGGCCTACTACGTACTGCTTTTGCATCTACTCTGTCACTCGTCCTGCAAAAATGTTTTCTTCCATTTGTGTTCGTGACAGCGGATTACACACAACGGACAGATATATAAAGTGGGAAAAATCACAGAGAATTCTCCAATGACATTTGATTATTACTATTTATAAGAGAGAACTTTTCCATATGAATACATATAAATAACACACATGTAATACTAAGTAGGGCGCGCAACTGAAATACTTTCGTATCTCTCTCTCTCTCTCTCTCTCTCTCTCTCTCTCTCTCTCTCTCTCTCTCTCTCTCTCTCTCTCACACACACACACACACACACACACACACACACACACACACACACACACACACACACACACACACACACGTGCGCGCGCGCGTATGTGAGCATGTGCACACACGCACGCACACAGGAACAGACATGCATATACACAAACTCAACCGCTAATCTGCAATATGTACCGACAGAAAGAACGGTGAGAGAAAGCTAAACACAGGAAGGCACAGAGACGGAGAATTGGAGGAATGGGTGTGTGGGAGTCACATAAATTACAGCCCGACCGGTTAAGCCGATGCTGCCGTCTACCCATGCGTTAACACATTCATCCTCTTTTGCACTAGAAGCATAGAATACAATCCACAGCAAAAAGCTAGGTTACAACTATTCATACTTCTTTGGACCCCCAACACACACACACACACACACACACACACACACACACACACACACACACACACACACACAGAGATTATACAAGCGCAATCACATTAATTTCAGACTCAAGGATTTCTTCGGGAAGCCATCCTCGCAGGAACTTACAAAGCTTAGCTGTAATCGCATGCAGGTGTCTTTCCTATCTGTCCCTGTCTTTCAAAACGATTAAAAATACATTTACCATTAGATTTGTTCTCTCCCACTTACATTTATAAATATACAACGTTGCCATTTGACATAATCAGATCCAGGATCTTGTCTGGAAAATATGCGTTGTTGTACTCCAAACAGTACAAATAGTTCTGGGAGAAAAATCACTCTCATAATGTGCACGCTTGTACACAATGGTTCTTTGAAAACCAGGCCAAAAGGCAATAGCAACTGGACAGTTTCTTCATGAGTGATCAGGAGTTTCTCTTTCATTCTCACAAAAATCTGTAATAGCCGTGAATAATTTACGTAAATGTAAGCGCCTATTGGTGGGCAAAATTCTGTTGTATTATTCCAGTTTAAACACCGTTTCGGTCGGACATTCAAGCTTGTGTACATGCACATTTTGAAATTTGTTTTCCAGATCAGATTTTCGTTCTGTCGATTCAAGTTCTCTCCACTAGTAGCATCTCTGTGGGCACTCACAAATATTATGCTAAATTTATTATTAAGAACAATGCCTTCAGAGATGCGAGAACGACATACACTGGGCATGTAGGCCTACACACATTTTGTAATATTGTAAACGAGCCCAAACGAGACTGAGGCCACTGTGCGTGAATTTCTGTTCGCGGATGACTCTTTATTGGCTGTAGATTCTCACAGGATCATCCAGGGCATGACTGACCGTTTTGCAACACTCTGCAGACGTTTTGGCCGCGCTACTCATTTTGAGAACATATTCTATCCTTTTTACTCCACGAACCGCCAGTGCTCCACCTCCACTATCTGTTGACATCAGCAACAGAGAGATCAAGACTATGAAGAAGATTTTTCCGTGCCCTTTATTCTGGCTCCCCGTCCACAGTCTCTCGCCCTGTCTAGTCCCTCGGCTGCCCCTGCACGGGCAATCCGCAGGGGAAAGTCAAAGTCAAGTCAGACAACAATGAATGCATCGCTGCCGAGCGCCTTAAGTGGTGTGGTGTTCGGTAATGACCATGGAGACGCTCTGCGCTCTGGGTAGCAACAATAGCAGCGAAGGATCACTAAACAAAGAGGTAGCACCGAGAATCGCAAATGCCTGCGCTGTCTCCAGCAGACTCACTAAAAACCTGTGAGAAGATACCGGCATCAGGTTTTCCATCCAGACTGCTGCTGTCAGACAGAGGTCGTCAGCGCTCTGCTGAACTGATGTGAGATTTAGATCACCTACTGATGATACATCCATCAGGTTTAAAAAGTTCACCTCCGTTTCTAGCACAAGATCTGCAGCACCATGGGGCATGACAAAAGCGTCTAGCCTCAGGTTCTGATCAAAGTATGAACTCCCAACCTTTGAGAGTTTACTCATTAAGAATTACCTGGGATGGACAGGACAGGACACCCCCCTCCCCCCAGCTATTGCTCTTATGCGGCTGAATGTAATAAAGGTAGCTTGACCTATATGATCGAAGCATAACAACGAATACTGGCTAGACTGTGAAGCCATGAAGATAAGCAGATCACTCACAGAGTACCTGGCATTCAACTTATGGCGCAGCCACCAGCCATGAAAAAGGGTAGGTTCTGTCAGGTTTTATAGCACGTGGCTAGTTTTTTAGGCCGAAGCAGAAAGTAGAAGCCATCTTTCTTTACAAGACGAAAGTCACTGTTCTATTTCTTTTAATGAAAGTTTTTTTTTGTTTTTTTTTTTTTTTTTTGAGTTTAGCGTAAACAACACTGTTCAGGGGGTCTCAGTGTACAGGTCAAATAACTGTCATTTATGTAGATTGAAATCGCCGTGCTTCTGAATTCTTTTTTTTAAGTGGAAAGTTTTTAGCTTGGCATTTGGGGCCAATAAATTAATACCATGTGTTATTAAAAACAAACAAACAAACAAACAAAAAAAAAACGTGACTTGCAAACTCCTTGCGTTCCTGCGCCATAGAGAGGGCACAAGTGTTTGGGAGTGAAAAGTCAGCAAACGATTGAAAAGTGGAGGGTCACGCAGACTGTGCTGGCACATAAAAAGAATTAAACTTTGGATCATCCACACAATGGTTCAAAGGCGAGATTTTGCCACGGATGTTTTGGTGAGGGCTGATCCTCTGAGTGAGCCTAGGTATTATCCACATACATGAAAATTCAGAGCATGGAAATAAACGTTGAAGTACTGAGCTGCAAAGGAAACATAAAAACAGATTTGGCAGATTACTTCCATTGTCTTCGATTAGCCCACATGTGGAAATGCCCAGTTTTGATGGATCCACGTGGCTCAGTGGGATATTATTAAAGTGTTTATTTTATTTTTTTTTTTTATAGTTTGTTAAATACTTAATGCACACACACAGACACAGACAGACAGACAGACAGACACACACACACACACACACACACACATATACATATATATATATATATATATATATATATATATATATATATATGTATATCTATACACACACACACACACACACACACACACGCGCGCGCGCGCGCGCACACACACACACACACACACACACACACACACAGAGCCAGTAGGCGGAACATCGAGCAGGGGGAGTATTGACAGGATAAATTTGAGCAAGGCAAGCAAGTATGGATCTGTCAATACAGCAGAATATTGAGTTGACCACAGAAGGACAAGCCCATTAAATTTCATGGTGGGTACGAAATGCGGATCTGGATAAAAAGATGGATTCAAGATCAGTTCAGCAAAATAACGCAAAATCCAGTGAACTGACTGGTACGAAATGTTGCCAAGCCTGTTTATATGCCGCCGGAAAGTTTCCGGTCAGAGCGAATCAAATCGAGATCTAAATGCCTGCTGCAAAGAAGGCAACGGGGACGATTCGTTTATGTGCAAATAACATGGCCATGGGAGATCACTCTCACAAGCATCACACACCTAGACCTTTTGTTTTTGTTTTTGTTTTTTACACTGTGTTTAAGAGTTTCTGGAGGGTTTAGGATTAGACCTGGTTAAGTTAAGGGTAGATTTGGGCTAGGGTAAGTTTCTGGAGCAGTTTTCAGCTGATGTGCAGAGGACAGAATTTTATACAAAATTTACATATTGCTTTCATCCAATGGCCCCCTCTTCATACTTGCCATTAAACTGGTGTATTTATCGTATTTCACTTTATACTGCTAAAATCTCTGAGAAAAACTTGCCTTCTTTTTCATGGTAGACTCAGCAGACTGGTATGCAACCAGCTCGTATTCGGAATGTTTTGTTTCTTATCAGTTGGGACATTTTGTTTGATTAGAATGTAGTTATTAGTATTTACATAAGGGGACATTTGATGAGTCTGGTTTTTTTTTTTTTTATGTTAATTGCATGTTTTCCAGATATACCTGGAACAGGATCTGATGCCCAGACCAAACCGAAAAATCACAACACAGAAACTATCAATGACAAACATGAACTGGAAGGTCTTATTCGCACAGACACCGAGACAGACCATCTGGATAAAAACAAGAACCATTTTGACGATGGCTTCAGTTCCAACAGAACAACGACAATCGAGGAGGACGAAGACACTGAACGGAAACGATGTCTGGGTTTGAGAAGATTCTGTCAGAATTTCACAGCTCCTCTGCTGGTGGAGAGCCACCCTTTGCCGCCCAGTCCCTCCAAGCTGGACCACCTGAAGCGGGCTTTCTTTTGTCCGCCTTTCGGGCGCGTGGGAGCGTTTCTCCTGGTGGTGGTGATGTTCTTCATGTGGTGGGGGGGTGCTCATCTCCATGACCAAAGAGGAGGCTTTGCCTGGGGGTACCGTCTTCTCCATGTTCGTCTTCTTCTTGGCCTGTTGGTGTGCAGGTTACCTGATCCAGCTCATCCACCTGCCGCCTTTGTTTTGGTACGACGAGGAGGCTGTTTATGAGCAGGTGGTTAAGGTGTGATGGAAAGTAATGTCATTGGATGAACGGAGTGTATGCGTAGGAGCTGGGGGGGTGGTGGTGAGTGGGAACGGGGATGACAGGTGGGGATGGGTGCATGCATGCATGCATGTGTGTGTGTGTGTGTGTGTGTGTGTGTGTGTGTGTGTGTGTGTTGTTGTTGTTGTTGTTGTTGTTGTTGTTGTTGTTGGACGTTCATGCAGAAAGACTGTTTGGGGGAAAGGTTGGACTGTGTTCCTGGTATTGACGTTGTTGGGCGTTTATACAGGAATGCTGCTGGTCGGAATGTCTCCTGTCAACGTTCCTGGTATTGATGTTGTTTGACATTTATACGGGAGTGTTGTTGATTGAGAATGGCTGTTGTAAATGTTTCTGGTATTGAATTTGTTTGATGATGTTCATACAGGAATATTTTTGATGAGAATGGTTTTATTCAATGTACCTGGTATTGAAGTTGTTTTGACGTTTGTACAGGAATGCTGTTAACGGGAATCGTTCTGGGCAATGTTCCTGGTATTGATGTGGGTCGTCACATAGACCCGACATGGTCTTCCGCTTGCAGGTCAGGCATGTATCCTCTTTCTCTTCTACCAGTTGCTTTTGCTGTCACCATGCCACATGCGAGCGTGCGTGCAAGCATGCTTGTGATCTTTTTTCTTCTTTTCTTTAATCATCTCCTCTCTCTCCTCTCTCTCTCTCTCTCTCTCTCTCTCTCTCTCTCTCTCTCTCTCTCTCTCTCTCTCTCTCTCTGTGTGTGTGTGTGTGTGTGTGTGTGTGTGTGTGTGTGTGTGTGTGTGTGTAAAAAACAAAATATTGATATTAATCTAATTTATCTCTCTCTTTGCCTCTGTCTCTGTCTCTCTCTCTCTCTCTCTCTCTCTCTCTCTCTCTCTCTCTCTCTCTCTCTCTCTCTCTCTCCCCCCCCCCCCCCTCTCTCTCTCTCTCTCTCTGTTAAAAGGTGTATTGGTTAACCCTGTGTGAAATCGCTGTGTTCACAAGTTCAGATTGTGTGTTTACGTAAGCGCTTTTTAGGATGTTCTGAGTTTTTATTCGCATGTTTCCTGCACATTATTCTTAACTAAATGTTACCAAAATTACCAAAAGTGCACATGGAAGAAGTCAGGCCTGGGCCGTGCAAAAACCATACTCACGCACTGTGAGTCTCAATCGCCATCTTGCTGTGACGTCACACTACGGAAAAGAAGGATTAAACAGAGAGAGAGAGAGAGAGAGAGAGAGAGAGAGAGAGAGAGAGAGAGAGAGAGTGCGTGTGTGTGTGTGTGTGTGTGTGTGTGTGTGTGTGTGTGTGTGTGTGTGTGTGTGTGAAGAGACACAGAAAGAGAGAGGGAGAGGGGGGCGGAGGAGGGGGTTGTTTTAAAGTGAAATATGGGAGGTAGAGGTGGTTGGCGAGAAGGAGGAGATGGGGGAGGGAATGATGAGGGACAGATGTGGAGAGTTAAGGGGAAGCGCGGACGAAGCAGATTTCAAAGGCTAGTATTGAAATAACAACTACATCGGTGGACAGGAACGTAGCACTGACGGTGATCCTTCTGAAGGCGGGTCTGGGGCTGGACCCAGTGGCGCTCCACCAGCTGTCCTTTGTGGTGCTGAGGTTGGCCTTCTGCCCTTCCCTGGTGGAGGCCGCTGTGGACAGTGTGGCCGCTCACCTCATCTTGGGCTTCTCCTGGCCTTGGGCCACTCTGCTGGCGTGAGTCCTCAGTAGCAAACGTGATGACCACAGGACATCAAGACTACTACCACGGTTTAGATCAGGGATGGTTTTAGTAAGGTACATTCTTCCTTTCCATCCTCGCTATCTATGACTACCATCAAACAGAATAAAAGGATGCACCCAGAGGCTCGAGTTATCTATCACTATATCAAAAAAAGAAGTTACCACAAAGCTTTTTCCTCCTCGTTTTGCTCAGCTTTCTTCTTCCTGCTGCTTATTTACTCTGATAACTTTCTTAATTTACTCATGTCTATCATCTCCCAAATATCTCGTTACGATCAATATCTTGTGCGCACATATGTGCCAGTATGTTCGTCATGTTCACCCACAATATTGCTTATATTATAGTCATCCAGTCGTCCACTCTCATAGGGACGACGAGGTGACAAAGTATTCTAGACACTGATGATCATAATTATCACATCCTGTTTGCATCTTTTTTCTTTTGTTTCTTTGCTTATTCTAGACACTGATGATCATAATTATCACATCCTGTTTTGCTCTTTCTTTCTTTCTTTGCTTAATTGTTCCGTCTCGTCTTTACTTCTCCTTCGTTTTCCACGCGACTGGATATTTAGCATCATTGTCTCCAGTATTTGTTATCTTGTTCCATATTAAAGCCTCAGCATACCATCCTCATATATGTCATCACAGTCTTCTCTCTACTTTCGCCAGTAACCTCGTCTTTGTCCGATGCCAATAATGAGCACACGCACACATTTTTTTTGTAGTGTAAAACTTTCCCCTACGAACTCTGGGCATTTTTGCAGGTTCGTGATGGCGGTAGTGTCACCAGCAGTCACCGTGCCCTCCATGTTGAGTCTGTCAGACCGAGGCTACGGGCTGAACAAAGGCATCCCCACTCTGGTCATCGCTGCCGTCAGCATGGATGCCGTCCTCGCCATCACCGGATTCGGCGTCACGCTTGGTATCGTCTTCTCTTCCAGTGAGTCTCCGGGCAGGTGAAAGAGATGAGCGAAAGTCCATGAAAGTGTTCACACTCCAAGGAATTGGTTTACAACTAGAACGAATGTCGTAGAAACAGCAGTATGGTAATGCATGGTAGTTGATATTATATTAAGGCATCCAATTAATTTTACGACGCAGTGGACGAACACGTTTCCTATTCACTCCTACATATTACTTTATGGCGCCATACACCATCTAGCGGTCTTTTGCCAAGGACAGAGGGAGAAGAGACCGTGGGAAGGGAGAGCTTCACAAAAGTTCATCCAGACAAAATCATACCTGCAATTTAAAAATTCACATTGGCATATACACGAGTCGAGCATTTGGTCCCAAATACCTTAAACTTAACGCATTTACAATGCTGTGAGTTAAAAGTGAAGTGAGTTGTCACAAGACTCTGGTATTCGGCAGACTGAAAGATTGGTTTGTTTTATCTCTGAGTTTTTCCCGTTGAGTGAGCTTTTGCTGATTGAGGATAAATCCAGTTAAGTTGCTCTTTGAACTTTTATCCAGTTTTATCCAGAAAGCTTCCAGAAAGGCTTGCCACTGCACAGCAAATATCTTCTCCCCTCCACCACACCCTTCCACCTCTTCCCTCCGCTTTTCAGCTGAGAAGATAAACAAAGGCCCCTCGAGCAGTTACAGATTCCGGACGTATAAAAGAACCCATTGGCAACAGGAGAATTATGCATGGCAAAATTCAGTGGAGAAGTCCATTTTCCACTATAACAGGAAACATGCACACCTGACAGGTGAAAAAGGGAGAAGAAGATGGATGGCGTTTCACAAATGCGACACGCTCCTCTCAGGGTACCAACTGAAATTTCAAATACCCAGAAGTCTGTTGTAGTGGTCTAATGCAATACAACCTGTGATGCTTTGCGTCGTGAGGTTTTGTGTGATGCAGTAGTATGATAACACTTTTTGTCTTGAGAGTCTCTACAGGGAATCTGATGATAGTAAGTATCTTGATGCAGTTGTACAATAAAGCTTTTGTCTTGAGTGTCTCTACAGGGAATCAGGTGACAGTAAAGTGGTGTCCCTGTGCAGGCAACATCGTGCTGTCCATACTGAAAGGACCTCTGGAGGTGCTGGTCGGCATCCTAGGGGGAAGTGGAGTGTGGGAGTAATACTTTGGTACATTCCTCAGAAATCCAGCGTGAGTCTCTGCTCGTACCGTTTAGACTGTGACTGCACGGGTGTATGTTTTGTTGTCTG
>JADBJO010000117.1:725000-745000 GCA_016801955.1 Conus betulinus
GCTAGAGCATGGTCTCTGAGCGCCCCTTAGTCTAGGGTTGGTTTGTAGATAGGTTTAGCCAATTGAGTGAAAAAGTCATGTGTGCATGAGTCTGGGGCACAGACACACGCACGCCGTGCGGGTGCGCGCACACACACACACACACACACACACACACACACACACACACACACACACACACACACACACACACTTCAACGAGGCGTCAGCCCTGATATAGCCGTTTGCAGTCTGCTGGGCTATATACATTCTCTCTCTCTCTCCCTCTATCGCGCGCGCGCGCGCACACACACACACACACACACACACACACACACACACACACACACACACACACACACACACACACACACACACACACACACACACGTTCATCACAAAATACAACAAAAATGTTACATGTTTATGTGGCGAACAAATATCTAGCAAGCACATCATTTTTGAATGTCAGAGGTTAAGACCTATCTTACCAGTGATTTCTGAAAATTGTATTGAAGGCGTTTTCAAAAATGCTACTAGTTTGTTAATATTGCGAAATGTTTACTTCATAGTCCTGTAGGACATTTGTTATAGACTAGTTGATTGTAATTGTTGTTAACGCTCATTTTTCTGACCCTTTTTTTTTTTCTCCCCCTTATCAAAGAGACCTAAACACATACACACACAATACGGTCCCCCTCCCCCCTCCTCCTCCCCACTCCCTCCCCCCTCCCCTCCCCCCGTCTAATATCACTATGTGAATAGACGTTAAATTGAAGACAACAACAACACACACACACACACGCGTGTATAGAAGTGAGGGGGTGTTGTGTGTGTTGAGGGGGTGAGGTGTAGATATGTGTGTGTGTGTGCGCGCGCGCGCGCGTGTGCGTTTCAGAGAGAGAGAGAGAGAGAGAGAGAGAGAGAGAGAGTTTATTCCTACACCCTACTTCATAAAGTTTTTGATAAACGATTATGATTTCCTAATTGCATGATTCTGCCGACTTACTTACATACAACTTTTGTATAAAGGTGGGAAAGGGGGCTTGTCGGATAACAATCCAATGATGTGTGCAACTGCACGAAGGGAAGTGAGAAGAGGAGCAGGTAGATAACGTTTTTCTGAAGTATTCAATTGACATAATGTTGGTGGAAAGGGGGGCCTAGTGAATAGTGCATACTATGAAGTATACAACCGACTTACGTAGGTGGAAAAGGTCTGGCCACACACACACTCAGAGAGACAGACACACACACACACACACACACACACACACACACACACACACACACACACACACACACACACACACACACACACACACACACACACACACACACACACACACACACACACACACACACACACGCATACACACACACAAAGCACACACACACGTACACACGCACACGCGCGCGCGCGTGAGAAAAGGGGCCTGGTGGATAACGATACCATGAAGAGTATAACTGACTATATATAGACGGGAAAGGTATCTATGGAATAACAATACTATAAAATATACAACCAAATATACATATGTGTGTGGGAGAAGGTGGGCAAGTGAATAACTAGTCTGTGAAGGACACGGCAACCGAAGACGTGGGAGAGAAGACCTTTTATGTGAAGATCCTATGAAGAAGACAACCGTATGTAATATAAATGGAAGGGAACCTGGTGATAACGATTCTATGAAGTACATAACCGTATGGAAATAGATGGCAAAAAAAAAAGAAAAAAAAAAACATGTGGAAGACGATCACGCGAAGAATTCAACTGTATGTATATAGATTGGAAACCAACATGGTGGATGACGATCCTATGAAGTATACAATCGTATGTATATAGGATGGCAAGAGCGCGCCTCATATATAGGATGGCAAGAGAACCTCATGAATAACGATCCTATAAAGTATCCAATCGTGTGTATATAGGATGGCAAGAGCACCTCATATATAGGATGGCAAGAGCACCCCATATATTAGGATGGCAAGAACATCTCATATATAGGATGGCAAGAGCACCCCATATATAGGATGGCAAGAGCATCCCATATATTAGGATGGCAAGAGCATCTCATATATAGGATGGCAAGAGTACCTCATATATAGGATGGTAGATAACGATTTTCTGAAGACAGACACGCACTTTTTTTTTTTTTTTTTTTTTTTTTTTTAGATGAGACGATAACCCAACTCACATGCAGCAGGAATTAAGCGCACGGAGAAGAACCCAGGAAATGTCCTTGGCAAATATTGTAGGGAAATTCTCATTAAATAGAAAACCAAAATATCTGCAATAAGAAAAATAATATGGTGGTGCTGTGCTATTGTGCTGCGCTCACGGGAAAAGGAGTGCAAGTTTCAAAGAAATGTAATGACGAGTGTCTCTCTCTCTCTCTCTCTCTCTCTCTCTCTCTCTCTCTCCACGTAATCCACCAACCAATAGACACATAATCTGCGTAATGATTGAGAAAGTCCGTATACTGCACTTCAGTATTCTTTTTTGTTCAAAATAGTTTCAAGTATATCTGAGAGCGTAAGAGACACATCTCCTTAACTGTTGATTGTCATGTCAGTATTTGGTGAATAACGCCCACCCCCCCCCCCCCCCCCCCCCCCCCCCCATCCCCCCACCTCCTTCTCTGCATTAGTAATTTACGCTTGTGTGCTTTGGCTAAAGCTGTTGATAAAACGTTGTAAAGTTTTGTGCAACACTGGCTCAACTCGGCTGTCAGTGCGTGGATGTTGCTGATTGTGTTTACGTAATTGTCTTCTTGAGACCCGCTCAGATTTCTTCAATAGGGTTTAAGTTCAGGACTGTACCTCAGCCGGTCAAGAACATGGATATTCTCCTCTTGGTGCTACCCTTGGATATCATGAAACAGTGTGCTTCGGATTGTTGTCTTGTTGAAGGATCCGGCCATCCGGAATCAAAACCTGGGTTTTCGGGGAGGAATTGAACCACGAGGATCTCGACCTATTTTCTTTGATGAGACTGCCTGAAAATATGCACAGAAGTGTGGCTCTGCGAGCAGATATAATAGCCCTCGGATATAGTGGACCTCGGACTGTACTCGGATGGGGATACACTGTCTGGATTTTTTTTTTTCCATATTCTCACTCAGAAGGATAAACGCAAACTCAGCATTCATCAGTGAATATTGCACTGGTCCAGCTAAAGTTTCAATGCTCTAATGAACTTTTTAACAAAGTTGTTTCTCTCCGTCAGTGAGCATAGAATGTCTTTCACGCTGTTCCAGTTCAGTCGTTTCAGTTCCCATATTACATTGTCGCCGAGAAACTTCAGGGCTTCCTTTATCAATCATTTCATGACGAAAACTTTCGATGCTTCTGTATGGCTAAGAGTGGATCTGTTGGCTGAGTTGCCCGTGGATTGTTGCCCTTAGTTCCAGCACACTTTTGTTCACTAGGCCTAGTTTTTTGCCCACTCCGATCAGAGCAACAATCTGACATAGCGGAATGTTTGTTCTACTAGACGGTAGCCAACCTTTCATCCAGTGGTAAACTTGATTGTACAGCTCAGCAGTCCACAATATTTTGAGGGCATGCATTTACTGAATCTTGGTTCTGTCGCTGAAATAGACATCCGCCGCCTTGCCAAGGGAAGCAACTCGGGTAGAAATGCCGTCAGTTGAAAGACATCATTCAGATGTCTCCTGACGACCTGCAAGCTTTTTTTTGGTGGTGGGTAAAACCAGCAGCTATATAACAATGATGAAAAGAAAGCTAGTTTCAAAACGAAGTGACAGAAGGAAATTGATTTCAACAACGATTTTGCATCGAATATATAATAAGATAAGTGGTTGCCCATTCTTCGTTTTCATTGTCCTAAATGTGATTTTGCCTGAAGAAGACCCAAGATATCGAATTGCATCGTGTTTTGTCCTGTAATCTGTCTGTTTTGTCTGCCGAAACAGTATCGGTTTTTTTTTTTTTTTTTTTTTTTTTTTTTTTCAAAGTGTTTTGCAGGATCCCACAATATTTTGACACAACCAGGCGCTGTCTCTCCACTACACTAGAGCTTGCAAGAGGCACTACGCCCCTTTCTGCCAGCCAAATTAACGTTGGTTCCCCGGCCAGTTTTCTGTTCAATGATCAAATATTCTTTCATTGCCAGATTGTTAGAGGGACCTCGGACAGGCTCGGACAGTGAATTTCTGATTATTGTCAGTGACACTATGGCACTGAACACGATTTTTTAAATCCAGTGAATTTCATTTGTTTTATTGCTTTGCACTGTATTCTTTCATAACTTTCTTCCTGTCTTTTCTGCATCTTGACCAAAGAAGATAAAGAATTCACTTGCAAGATTTTGTACATTGTTTTGTAATGAAACTATACAAATATGTACGAATGTTTAACTACATTATAATGGTTTTTTATACTCGTAAAATGGACAACAGATATCTCTCAATAAGATGAAATTTGAGTTCCTATAGTTACTTTATCTTCCGTGTGTCTCTTTTGAGCATGTGTGTGTGTGTGTGTGTGTGTGTGTGTGTGTGTTCGCGTGTACGTGCTTGTGTGTGCGCATGTGTGTGTGTGTGTGCGTGTGTTTGTGTGTGCGCGTGCGCAAACGTGCATGTGCGTTTTTGTGTGTATGAAGAAGGGCAAAGTGAAAATAAGTAGTTTGAATAAAGTCCTCCTGGATGCTCTTGCAGAGAAGCGCACGTATGCACACACACACATTCACTAGCGCATGTATATACACACACACACACACACACACACCTATACACACAGGTACGCACATATGTATCCACACACACACACACACACGCGCGCTCGCGCATGCACACACACGTTCGTGGACACATACACGTGCGCACATCCAAGGCTGAAAGAATGAACTCAGTATGCTAATGTATGCGTGGGTAAAATGATTTTTTTTATTTAGTAGGGACGACAACGATCGTTGATGACTTTGGGACAGAAGCTAAGAATTGTTCAATATTTTGGTTACCTGTGGTCCTTCATCAGCGAGGAAGTATCCAAATAAAAAATTCTCTTGAAGGTAGTGAATACAATATCAGCGCTGTCTGGGCTAAATAATATCCGCCATGAAGCGCGTGATCAGCCTCCCATGTGCACCAGTATAATCGATTGTGTTGTATGCATGCGAGACATGGACTGTCACAGCGGATTTGGAAATGAAGAGGTATTACAAGACACTGAAACATCAGATATGCTGATCATATAACAGAGAAGTGCATCAAATAGTCAAGCAGCACATCAAGTCAAATGGAGATCTGCTGACTAGTTAAGAAAAGAAAAGCTATATGGTATGGCCATGATTCAAAATTCAACGCCTTTGAAAGAACAATCCTTCAAGGAACTGTTGACACAGGAAGACGGAGGAAAAGATAACGAAAACGATAGACTGACAGTAATGCAAAATAGACATTGAAGACATTTGAAGATACTCAAACCTTGACACACACCCGAGACACTTGGAGGAAGCTGGAGAACTGTTCTTCATTATGGAGCCCCATTGAATACCCATCGAATTAAGGGAGAAGAAGAAGAGAAGCATAACAACTTGATTCACTATCCATTATCAACTGGAGAAAAAAGTATTGACACACTTGAACACAGATTAAAAGGTAGACAGAGAGAAAGAGAGGGACAGGCAAACAGAAAGAGACACACAAGAAGACAACGAGAGATCTTGAGGCATGAGAAGGCTTTGAAATAAAACAAAAACATGAATACCTCTGTTTTTTGTTGTTGTTTGGTTTAATAATTCCATTAAGCATTCAAATAGCAATATATCCAAGAAATATAGTGAGACCTAAAGTGAGACAATAATATACAGACAATGATTTTGTCGACTAATGTTCTGCTTATTGTTCAAATTTCATTTGAAATTACAAGCACAAATGTCAATTATCATTTCCATCACACACAATAAATGTATTATACATAGACATGTAGTTGAAGTTTCAGAGATATGCTACACCATTTTCATTTTTTGTAATGAGATGGGGCAGTGTTTTAAAAATCTACGGGAATAAATATATTGGTGAATGCAAATAACCTTCATTTCCAACCAAAGAAACAGTTCTTACAGAACTGTTTCTTTGGTGGAAATGAAGGTTATTTTAACTGATAGGAGTGTGCATTTTGTTGAAGGGAAATAAACATTACAGACTACAATAACATGGTTTAGCAAAACACAATCTGTGACACAAAAATACTGAGTGCCATGATTATGAAAGACGTACGGACAAGAAGACTAAACCTCCTTACAGAACTGTTTCTTTGGATTTCTCAAGTTGTATGCAAACTCTGAGAAGAACATTTTCTCGTAATTGAAAATCATATCAGTGATAGAAGAATATGATGATTTTACGTGTTGTAGTTGTCTAATATCTGTAATAGATTTATCTGTTTGTCAAAATCCAAACAGCTGTTAAAGAATATACGAGGAGAAAAAACCTGCTTAAACAACACAGCTGAGTTATAATAAGCACACGGAAACAAACCAAAGACATAACTTGAACTGTCATGGTCATAGAAAACATACAACAATGACTATGAAACGCCAGGAGGTCGGCTCAGTCGGCTCTACGAATTTAGACAGCCCTTGCGTAAACGAGAACGTGGACTGTAAGCGATTTAAATGCATATGTTTACGCAAGATACTTTGATTTAAAATCTCATTCAAAAAGATTGGGTGAGGTGGTAGCTCATACAGGTGTTGAATTCAACGACGAAATTTCTCATAACCTGTCTCAAACGGGGATTGTACCATGGGACTCTTGGATCTAGAGAGTACTTATTTATCCACTGGGCCAAAAAGCATGTCACTGTTGCATCCAGACTTGTGGATGTGGGTAAAATTCTTACAAGTACACGCATTTGTAGTATTTATGCTTCCCTCTGGTTTGTCAGAGTTCCGTCTTATGCCCGGTGTCCGTGAAGGGGGAAAGTTGATTCTTCTATTGAAACAAACAGCACATAGTATTCAAGTGATTTGTCGATGCCACTGGCACTGCAGCATCTCAGTGATTGTCTAAGCTATCACAACATACAGTACTTGTAATATATTTGACATTCTTTAAAATACTTTGTTTGAACGTGTTCTGGTGATACCTAAACTTTCCGTACACAAATAAATTTGATTCACATTTCTTTCTCATAACAAATGCAAACCACTTGCGCAATCGATAACGATGATGAAAGAACAAGAGTTGTAATGGATGCTTCGTCATGCTTGTTCCATTTCTAAATTTCTTTTTGTCTTCTTTCCCTTTTTCTTTTCTTATCTGATTTAAATGTGACAAACATAACATTGGAGTTTTGTTGTTGTTGAGATAAACAGTTCATCGTACCAAGATTCTGGCAAAAAATCCTCTGGAGTCATTCTGGTTATTTGCAAAAGATCGGACGGGGAAAACACAATAAATAGCTGTCAGATTGCAACAAATTATGCAGTTAATCTCAGTCGATCATTTTCATTCCCAGTAAAGATATTATTCAGATCAAGGGGTAAAATCACGTATTCAATGTAGATTGCTATACATATATCAAAAGTTGCCACCAAAATGACTTATTCAGATCTTTGTAAACAACAGTAATAAAAAAAATATGCAGCTACATACAGACACACATCGAAACACGATCCAATCTGTCACTAATTCTGAAATGATATCAGGTCAACATATTAAAACATTATCAACAGTTTAAGAAATCATCCACAAAAATCAATCACAAGAAAAACTGTGTGAAATAATACCAGCTATATATTTGTAATCAACTCTCTCTCTCTCTCTCTCTCTCTCTCTCTCTCTCTCTCTCTCTCTCTCTCTCTCTCTCACGAGCTGGTTTACATTCATATGTACTTCTTGCCGCCGTTTTTAGTGACGAAAGTTTAGTTTTGAATTGTATGTTTCACAAATTTTGCATAAATGCTAAGTCATGAACTAGTTGATCGATGCTGTTCCTATCTTGCTATTCTTATGCTCTCAGGGGGAAAAAATCAATGTGACGATAGTGAAAAAACATTACGGTTGCAATACTTTACAATGTAATATATCTTCAGTTGCCACTTTTTGCGAAATCATTAGGATATGTGTTGACAACTTGTATCAGCTTGCAGCGACCTGTTTTACTCTCACCATGACTCCACTGCTTTTTTTTTTTTTTTTTTTTTGTTCTTTATTGATTTCTGTTCTTAATGTTGAATAGTATGCACCTGCACATAATCTGCGGAATTCTATGTCCATACAAACTCTCTGTCTGTCTGTGTGTCTGTCTCTCTCACCCAGACACATATATACATACATACAACCCCTACAAATGATATCCCCCCCCCCCCCCCCCCCCCTCCCCAAGTTTTCACGATTAGACGAAGGCACATAAAGCTTACATTTAGTGCATCTTACGCCAGAACTAATGGAAACACATTGTTTATATTTACATATGATCTATTTGGAATTAACAAAAACAATAAAACTGTTCAAAATATGACCCGAAGTCAAATTCATGTTGTAAGTTGCGACAAACGTTGAAATCTGCTAGAATTTCGATTGTCAGCTTCACTTAAATTCAGTTGAATAATTTCTTCAAACAAAAAGTCACGTTCATTTCACCCAGTGACCAGCAGCCGCTGTCTTATCTGCCCTTTGATTGAAGTCAATCAAAAATATTCAAAATTCTATGGATGCTGCACGGATACCATAGTTCTTACACTTGTTTATATTATGGCTGTACAGTTATTCATTCAGCATTATTTGTGTATACCAAAGTAAGTGTCAAAGTTAGGTGACTGCAGGGAAAAATGGAAACAAACTTAAAAGAAAAATTACTATGCCGCCGAACGAAAGAAACAAATCACAAAACAAACTCGACGCGTTTCGACTTCTTTGGTCTTCTTCAGGCTAGAGACGATTCTGTTGAGAGAATGAAACTCGACTACTTGGTCCCGCTCTTCGCTGTTGAGCTTACAACAAACTCAACTCTGGGTAGGAGCCGTTCGGGACAGAAACATCACACAAATAAACGGCTTTGATGGAAATCGAACCCAGAACCTTGCAACCGAGAGTCTGCAATGGTAAGCACTTCGCCGCGGCGGCTGGTGACAGTGTGAAAGTCTAGTGCTAGGCTCAGCTTGAATCTAGGAATGCATTGAAGTTGGGACACAATAGCCCGTGCAGTTGGTTATCTTCACTTTACAAACAATAGCACCAAAGACACAAAAGCTGTACCGCCAGTGTGCTAGGAATGGTTGGGGTTTGGGATAAATTCTGTTGAATCATAATATATTTAAGCATATTATGGGCACAATGAAAATGACACTTAATTATCCCCTGTCATGTTGAAGTTAGACTGATGTTAGAAATAGCAACAATTTTCCACATATTTTATAACTGGACCAGTGTCGTAACAACATATTTTCCATGATAGACTAGATAGATCTATTTCTATTTTGAATCTGCCTTCCCATTCCACAGTGTTTGGCAGTTGGTATGGGAGCCAGTCTTTCGCAGGAGATGACAGGATGATGTTCCATGACTAACTGCACGTACAATAAGGAATGAATAATGCGTCGATATATTATACAGAAAATCATAAACTGTACCATAAAGTCTACACAGAAAAGATATGGATGGTTCAAACTGTGATCACACTTTTCCATCTAAGGAAGCAACTAAACAGTTAAGTCCAGGCAGCCTTTTGTAATAATTATGAATACCCTACGTTTCGAAAACCAAGTGAGAGTTATACTGATAAAGAAAGTAAGTAAAAACAGTCCATACACTTCTACTAAGCAAGGCCACAATTTTGTTCCTGGGATGACTTTGAGAGAAATTTACCTTAAAACTGGGTCGTCATGGCATCATGATTTTCCAGCCTCTTTTCAGTCTCATCACCCACCTTGTTTCCCATCCTTACACCCAACTTTCCAAACACTTCTGAGCCTGAACCTTCTACGTCTTCAGCTGTGTCTTCCACAACACCGCCCCCGCCAATGCTCATTTCCTGAGGACTGGATCTGGGGTCCGGTTCATCAACGTCCAACTCCATTTTCTTTTGTGACCCTTCAGTTGGTGGGGTACGGTGTAGCAGGACAGGGCCCATGACAGCCACAACAGCAGCTCCTACTGGCGCCGTGATCAGAATAGATAGAACTGCCAGCTGAAGCACCTGTCACCAGAACATCCCATAGGGGTAAGACGGGTGCAAACATGGCATCGCTGTAATGAGATGAGATCAGACATCAATGCATATTCCTAATAAACATCACAGCATTGTACTTATAGTATGGGGATTGAGGCAATTAAACTACAAATAAAACTGCCCTGCACAGACTCTGGTGTTCTCGGTTATTCTTTTTGGCCTGTTAACAATATGGAATTATTTTTCAAAATCTAAAAACGAAAATGTGAGATGATAGTAGGACACGGCGATGGGTGCTTTAAAAACATGAATATATATTAAAGTCTGATGACAAAGTATTATTCAAAACAGAACAATTAACTAATATGTAATTATACCATGTCAGACGGCAATGGACTTTTCCAATAACAAGCAGGAGCATATTGTCATGTGGGATACTGGGACTGTTGTTCTGCCTAATTTCTTCGGCAGTTCACTTATTCATTAATTCAATCAGTCAACAGTGGAGGAATACGTCTCGTTTTAATGGATCCAAGAACAGAATTTCAAGTCAATTCTTTGTTCCGGACGGAAAGTAGTTTAAAAGAAGTACTCCCTTTCTTGTATTCTTTACGGATTTGCAAACTGATAAAAAAAAAAATGCTTTTCTCCTCTCTTTAAGCTCTTCAAAATTCATGAGAAATATCAAATCTAATGCTCGTACAGTTTTGTTACATGTTACTCTTAAAGCTTGCCTTAACGCAACATTAAACAGGTATGCTGAAAATCAACATTTCCATTTGTCTGACTGATGTCTATTTTTTTTGTTCCATCTCAGCGACCCCTACATATACCTGCCGTTGCGTGACTCAGTGAAAAAATCTAAAGAAGCCAGCCGCCGTGGCGAAGTGTCGTAATTGCCACCTGGCAGGTTGTGGGTTGAATCCCCATCACAGCCATGTATTTGTGGTATTTTTTTTAACCCCGACTGGCTTCTACCCATAGCTGAGTTTGCTATGGGCTTAAGTAGCAAGACTGGGACTACACAGTCGACTTCCATACATTTGACGGATGCGTTTTGGAGTGTGTTGCTGAAATTTCCTTACCAACACTGCAGCCGTCAATATTTCTGGGGCCTGGTTGACGCAGGGAAATATTATTAAGGGAACTGTGGAGTACACGTCTGTCATAACATTATCTTCATTATCCTCATCCTCATCAATCAGCATTAAGAAATAGTTAATCCTGTGCCCCTTCATGCCGTGCCTTCATGATGTGAGTGTGTGTGAGTAAGTGTGTGCGCGTGCGCGCGCGCGCGTGTGAGTGCGTTTTGGTGGTCTTATTATGTGTGTTGATGCATTTGACAGTTAGAGTGGACTTACAGTTTCTCCATAGTCGATGTATTCATCATTTTGTTTTTGAGTGGCCATATCAAAAGCAATAGCTCCAATGGCAGCCTGAAAAGAAATGAATGTTGTTAATAAGACAAGAACGATAAAAAACAAACAATATTGTACATACCAAAAGAATATAACATTTCATTTGTAATATGTGACAGACTCTTCCGACCCCTTCTACTGTAACCCCCCCCCCCCCCCCCCCTCCTCGCCCACCTAGCCCTGCCTCTCCCTCATCATGGTGCTGTTTCCAGCTCCCAAGTACAACCATCCAGCAGAGGGCCAGTCAGAATACAGAGAGCTATCTATGTGTTAGGTCACCTTAAAACATCTACCTGTGGAGGCCATACATTGTCACAGGTCATGTTATCATTTCTGTTCTTGAGAGTGCTGTCCACGGTTAGAGACCAAACTCTGAGCGCTTTACGACTTACCCACGCTGTCGTTTGCACAACAGGCTGCCTGCCTGGATAGAGGCGACCGAAGGGCTGCCTGTTGGCGCTGATCAATCGTTTCCCGTGTCAATCAGTTGAATTATCAGTTCTTCATGAAATTCAGAGTTTCACTGATTCCTTTGGAAGATGAATGCTATGTGCATATGTGTCCAGTTCAGTCAAGCCAAGTTAGGTAAAAATTATCTTTATTGAGGGGTTAAAGAATAAACTTTTCAGCTTTTTTTTTTTTACATCCTGCCCTCATAAAACAGAAAGAAACAAATATAGCAAAAACCTCACAAGCACAAACAACCCGTCATCCATACCAACAGCCAAACTGGCCTTCTCCTCTAAAAACTTGTATGTGATTTTACGAGTGTGGAAGACGTTATGCTTCCGTGCACACACAGACACTAAGTATGCAGTCTAATTCGTGAAACTTTCACGGGAAATGTAGACGGAGGCAATGTCATCTCCGAGGGAATCTCCCCCACTATCGAAATGGCCTAGATGACATTCGACTCCATGACTAGGATCACCAGGACTACGAGATCGGCGCTGAGCAGCTCCAGCCCATAGTCCCGTGTTTTCCTCACTATTTGCTCTAAATTAACCCGTCTCGGTGACAGCTCCCCCCCCCCCCCCCCTCCCGAAAGACAACCAGTCATTTGAGTCTCCTTCTAACCAAAACTTCGTAAGGTACTACACCTATGGAGTCCTTAGTCAATCAAAGTGCTCAAAATCGGAGACTTAAACTGAGTAAGCATCCTCTCCGAAACAGAAACTGTCACGCTATTCTTAACAGGTCTCCTGAATGTACCGTTACTGGTGGCTCTTCATGCCTTACACTTCCTCCAATATATTATAAAAATGTCATTGTTAAAAACAAGTATCAGATAATTTAATATGTATAGTACCTTACAAACCTGTCGGAAATAACAAAAACAAGTAAAACTCACTAAGACAGACAAGAACGCAACACAATGCTACCTTCACACCATCAGCAACAATAGAAACAACGGCAAAACACACGCTATATTAGATACATATTGTGAATGGGGGAGAATGACTGACATAGCACAGTCTACCTGGACAGTGGCTGCTGACATAGCACAGTGTACATGTACAGTGGCTGACATAGCACAGTGTACCTGTACAGTGGCTGACATGGAACAGTGTACCTGTACAGTGGCTGACATAGCACAGTGTACCTGTGCAGCGGCTGAGATAGCACAGTGTACCTGTACAGTGGCTGATATTGCACAATCTACCTATACAGTGGCTGATATAGCACAGTCTACCTATACAGTGGCTGACACAGCACAGTCTACCTGTACAGTGGCTGACATAGCAAGTCTACCTGTACAGTGGCTGCTGACATAGCATAGTCTACCTGTACAGTGGCTGCTGACATAGCATAGTCTACCTGTACAGTGGCTGATATAGCATAGTCTACCTGTACAGTGGCTGATGTAGCACAGTCTACCTGCACAGTGGCTGACATAGCACAGTCTATCTGTACAGTGGCTGCTGACATAGCATAGTCTACCTGTACAGTGGCTGCTGACATAGCATAGTCTACCTGTACAGTGGCTGACACAGCACAGTCTACCTGTACAGTGGCTGCTGACATAGCATAGTCTACTTGTACAGTGGCTGACATAGCACAGTCTACCTACAGTAGCTGAAATAGTACAGTCAACCTGTATAGTGGCTGGCATAGCACAGTCTACCTGTACAGTGGCTGATATAGCATAGTCTACCTGTACAGTGGCTGATGCAGCACAGTCTACCTGTACAGTGGCTGCTGACATAGCATAGTCTACCTGTACAGTGGCTGACATAGCACAGTCTACCTGTACAGTGGCTGCTGACATAGCATAGTCTACCTGTATAGTGGCTGCTGACATAGCATAGTCTACCTGTACAGTGGCTGACACAGCACAGTCTACCTGTACAGTGGCTGGCATAGCACAGTCTACCTTTACAGTGGCTGACATAGCACAGTCTACCTATACAGTGGCTGAAACAGCATAGTCTACCTGTACAGTGGCTGACATAGTACAGTCTACCTGTACAGTGGTTGATATAGCACAGTCTACCTGTACAGTGGCTAACACAGCACAGTCTACCTGTACAGTGGCTGACACAGCACAGTCTATCTGTACAGTAGCTGCTGAAATAGCAGTCTACCTGTACAGTGGCTGACACAGCACAGTCTACCTGTACAGTGACTGACAGCACAGTCTACCTGTGCAGTGGCTGACACAGCAAACTCTACCTGTACAGTGGCTGACATAGTACAGTCTACCTGTACAGTGGCTGACACAACATTGTCTACCTGTACTGTGGCTGACACAACATAGTCTACCTGTAGTGGCTGACACAACATAGTCTACTTGTGCAGTGGCTGACACAGCATAGTCTACCTGTACAGTGGCTGACTGCACAGTCTACCTTACAGTGGCTGACACAGCATAGTCGCCCTGTACAGTGGCTGACATATCACAGTCGACCTGTACAGTGGCTGACATAGTACAGTCTACATTACGGTGGCTGACACAGCATAGTCTACCTGTACAGTGGCTGAAATAGTACAGACTACCTGTACAGTAGCTGACATAGTACAGTCTACCTGTACAGTGGCTGATATAGCAGAGTCTACCTGTACAGTGGCTGACATAGTGCAGTCTACCTGTACAGTGGCTGACACAGCACAGTCTACCTTACAGTGACTGATATAGCACAGTCTACCTGTACAGTGGCTGACATAGCACAGTCTACCTGTATAGTGGCTAACATAGTACAGTCTACCTGTACAGTGGCTGACACAGCACAGTCTACCTGTACAGTGGCTGATACAGCACAGTCTATCTGTACAGTGGCTGATACAGCACAGTCTACCTGTACAGTGGCTAACACAGCACAGTCTACCTGTACAGTGGCTGATACAGCACAGTCCAACTGTACAGTGGCTGATACAGCACAGTCTATCTGTACAGTGGCTGATACAGCAAGGTCTACCTGTACGGTGGCCTTTGGAAACCAGGCAGGTATGATGAACAGCTTCTCCCTCAGATTGAGGTTGGTGCCGAAGACAGCAGGAAGGCTACGAGGCACCGCACGCCCAGCCCAATGCCCAGCACTGCTATACCCAGACCTGTGGAGGGCAGAGTTCATCATGATTAGACATTTCTAGCGACAGATTGCACGCGCACACACACACACACACACACACACACACACACACACTCTCTCTCTCTCTCTCTCTCTCTCTCACACACACACACACACACACACACACACACACACACACACACACACACACACACAATGCAGGTAGATAGGCAGATAGAGCGAGTCAGTGTGCGAGCAAGAGAGAGAGAGAGAGAGAGAGAGAGAGAGAGAGAGAGAGAGAGAGAGAGAGAGGTGGGGGGTAGAGACAGGTGTATAAAACGACATGAAGACTGTGGGCCTTTCCTAAACATGCGTGCATCCATCAATCCACCCATCCATCATATATCTATCCATCTTCTTATCTGTCTGTCTCTCTGTCTATCCAAAAGAAAGACACAAACAGTGCCCTAGTGGACGAGCTGTGGCAAACAACCTCTCTGCTTACCAACAGTTTTAGCCTCCAGCTTCTTGATTTCCACAGCAGCACCAATCAGACCAAACAGTAGTGGCTGGAAGATCATCCACAACACTCCCATCACGTCTTCCACTGGGTTCTGACAATATATGCGAGAAGCCGTGATACGACGCCAGCAAAAATAAAAACAAGAGCAACAAAAACCTGAAAAAAAAAAAGAGAGAAAAGAAAAAAGAAAGGGGGGGGGGGGGGGATAACCGGAGTTTTTTCCCATGCGCATTGATCCGGTCAGCGTATTAATCAGACCCTATTCAAGACGTGATATGCCGAAAACAGAAGTAACAAAGCTTAGTTGACTCTATTTTTTTTCTTTCTTTGCTTTGCAGAATTAACGACTTTTTGTCTTCTAGCTTTGTAAAATCAACTATCTAAATTAAATAATCATTCAAAGAAAAATCACCAGTATTCCTACAGGTTATGCCCTTTTCCACATGTGCCCAATCGTCTTCTTTATGGCAATACTTTTAACTATGATTCCTCATTCACAGGAATACCCAGGCCAATTTTATTGCAGTCAGTTTACCTAAATCCACAGAAAACATGCACTTGTGAGGACAGTGACTAGAGTCATACTGCGAAGAATTGCGGTTCGGGAATCAGTGATCAATTTTCTATTATGTTGATGAATAGCAATGTAAGATATGTGTATAAATGAATGAATATGAATCAATGAACAAATGAATAAATACATGAATGATTAAGAACATACAATTATGGGGGGAAAAAAAACATTGGTAATCTAGCTTTCAAACACACACTGGAGGGCAGTCTGAGCACATAACTTGCATGGATGTATAAACTCTGCATTTCAATCACTAACAATACGAATGTTACATTGTACAATGACTATCAATCAAAACACATGATTGCATGCTTTCACAAGAATGTTTTACCGAGTAAATCTATGCATCATTGCATGCTTTCATAGACATTTTTTTTTACTGATTTTAATCTATGCCTTAGCATAACCACATCCAAACTGTTCATTGTAAAGTAAACAACACAACAAAACAGACCCACTTTTTCTCCATTTTTGCATTCCTTCCGCCACCTCAGGGCTGCCACGAAGGCCAAGGTCAGAGCGGCCAACGGTCCTGACCCTGACCAGTCCACTTTGGTGCTGCCGAAAATCACCAGCAGGGGCGAATCCCACCAGTAAAGCCGATCGAAACAAAATTAAATTTTGCTGCAGAAAACAAAAAGGACCGACGACAAAACAACATTATTACAAAAAGGAGGCTATGTTTGAAATCTAAAGGATAAAAAATTCCGTTGTTTCATACAATAAAAATCAATCTGACACACATAGGCTAGATCTGTTTCCATTCTTCCTTGCAGTAACTGGAATATCTTGACATAGAAACCAAAATATGTCAAACTGTGAATATATCTGTTTCGATGCTATCAAAGATGACTCAGAACACAATTATGACATGTTACATATAGAGTAATAAAATCACATTGATACGTAAATTTCTAGTCTACCACACAGTTAAGGAAATTTTGAAGGCCTAGATATGTTGCACTAATACATCAGTTACGACTGATAAACGACTTTGAACACAGTCTTCCTTATTCACCATGTACCATTTAAAGCATTCACTCGTAACACACTATATGTATGTTAGAAACGCGAGCGCGAACACACACACACACACACACACACACACACACACACACACACACACAGAAAGTCAGACAGACTGACAGACAGATACACAGATAGGCAGGTAGGCAGGCAAAGAGACAGATAAAAAGACAGATAGACAGATAGATACTCAGACAGACAGAGGGACAGACACAGAAGGAATGGGACACATGTGTCAGTTACAAACTTACACTTTTCTTCTGCGGCACATACCACAGAATGATTCCAATTACAATTCCAATCAGTACTCCCACAACGGCTTCCACTGGACCTTTTGATGATGTTCCAGGCAAGATCGCCTGCATTGGAACAAAACGCCGAAGAAAAATGGATAAAAGCAGGAACAGATTGTTCCCCAATTTTGTGAGTGCTCTCAGTGGTGTTTGCTTCATATTACTTTTGTTCAAACTCTATATCACCCACAGCCATATTCTAACTGATTTTATCCCAGTGAAAGTGGAAGTAATCCATGGTACTTGAGGCTGCCATGAAGCCACTCACTAGAAGAAATCCTGCACTAGTGTTGAGTCACTTCACTTATTTTCTGTAGTACCTGTTCTATATATTCTGATATAACGTGAGCATGATACCACCTACTAAGCCCTACAAAGGCAACCCTGATTGTTTGATACTACAGTAAGAATAACCAATTAAGAGTTTGAGACTTGTTTTGGCAGTAATGCTGCAATGTTTAATTAGGTGAATGAGGTTTGAAAATATTGTGATATGGATATACTATTTGCTTTTATTGATAGTATTACGTTGCAGAAATCAGGTCCGAGAGACACATACATCTATCACGTTTCTAATAAAGTGGAAGTACCTCTCTTCCATGTTTGGCTAAATCTCACCAGCTTCGAAATCTTTGTTGGGATCTTTTCGGCAGCTCAAATAAAAGGGTGAAAGTTAATTTAATTTGGCGTTTGATTTTCCCCGGCAAATTAACTGAATTAAGGTAAATGTCTAGACAGCGAAATTTTTAAGACTCCAAGGAGCAAGCCAAATGCAGTTAGTTTGATTTGATACATTTTTTCTGTTCAAAGTGATTGAAATTCACAGATGCACACGCAGCAGAAAACCCTAAAATTCTCCAAGAAGCCGAAAGACACTCGATTCACTTTCAGCACCCTCCACCGATGACATACACACTTTATGATTAAATCAAAGTCAATAAATGGCTGTTTTTCTTTTTGAGAAGTATCTTGATTCCAAAATATTCCTGGAAGTCAACTAAAGTGTCGAACGTCAAACAGTCACTCAAGAATCAGCCGGTTTGTGACGCATTCTCAACAGGTGATAGTGGGGCCGGACAAGCAGCGCGAGGGTGGAGTGTCATAGGTGCCCGTACTCCTGCCCCTCTCACCACCCTTCATTCCCCACGGCTGGCGAAAATTAGATTTTTTTTTTTTTGGCCACGTTGCCCCTTTCCCCCACTGAGGAAGGACCCCAGACCTCCGCTCCCCCCACCCACACCTTTTTTTTTTTTTACCCTCTCCCCCCCTTCTCATGTAGCTGATCCAGCACCGGGCATGGCAGAGGGAACTTACAATCCAATGACAAAAGAAGTTGGGGGACCTGTCTTACACTTCACCGACACCACCTAAACTACTACAACACATTAAGATGGGCAGCGTACACAGTAATCCTTTAAACCAAATAACAATAGGATTCAGTCTCAATATGTCTGGCTACGAACTCTGCGCTTAATTACATTTAGGTTTAACGTCCATACACACATATGGTGATATGACAAATGGAAGGGGACGTATCTTACTGTACCATACCACTAGAATAACATACACATTTATATGGGTAGCGATCTCTGCGTTCTCAAGACATAAATCATAACTAAACTCTCCCTCCCTCTTCACTCATTTTCCTTTAGGTATTTCAGAAATCTCACCAAGAAATCTGTATGACCAAAGTGTAAGGTAAAAAATATTCCTTGAACAAACATATTAAGTTAAACATTGTACTGAAACATAAATTTCATGTAAAGAAGTGATGTAGCTATTGAAAAAAAAGTGCTTTTAGAAATAAAGAGTGACTGATTCATTTTAGTAATACTGGTTGGATCGAACATGTCAACCTCTCTGGATTAACTACTAAATCTTAATCTGAAAAGGTCTAGAGTCTCTCTGAGAAGAAAATAACAGCTGATGCGATGCCGGGCATGCAATAACACATCAGCCTACATGATCTGTATCATTCACCTGTTGAGAACGTGATTCCAATCATGACCCCGAATCCTGTAATGGCCAGAACATCATCTATACTGGCTGCTGCTATCACCAAGGTTGGCACTCTCCTTTGTTAATGCCATAGCCTCTTTCGGCAAGACTGAGTAGAGATGGTACCACAACAGCTGGAGAGACACTGCAGCAATCACAAACCTGCCCAGGTTGTTAAATGAGAAGATTATCTGTTCAAACATGTAACACCTGCTGCAAGAGATATAACATGATGGTTAAAGTACTGTGTTCTGTAGTGTGTGTGTGTGTGTGTGTGTGTGTGTGTGTGTGTGTGTGTGTGTGTGTGTGTGCGCGCGCGCGCGCGCGCGCGTGCGCGTCCGTGCATGCGTTCGTGCTAGCATGCATTCATGTGTGTGTGTGTGTGTGTGTGTGTGTGTGTGTGTGTGTGTGTGTGTGTGTGTGTGTGTGTGTGCATATTCATGAGCAAGGTGGCAGGCGGTAAGCGTTTATCCTTTACCTATGAAAAACAAGCGAATGGAAATAAAAATGATATAACACAACAGTCAAATACTGGAG
>JADBJO010000117.1:750000-760000 GCA_016801955.1 Conus betulinus
GAAGAGTATTGTTTTTTTTGTGCTTTTGTATGTGTTACATCTGACATCTGATAAAGACATGTCTGTCGAAGATTCACCTTCCTGTTTTGAAATGTGTATCAATTAGTATTAACTGGCACTCTGTTTTGAGTGTTTACTCGTATTTTGGCATTAAAAGGAATAATCAGAAATCCATTATGGCTAATTTTAAGCACATGCTAGAAGGTATGCCCTATTCATGCTTTGAATTGAAAGACAATGAAACATAGTCCACATTCGTAGCTTTGATAACAACGTTATTCCCCTGTGGCAAAATTTCTTCTATTTCTGAAAAGGAAGTATTAAATCCTTTGCGCACTGCTTACATTCTCCAAACACAAATTGTTGTTCAAAATTTAAAAAAAAAAACCCGTTTATCTGCATACTTGGCAGTATTTGTAAATCCAAGCTGAAAATACATTAACAGGTCCAGAATGTCATCGTGTGGCGTACATCCGAAAGTTATTGTCATTGCAGCTTAACAGAAGAACAGTTCGCATCTTGGACTTGATAACGCAATGACTTGACCTTCGATTTAAGAGAGATTTGTCTAATACGGAAGGGTTTCTCATTTTTTCCCCTGAGGGATTTACGAGTTAGGCGGTTAAGAACACTGGAATCTAAGTCTGAGATTTAAGAGGAACATTCGTCTAAAACGGAACAGTTTCTCACTATTTTACCTGAGGAATTTACGAGTGGTTAAGAACACTGGACTCTAAATATGATATCACGTGTTCCATGTTTAACATGTGCGGCGCATGATGATTAAAGAAAGAATCCTATTTGCCCCTGGATTTCACACATCTGCTGATTCTTATTTGGAGATCGAAGATCAGACAGATATACTGCAATTCCGTATTATTAAAATCCACGTGGACGTTGAGCGGGTTAGGAAACAGCTTTGCCCGTGGTTCATTGAAATACTATGATAGGCATTCAGAGAGCACCAGCTCTTCTGCTGTGTTTTACTCATGGTGGCATCTGTCTGTCATGTCTCGCTGCGACAGGACCGTAATAGAACGATGAAGAGTTTTCCAGGCCCCCCTCAGCTCGGTCTCTGTAAAGTTTTGCTCTCGATACTAATTCTTGCTTTCCTTACATGCCCCCCCTCTTCCTCCGAATTCGTATCAGTGAGGTGTTTGTGTATGTGATTTTTACTCTCATGCTGTTACTGAGACAGGTGCGCGTATGTGTGTGTGTGTGTGTGTGTGTGTGTGTGTGTGTGTGTGTGTGTGTGTGTGTGAGTGAGCGCGCGCGCGCGCACAGGCGCGCCCGTGTCATTAATCTCATTGGCGCACAATGGCCTACTACTGTTCTACAAATAACTGAATGGGATTCAAAGTGCGGGCAAGTTCTTGTTTTGTTTTGTTTGTTTGTTCGCTCGTTTGTTTGTTTGTTTCATTGCATGCTTTACACACAGAACCTTGATTTAAAGTGTAATCTGAAGGCTTCGAGGAGTTTGATTCAGGAGAGTTAGTCTCCTGCAACCCCACAATAACAATAATAATAATGATGATAATGATGGAGATTTATACGCCTTTTTCTCACACTATGGGAGCCGAGGGCGTTTACGAAGAGGGTCTACAAGACAGGAACCGGAGGGGTGGTGGTAGTATACAATACTTAAATAGACACTCAAATGGAGAAAGATTTATGCAAAACAAAATAATCATACCTGATACAAAAATTTATAAACGTACCACTCTAAGTCTCCATCACACACACACACACACACACACACACACACACACACACACACACACACACGTACACACACACACACAAAACATGCGCGCAGTACACACACACACACACACACACACACACACACACACACACACACACACACACACACACACACACACACACACAATTCAGATACAGGAACGGCTGCACAAGGAAAAGGGAAAACACTTCAACTTACATAACCTGGTTAGGATAGCGGACTGAAAGAGAAATGTGACAAGATATATTTTTTTTTTTTTTACACTGAAAGAAATTTTGAGTGTGCACTGGTGAACTGAATAAGGAAGTTTGTTCCTAGTGGCAGGTCCAACGAGACGATAGACCCGCTGTCCTTAAAGTGCAGTCCTACACTTGGGTATGGACAGAATGCAAGTGCCTGCCGAGCAACGAAGAGAACGAGACAGAGTGTACACTTGAAGTATTTCAGAAATAATTATAGTGTGGTGCAGAATCTGTAATTTTACTGTCGCAGAGACAGGCTGGCTGGCTTATATCCTATTCTTTGGGAAACTGGAAACCAGCGGAGTTGAATCAGAAGGGGAGTAATGTGAGACTGTTTTGATACTTTGAAAATCAACCTAGCTCCACTATTTTGAATTTTCTGAAGTTTCTTAATTTGATTCATTGGGCCAACAACACCTTGCAATAATCAAGACAGGAAAGAACAAGAGGAGTAACAAGTGTCTTTGTAGTTTGCAAAGAAAGGTATAAAAACTAGAATGTTTTATCCACTGGGTCAGTTAGAGACCAGAATGTTTCATCCCCTGGGTCTGCCAGAGACCAGAATGTTTCATCCCTGGGTCTGCCAGAGACCAGAATGTTTCATCCCCTGGGTCAGCCAGAGACCAGAATGCTTCATCCCCTGGGTCAGCCAGAGACCAGAATGCTTCATCCCCTGGGTCAGCCAGAGACCAGAATGCTTCATCCCCTGGGTTAGCCCGAGACCAGAATGTTTCATCCCCCGGGGTCAGCCTGAGACCAGAATGTTTTCATCCCCTGGGTCAGCCAGAGACCAGAATGTTTCATCCCACGGGTCAGCCAGAGACCAGAATGTTTCATCCCACGGGTCAGCCAGAGACCAGAATGTTTCATCCCACTGGTCAGTTAGAGACAAGAGACCAGAATGCCATCCCACACCCCTACCCACCACAAAAACACACGTCTGTCTACCTCTCCGACCCTCCACTATCCTTCACCTCCCGTTCCTCTTCACTCCACCCCTCCTTGTCCCCTCCAGGCGTACTCACTAATCTGTTTGTACTGAGAACGTTGGCGTCAGACCCCAGAGGGCACAAGTATGTGTGTGTGAAATATCGCGTAAGACACGAATCCATGATGTGGTGGTTTGTCGTCGGGTTCGTCTTTTTGTGTGTGTGTGTGTGTGTGTGTGTGTGTGTGTGTGTGTGTGTTGTATGCCTCTGACATGCCGGCTTAATGAGGATTGTATGAATGATTCCTTTGCGTTTTGAATCCCACTCCAAGCAATGCTACACCAATCCACAAAGCAACTTTACATATGGCAGTGACACACCTACCATGAACAGTATAGAGGCGCTGAGCAGTCGACGACTTATACATGCCTACAGTTTTACATTTTATGTTTCCTCTGACAAACGAGCACTTCCATTAATAAACGTTAGCTACGACTATACTTTGAAGCATTATCAGTGAACAAAAATTGTAATGCGACACCGAAGAAAAAGCGACATTGTAGCCTACACGATAACGGATACAAATTTTTATACACTGATGTGCACGCACCCAGGCGGCGGAACACACACACACACACACGCACACACGTACGTCCGCGTGCACGTTTTGTGTGCGCCACTAAGTCATCTAGTAAGTTTCACCTCCAAAGTGAGACGAATTCTCACATACATACCTAAAGGCACAAATAAACTGCCCTGTACCGCTGAGAGCAGCCCTGAACCACTGTGGACATCCACCAGCTTCACGCACGAGCCACGGACAGGCACACTGTTAATTCACACTTCTTACCGATCAGCGGCAGGCAGACGTGTGTGTTCAACCCCAGTAGTAGTCTACCCCTAACTGATTTTTGTCACCTGGGCTCGCTGGTAGGCCTACGTACGCGGCTGAACACACCAGCCAAGGTTTGCATTCAGAGCAGACACAGCCGCTACACGCACACACACTCGCATTAAACGCATTCGGAAGAGCGAGGGGTGGGGGGATATGAACTGGAGGGAAGGTTCAAGCGGAGCTGAGACGTACCGGGTCAAAAAAACTTCATGAGGAGGGGTGGGAGCTAAAGAGGAGGGAGCTGTCAGTGACAAGAAGGCGGAGCTTTCTGCACTGCTGATAGGTAAATAACCTGTCAGGGCAAGGTTTGGTAGACTGATTCTTGAGACTTAAGAGATTAAGACGAGGGGAAAATGAGAGCAGTGACTTTGTCGTCGGCGGTGACAGATCTCATTGGTCAGGGGGATTATTTAATGCAAGCAACTGTAAAATACCATAGTTTACTGGATACAGCATAGAAAAAAAAAAAAACGGTGGCGGACCAAAGAAGACAAACAACCTGACTGTGTCAGAGAAAGCTGCCTCATTTGCCATTGAGAGCCAAGGCTACGGAGGGCGTTAACCTGCATTTCACCTGAGATGCAAAAAGAAAGGAAAGGAGAAGAGAGAGAGGGGGGGGGGGGGGGGGGGGGGGGGGGGGGGGGGGGGGGGGGGGGGGGGGCAAAGTAGAAGCAAAGTGAGAGGGTGGGGTGGGAGTTGTGACTTGAGAAATCACGTTTAAAGATGCCAGGAAAAAGTTGTGACGTTGTCAAGCCTGCAGCACAAGAGAAACTGTAGCAGAGGCTGTAGCGTAGACAGTTGGATCCGTTGCCACCCTACCACTGTTTTCACATCAGTGTGTCTGTACTGGCATCTGTTGAACAACGAGACGCACATGCTAGTAGATAACAGTGCATCTGTCAAACAATGTCCGTGTTTTTGACATTCCTATACAAATTTATTCGACTATATTCCCGTCACTGTTTTACAGATGCACTATTCATCAGTTAGTATGTGCGTGTGTTTTGGACTATCGGTAAGGCGAACATTTTTTGTGTGAATTGATAATGGAAGATCATTGATAAACAACAGAAGCGGCCTTAAGACACAACCTTGGGCCACCTTAAATTTTATGATCTTTGTTGATAAGAAGCTGCTACTGCTGAAGACAAACTGTTCTATTGCTCAGATAGGATTCAGAGAATGATATTGTGAGCAAGTCTCGAAGATCCAACGTTGATTTTTTTAAATAGTATATTTTGTGATCGACAAAATTAAAAGCCTTCTTCAAATCAAGAAATATAGCACCTCTTACTTTACTTTGATTCACTGCTGATAACCATGTATCGCAGAGACAGACTGAGACAGTTGGCATGAACGCTGATGGCAAAAATCCAAGTGAAAAGGATGGAGAAGTTTACTGCTGTCAGGATATTGCATGAGGTGTTTGTGGACATGTTTTTCAAGTGGCTTTGATACCTGACAGAAAATGGAAATAGGTCTAAAACTGTTCAAGTCTGAGAAGTCTCTTGACTAGGCACCGGCATATTTTTTGCCGATTTAAGAGCAGGGCGGACTTTGCCTTGTTCTACTCACATGTTGAATATAGATGTCAGAGGTTCAACTACATAGGGAAGTGCAAGTTTTGAAAGGGGAGGGGGGTGTTTCTATCTATCAGGTCCCATTGATGGTTTGTTCTTGAGGCCGGTAATGAGAGCGCCAATTTCATGGACAGAAAGTGGTGATGAATGATCCATTTTGAATCTGCTGTTGCAGCACGTTTGGAGAGGAGGAGAAGCACTTGTAGTTTCTGCGGTGTATGCTTAATCTGATTTTGCGATGGACTCGGTCAGATTTAAGAAGTGATTATTGGAAGAGTTTGATGACCACTGATAATGATTTTGTGATTTGCTTTGTGACTTAGTGTAATGCCATTTATTGTGTTCCATTGTAACGCTGTGTCTTTATTAGGCGTCAGCATTTTGTTAAAATATCGTTTCTCAAAATTTCTGATAAGATTAGTAACCCAATTTGTTTACTTTTTGTATTCAGTTTTCTTCATTTCCCTTTCAAATTGCGTTTGTGTTCTATTTTTTTTTCCCCGAAAAGACGTCCGATATTTTCCTTGTATAACTGCTTTCTTAAGTTTTTATGTCAGTCACGGAATTTCATGGCATCACTTATTTCCTGGAGTGAGCCAACCTGGAAAAACACTTGACTCCCTTTTGTCGTGTTGGTGTGTGTTTTCTACTACAACTAGAAATGCATCATAGAAGGTGTCTACTGCTTCAGTAGGATCTGAAAAATTTTGAAACATTTTCGATATATATCGTGGCAAAATACAAGTCTACTTAAGTGTTTGAAAGACCTTGTGGTGGTATGGTCCTTAGTTTGAGATTTCGGTGGTTTGTCTGGCTATGTGCATGACAGGGTGATCACTTATACTTTTTGAGATAAAGACATTTGTATGAGGGACTAAAGACTTCTTGTTTGTGTAGATGTGGTCAAGTTATATAGGAAAGGAGGAGGTGACCCTGGTTGCAGTGCAGACAAGTTGGTGCTTGCCGAACGATGCAGTAGGTGGTTCTGAAGATGCGTACAACTTGAACAGATCACCCAATAACACAATGTTGCGACTGGTTTTGCAGAATTTCATCCACCATATGTACAATGTCATGAAACCAGTCCTATGATGAAGTAGGAAACCTGTGTATAGAGCCAGTTAATAAGGAAGATGGCTTTAGACATGTTATCTTAACCCGGATGTGTTCAACCCAGATGGTCTCTAGATTCTTTAATTAACAAACTGAATTATACTGCCGCGGACATAACATACAGCAATATCAGTTTCACCACGCCAAATAGCATTATCACGAATGATGTCACAGTCAGGAATTACTTGAATTTCGTTTGTAATATGGGAACTAAGATGCGTTTAGGTAGGTCACAGCAAATGAATGCATGGGGGGTGGGGGTGGGGTGGGGAGGGGGGGTGTTTGTTTAGTGGTAAGCATACATCAGGTCTTTTGTTAGACAAATAATAAACATTTGAAATGGACAATGTATGTTCCACTGGTGTTATCGCAATGTTCAGCAGTTCCATTTGAACGAGACATTTTTCAACCGGTAGGAATGAGGGATTAGTGCTACTGGAAGAATATATGAAAAAGAAGAATATAAAAAGATCAAGCAATAATGATTTCACACAGTAAATTAAATTTCAAAAAGGTACTAACGGCATGAAAAGGGGGGGGGGGGGGGGGGGGGGGGGGGGGGGGGGGGGGGAGAACGGTTTGAGAATATAACAGAGAAAACAAAGAACCCATATATCAGTCCAAGCTCTATGGGCGCTGTGTTCACTTGTTCCGTGTCTCTTATAGGCTATAGTTACCTTATACCAGGACACCCTACACTATCATTTTTATGGTCTCTTAATGCGGGTGCACTTTGCACTAAGACTCTTTTACAGTCACTTGATACCGGCATACTTCCCACAGTGTTTTTTATGAAGTCACCTATTGCCAGCACACTTTCCACTGTCTTTTCTATCACTGAAAGCACTTTGAAGATGACGACGCTCCAGTCTCTTCTCGTAGGATGGGATTTCTTGCCCAGTCCACAACACAACACTTTTTGAGCTGAAGGGAAGAATTCTTGTCGTAATACAATATATCTGACGCGCATCTGACAGACCGTAGCAGGCAGGGGAAACACACACACAGGCACGCGCGTGCGCGCGTGCACACACACACACACACACACACACACACACACACACACACACACACACAATTTAGATGCGCATGAACACGCATAGCACATTGGTAATATAATGGAATGTCATGGCACGCACCTGTATCGTAGCAAATGTCTATAAACCTGTACACACTCATGGTTGCAATACAACTCGCACGCAAGGTGGGATTCCAGATTTTTGCTGTGACATGACAAAACAATGAGGCACAAATATGAAGGTGCGCACAGGTGACATTAGTATAGTGAGGACATGGAGAGAGGAGTTGATGTGACAGGAACTGAGCAATCATTGTGTTCAGCAACTGAACAGCGAGTGGGTGCAGTGGACTGGGCGTCTGTACGGAGGGAGCGGGGGGGGGGGGGGGCTCGAAAATGTAATGCGTTGGGTGGTGACAGGATTCTTGTGTGGGGATATGTGAGGTGGGCAGTGCTTTGAGGTGGTGGGATGTAGATGTTGTGAGGTGGTGGTCGTGAGAATCCAAAATGGCGGATAAAGATTAGAAGTCAACAGATTTGTCTCCAGTTATATTTTGGAAGAATAGTGAATATGACTAGACTTACAAGATCTCGCTGCATGGGAAGCAAGGTGAACGCCACTACAACCAAAGGACCAACAAATACAGGTCAACAAAAGAGTGGCCCAGAAAAATTTCTTAAAGAAGTGCTGAAGCAAGCGTGTCAAAGTCGGAAAAAACGATCAAGAGAAGGATGGCAATGAAAACATAGATGATCAGGGTGCTCTGACGGACAACACAAACGTGAGTTCACTCAAAACTTAACAAGTATCATCGAAACACTGTAAAAAAATGGATGCATTAGAAGAAACTGTCAAATGCCAGAGTGATATGATAGGAAACTTGAGAGAGTCGGTTTCGAAACTCCGTGTTGACAACGGTAACAACCAAGCAGCCCCGCCCTCCAGAGGTACTTACGCTGACGCATTGAAATCGTCTCCGGCGGGGTCGGCTGAAGTGACATCGACGGCTTCAGCCTAGCATTTGGCCCGGAATAAAAACAAACAAACCTTCAGAATAGAGAAAAAAGTGATGTCATCAAAGAACATGACGACAGAGAAGTAGACGTCAAATCCAACTCCGAGGTTAAAATTATGTCTGGAAAATTCGACGACACTCCCCGTGTTCTTTTATTGGGAGATTCCGTCATGTGCAAAGTTGACGGGAGACGCTTGGGTCTGTCATATGGCCTGCGTGTTGCGAAAAAAGCATTTACTCTGGGTGAATGCAGCTCAGTGATTCAAGAGTGGAGGATCCAGATCCTGATTGTGTTGTATTACACGCTGGGTTGAATGATCTGAAAGGGAAAGATCCTGCTGTGTGTAGCACAAAAATAAGAAAATGTGTGGGCGACGTAAAAAATAAATTCCCCAAATCCAGGGTGGTGATAAGTCAGGTTGCCCCTGTGAGGAGCAAAACGTTAGACATCAAGAGGGAACTATTCAACGCCATGACGAAGTCGAAACTGGCCGGTGAGAAAGATATCAGCTACGTTGTTTACAACCATCTTCAAGCCTCCGACAAATCAATTTTGGGGCCTGACTGTACCCACCCCACTGCAAAAGGGGCCAGCGTTATTGCAAGGACTCTGGGTCGTAATCTCAATGCTTTGTTTTGGGAAAAACCAAAGAGGAGACGAGGTCACCCCCATCATCACCATGCTGGTTTCTACCTTCCACACTTCATACCTCCATGGCTGTTCTAGACTGCAACGACCTCAGTGATGACCTTCTTCCCGCAGGGCATCTGGGAGCACAACTACTGGGCCCCTTCAACATCAACGGGCCTTATTTTCGTATCCGTCATGATACTACCTGTTCAGCTTCCTTTCTCTCGAAAGTCATAACAAATTATTTTGATTTTGAAACAGAGTTGAATGAACTTAGCTAACAATTCTTTGAACATTTTACAATGGAACTGCAGATCAATTGTGAAAAACTTCCTTCAGTTAGAAAATCACATCTATTCTAATAACTATTGCATTCTGGCCTTACAATCCTTAAATGCTGAACCTTTTAAGTTGCCTAAATTTCGTGTGGTTTTTATTATCCACCTTATATGACTGCAGTGCGTCAACTAAACGGGTTCAAACTGCAATTTATGTCAGATCAGACTTGAATTACAGTCCTCTAAAGTTATTATTTAATCATTCAATTAATGTCATTGAAAACCTTTTTGCTACTTCCATATCGTTAAAGGTGAACAAAGATTTCAGTGTAAACATACTTTCTGTTTACTATCCAAATGGGCCAAATGCTGACAATACAGACTGGATAAAACATCTTCCTAATATAAATAAGAAAATGGATATTTTGGGTGATTTCAATGCGCATTCTCCATTTTGGGAACCTGGTTGCTCTTATATCTTGCAATCGATTTGTTGAAAATATTGTTGATTCTAATTTATTATTAATGAATGACGGCAGCATAACAAGAGTGCC
>JADBJO010000117.1:770000-780000 GCA_016801955.1 Conus betulinus
GTCAGATCATGTCGTTTGTCGCCCAGTGAATCAGGGAAACATCATAGGGAAGGATTCAAAGTTTGAGCTTCGACAACAGCCAAAGTGTTTTGAGATGAAGTTTGATTTGACTTTGGAAGTCTGAGCGCGCTGGTAGGAAAAGGGCTCGTGTCGATGCCTTCCTAAAGGAACACACTCTGACCTTTTTGCCCTTGGGATACTCGTGGCGCCACCTGAGGGCGGCTACGAAGGCCACACCCAGACATGCCAACGGTCCACAGCCAGCCCAGCCAATGTACTTCTGCCAAAGATGCTGACCAGTCCGGCACCAAGCAGCAGCGTTGACCGGAACAGCAACTGATGAGGCTGCAAGAGATAAGAATAAAAATAATAAAAGATAGAAAAAATAAACCATTCGTTTCAGACTAGAGTGGAATTAAGAAGAAGAAGAAAGAAGAAGAAGAAGAAGAAGAAGAAGAGAGAGAGAGAGAGAGAGAGAGAGAGAGAGAGAGAGAGAGAAGACGAATCTTTGCTTAATGATTATAAGCCCTGACGCTGTTCTGCATCTAGCACTCACCCCGATACTGTGCATAAAACAGTGGAGAAACAAGATCGAACGAGAAAGTGTATTCAATGAACAGCATATCTGTCCCCACGCTTGTGTTCACGCACATATCACAGAATACTACATGAAGCCAGGTATACACACTACAAAAGCTGTAAATCAAAAAGTCACTAATTCATATTTGGTAGCATTTTGAAATCGTGATATTTGCGGACTAACTGCAGCTAGGGCAAACCCCCTCTCCCCTCCCCTCCACCCGTAACACCCATCTCTCTCTCTCTCTCTCTCTCTCTCTCTCTCTCTCTCTCTCTCTCTCTCTCTCTCTCTCTCTCTCTCTCTCTCTCTCTCTCTCTCGTATTTGATCATATTTTTTTCACGTAACTTGACACAGGTAAGTCACGAATAGACAGGAGAAAATGACATGTGGCATCAAGCAGAGAGATTAACAAAGCATTCTTCCATGCAGACAGTCCGACGTGGACAGACATTCAGACACAAGGAGAACCTCACGCTGGATTTCTGAGGGATATACCAAAGCAGGACACCAGTCCCACATCCCCCTAGGATGCCGACCAGCACCTCCAGAGGCCCTTTCAGTATGGACAGCACGATGTTGCCTGCACAGGGACAGCACTCACTATCACCAGATTCCCTGTAGAGACACTCAAGACAAAAGCTTTATTGTACAACTGCATCAAGATACTTACTATCACCAGATTCCCTGTAGAGACACTCAAGACAAAAGCGTTATCATACAACTGCATCAAGATACTTACTATCGTCAGATTCCCTGTAGAGACTCTCAAGACAAATGCTTTATCATACAACTGCATCAAGATACTTACTATTGTCAGATTCCCTATAGAGACTCTCAAGACAAAAGCTTTGTCATACAACTGCATCACGATACTTACTATGGTCAGATTCCCTATAGAGACACTCAAGACAAAAGCTTTGTCATACAAATGCACCACGTTACAAACCTTCACCAGGTATAACCTCACAGATTGAACTATCCCACCACCATCACAGATTTCTGGGCGTCTGAACTTCGTGCTGCTGTCCGACTGCTGTCCCTAAGAAGAGCGTGTCGCTATAGTGAAACGCCACCTATCTTCACTCTCTTTTTTTTCATCTGTCAGTGTGTGTGTGTGTGTGTGTGTGTGTGTGTGTGTGTGTGTGTGTGTGTGTGTGTGTGTGTGTGTGTGTGTGTGTGTGTGTGTGTGTAACCTGTCAACGTGGATTTCTCCACGGATTTTTGCTGGGGATACCACCCTTGTTGGCCTGGGTTCTTTAACATGTCATGTCGTACATCCATGCTGCACCAGGGACCTTGATTTGTCGTCTCATTTGAAAGACCTGGGACGTCGAGGTGGAACGGAGAGGAGGGAGAGGTTGATTGTCTTGGTTAAAAGTTTCTCGATATAACTGGATAAATGCTAGATGAGATACATATTTGTGCGATGTAAATATTCAAATCAGAGGCTAAAAAGTTTCCTCACCACGGAAAGCTAAGTCTTGCTGTAGCTCACTGAACTTTGAAACCCCAGAACATTGATTGCATAGGTCTGTGATTTGTCAGCCACACGGTTTACGTGCACACACGCCATGTGAATTTCTGAAAAGTAAAGTTAGGAGTACTTTCGTCTGGTTGAACTTTGGAGCTGCGGGACTGATTATTGTCTTTTGGGCATTTGCTTGCTGTTTCTATGACAATCACTCTGTGAACAAAAAATTCTGATAAACACAGAAAGTAGGTTTCCAGTCTATCATTAGTCAGCCGGTCAAGAAGTCAGTTAACCACTCACAGATTGTTCAGTCATTCATTTAGGCCTGAACAGTCAATCATCTTTCCTTCCTTCCTTCAGCTCTTGGCAAGAGACTCCCATGCGCGCTGCAGTACCTGTAAGTAAGACAAATAACCATGCACATCTAGCATCGTGACACTGACAGGATGCCTGAGTGTACCAAGAACGACAACCACTACGTCACCACCCCTGCTGCAACTATTGCAGTAGTTGTAGATCCCATTCTCATGGACTGTGAATACCTGTAGAAAACTTTCGCTTATCTTCCCCTTCACCCGTTGGGACACGTACTGGAAGAGAAGACGATGCCAAGCATGACGCCGAATCCGGTGATGGCGAGGACGGCATCCATGCTGACGGCAGCGATGACCAGAGTGGGGATGCCTTTGTTCAGTCCGTAGCCTCGGTCTGACAGACTCAGCATGGAGGGCACGATGACTGCTGGTGACACTACCGCCATCACGAACCTGCAAAAGGGCATGGTGTTTGTGTGATGGGGGGGGGGGGGGGGGGGGGGATATACCACAAGAAGAGAAGTGTTCGTGTTTTGAATGTGGCATTGTTAGCAAAATCAAAACAGAAAAGCAAAGTCAGGAGGTGGATGGCGGAGATGGAACAAGGGATTACGATGTGGATTAAGGTGAAGGGTATGGTGATGATATGGATGAGAAGCAGCATTTCAATCTGACTTCATCTGGTCCATACCCCCCCCCCCCCCCCCCCCCCCCCCCTTCCTTCCGATCGCACCCCGTCTCTCTCTCTCTCTCTCTCTCTCTGGCTGTCACTATCCAAAACAATGCCAAAGACTAGTATTACAATTGGAAGGAAGGAAAGGGAGGGAATGAGAGGGGTAGCGGTAACCTAAGATCACAATCTAAAAACAGATGTCTGTGCTCACGAGTCACTGGAAGAGAGAGAGAGAGAGGGAGAGAGAGAGAGAGAGAGAGAGAGAGAGAGAGACAGACAGACAGACAGACAGACAGAGGGATCTTAGTAATGGTTTTTAAAGATCTTTAATTAGTCCATGACTCAGTATCAGAGTACAGCCACAGGCAGGAAGAAGTGGGCGATGTGGTAGTAAGTCCAGGCAACAAACGTAATGTAGTGCAGCTAGTGTACAAGTTCTGTAATCCCTCTTCATGAACTAAGCTAGTTCTGATCATTAACATTATCTGTAGTAGCCTAGTACTTCGACTCAATAAACTAAGGCTGGTTTATTTAATCTACAAAAAGTTCGAGCTCGGAAAGCTGAAGTCTGACTACAGTACCGAAGATCCCGTTTACTTCATTGCAGTCCAAATGCGCAGCCATTTTGACGTCATGCTGTCGAAAAGACATATCCCTCTAGAAGCACTACTAAACAAAATGGGATCTATGTCTAAGACGAGGGGGTGGAGCTTAATATAGAATATGAGTGACGGTGACAATGATGCTGAGAGAATAGTGAACGAAGAACCAACAGGAAAGAAAAGATTTGTCACGAAATAAAATAAGTAAAGAAAGAAAGAAAAACAAACAGACAAAAGCAGTCACAGAGGTAATCAATATAACCGAATATCCAGCATTCTTTGTTCACTTTGTATTCCCCAACTAAGATTATGAAGATAGACAACGGATAACTTTAGTAGGTGTGCTATTTGTACATGACCTCGGTGAACCTGCTGGCTCTCTTGTATGCAAGTGTGTGTGTGTGTGTGTGTGTGTGTGTGTGTGTGTGTGTGTGTGTGTGTGTGTGTGTGTGTGTGTGTGTGTGTGTTTGCACATGTTCTCTCTCTCTCATCATCGCCTGTTAAATAGGATATGAATCTGACATGAAACCTATCTCTTATTGGGATTGTGCTGATCATAATGTTCATAATAAGCGGGTAAATGTGAGTCCTACTGAGACATTATGTGAACTGAGACGGCCACTAGGCAGTCTTGAGAACAGGATGAAGAAACCAGGGCGGAAGGAGTGAGGGGTGACGTAAAACAGACGGCAGAGGGGGAGAACGAACATGGAAAGGTAAACTGTAACTTCCTAAAACAATCGTAGTCATCGTTATGTCCTGTGGTCATCACGTTCGCTACAGAGGACTTACGCCAGCAGGATTGACCAGGCCAGGAGAAACCCAGGATGAGGTGCGCGGCCACACTGTCCACAGCGGCCTCCACCAGGGAAGGGCAGAAGGCCAACCTCAGCACCACAAAGGACAGCTGGCGGAGCGCCACTGGGTCCAGCCCAGACCCGCCTTCAGAAGGATCACCGTCAGGGCTACGTTCCTGTCCACCGATGGAGGCATTGTTTTATGTTGCCTGAACAGCTATAGAGCGGAGGAGGAAGGATGTGACAGAAAAACCGTTATCATGCCTAATCAGTATGCTTGGTTTAACGTAGGAGTTTGTATGAAAAAGGTTGCAAAGGCTATCCGCCGTGGTGAAGTTGTTAGCGTTGCGGATTCCCTGCTTAAAGATTATTATGTGTTCGGTGCCCATAAGAGTCATTCATTTGTGTGATTTTTTTTCTGTCCCGACCGGCTCTTACCCAGAGCTGCGCTTGTTATAGGCTAAACTGGGAAGACTGGGACCAGAGTCAAAATTTCATCCACTTAGTGGATGAGTATCTTCGAGTTTTGCTGAAATTTCTTGACTATAACACAGCAGATGTCCGTATCTCTCTCGGACCTGGTCGACACCGGGATATGTTACGAAAATAAGTATTGAGTGCAGCCCAGCCATGCAGTCTCAGACAAGAATGGAAATTCGTAGCCTCATTTCCATCATCCTCATCCTCGTCAGTTAGCTTAGAGTAAAAATGTCTCAATTTCATGTACTTTTTTTTTCAGTCCCTACTCTCACGGTGACCTCAGTTTTGATCCCCTCCACGTACATGGTCTTGGTTTGGTTTTATCTGTGTCACTGGTATTGTTAAATTCATGGGGACTGTTTGGACGGATGTGGTGACGCCCTCCGGTCGGAGAATTCACTCACGCTGGCTCCTCGACAAAATAATTATTGTCCTCTTTAAGTAAGTGGTGTCCTGCGTGTGTTTGATAAGAACAGGCAGCATTGAACACTACTGAAGTGAATCGACAGCGGTGCAGTGTCTCTTTCGGTGGGTTGCCTCCTGACGACTTGCCATCAACTAATCCCTGTGGATTGCTTTTACCAAGACTGTAATTGGATAGCCAGGCTGGCACTGGGCAGAGAGCCGGAATGAGCGGCGTGGGTGCCACGCCATTGCTTAACCCCACCCATTCTTGGATGATCATTCCTGTGGATCTTATCGTCAGAGAAGGGTGTCAATAAAGAATCTGAATATCACTGACATCAAACCTGTATGTAATAGGTAAAGAGCGTTAAAAAAAATATGATAGATTAGCGAGTATTGTGTATTGTATAGGCAACTGCAACTTGGGTTTGCGGGATAAGACCATGGCGGTTAGAGGGAGGGAACTCTCCTTCCCAGTTTACACTCCTGTGTTACCCCTCATGCTGCCCAGTCCCATGTCACTTTGTGCAGAGTGAGGGGACTTTCTGATGAATGAAGATTCTGTCATTGATTGACTGGTTCGTATGAGATCCAGTGTAAATGAGTAGACTGTCTGATTTGAAGTAGTTGTAGTAGTATTTTCATCTTTTCGTCTTTTCATAAAATTGTGTGATATAAGGGGGGGGGGGGGGGGGGGGGGGGAGGTGAGAGAGAGAGAGAGAGAGAGACAGAGACAGAGACAGAGACAGAGAGAGGAGAGAGAGAGCGTGTATTTACATCCGTGCATGTGTGCACGTGTGCGCGCGTGTGTATCTGTATATGTGTGTGCGTTCGCACATCGTGCATATGCGCGTGCGCGTGTGAGTGTCTATGTATGTGTGCGTGCGTACATCCGTGCGTATGTGTGTGTGTCTGTATGTGTGTGTGCGTGAGTGTATGCGCGCGCGTGTATGTGGTGTGTGGTGATGGGTGGTGGTGGGTGGTGTGTGTGTGTGTGTGTGTGTGTGTGTGTGTGTGTGTGTGTGTGTGTGTGTGTGTGTGTGTGTGTGTGTGTGTGTGTGTAATCACAAAAAAATCCCGCTAATATCATATATATAAGTACATACCTAAATGGACTATAAATCAAACAAGAAGTAACTTAAAACAAGATCATTGTTATAACAAATATCAACAACAGACATGCTGATAAACATGGTTAATTGATTTGTTTGACATACCGTCTTCACGTTTAAAAACAAGGCTTTCTCGCTAGGAACATTAGCTTTTTATTAAAGCAATACTGAGGTTTAAAGATAAAAACTTTACAACGACTGATGTGATCTTTTGTCCTGCTTCTGCACAATCCCAACATTCACTCGGGTCTCCTGGTTCCGTTTAACGTGCATTTCTGTTTTCATCCTCACCCGACAGATTAATCTCTGTGAAAGGTTGGTTGTACTGTTGACAGATTTATTTTGATTTGATTTGATGAAAGTCAAAGGCAAAAATTTGAAATGTCAGGCGTCTGCTCCACAACCATCAGAATAAATAAACAAACAAACAAACAAAAATGTATGTATTATTTACATGTTAACAACGCACATCTTTCTTGACGTAGGTCTTTTACACACAAAAAAAAGTATAAACGTGGACCAGTTCATTATTATATCCGTTTTTCTTCCTTTTTCATGTTTTTTTCAAAAATAGCTAGGATCAAGTATGAACTATTAAAGATGTTTATGATGCTGGATGCAAGAAGCTAGTTACACAAAGACAAGAGGGTCGTGGATGTCACTCTGCTCCAATAGTAGTGGTAGTAGTGATGGTGGTTGTGCGCAATAAAGAGATAGAGTAGAGACTGACTGTTACAGTTTTAGTACCTACCATCGACATGTGACAAAAATAACACCAAACAACAACCACCACCACCACCACCACCACCACCACCACCACCACCACCACACAACAACAACAACACAAACAACACACACACACACACACACACACACACACACACACACACACACACACACACACACACACACACACACACAGAGAGAGAGAGAGGGAAAGAGAGAGAGAGAGACAGAGACAGAGACAGAGACGTGTGACGTAGTGGTAGAAAACAAGAGTACACATGCCTAACCTGCAAGTGGAAGACCATGTCGGGTCTATGTGACGACCCACATCAATACCAGGAACATTGCCCAGAAACGATTCCCGCTAGCAGCATTCCTGTAAACGTCAAACAACTCCAATACCAGAACCATTGACAAGAACCATTCCCATCAACAGCATTCCCGTACAAACGTCAAACAGCTTCAATACCAGAACCATTGACAAGAACCATTCCCATCAACAGCATTCCCGTACAAACATCAAACAGCTTCAATACCAGGAACATTGACAAGAACCATTCCCAATCAACAGCAATCGCGTATAAACGTCAAACAACATCAGTACCAGAAACATCGCCTAGAACCATTCCCATCAACACTATTCATGTGTGAACGGAAAATCTCAGTCTAAAAAAGAACCATGGTGCCAATTGTCAAACGTAAGTTCAGCAGATGACTTGGAATTCCTTAAACGTGTTTCACCAAAGAAAAAGTAGGCATGAGCGATAGAGCGACACACCACACACATATCATATGTGCTCGCGCGCGCGCGCGCGCGCGCGCGCGCACGCACACACACACACACACACACACACACACACACACACACACACACACACACACACACACACACACACACACACACACACACACACACACACACACACACACACACACACACACACACACACACACACACACACACACACACACACTGCAAGCAAAAACAGCATTACATTTTTCATTACTACAGCTCAGCCTACCATTCAGGGTCTGTTGAGGGCTGTTACACATACACAAGAAAAAGAAAATGGATCACACAAAGAAAAGGTCGGACCCCCCAAAGAGATTATATCCAGAAAAAAGAAGCAAACACAAACAATCCACGACATGGTAGCTACACTGTTGACATCCTGACGGGCCCTTTTCTTCGTAAAAAAAAAAAATCAGTAACAAACATTATGGTGTAACAATAGCCACATGATAAAGCTATACAGGCACACTGAAGAATGGACAACTAATGTCCACCTTTAGTTAGTGTGCACAATTTTCACTCGTCACACACACACGCATGCACTCGCAATCGCGCGCGCGCGCGCACACACACGCACACACACACACACACACACACACACACACACACACACACACACACACACACACACACACACAATCGCAAGCACTCGCGCGCGCACACGCATGCATGCACGCACGCACGCACACGAGCGGGCTCACACACATACACAGAATGCGTGCACGTTATCCTACCTTCCAGTCCACGTCATCTTCCTCATCCCCTCCATCATCCTATAGACACACATGCACTATAATTTTGTCATATTGCACCAGCCGCCATGGCTCAGTAGATAGTGCCGCGGATTCCCGGCTGGAAGGTCGTCAGTTCGATTCCCAACAGAACTGTTAGTTTGTGGATTTTTTTTGACACCGACTTGCTCCTACTCGGAGCTGAGTTTGCTATGGACTCAAAGAGAAGACTGGAACCATACAGTCGAGTTTCATCCACTTAATAGATGCGTCTCTAAGACTACAGATCAGATTTCCTGGTATCAGATTTCCTGCAGGTGTCTGTATCTCTCGGGGATGGTTGACGCCAGGATATATTATGAAAGTAAGCGTGGAATATTGCCGTGTCAGACTGAAACGGAATTCCAAAGCGTCGTCTTCATTTATCCTCAACCTCTTTGATTCGCAGTCTCAAATTCCATGGCATTTTATGTCCTTCTCTCCTTTTTGATTTGCTGTCTGCATCTATCACCCTGGTGAGTTCATGTCGAGGTTGCCTGTATCGGCAAGTCGTGGGGACTGACGGTGGGCGGGTGTGATGAGGTCTTCTGGAGGAAGAAGCTCAGTCACGCTGGCTCCGCGTTTAAGCAACCACTGTCATCAGGAGGGAGTTTAGTAGGTGGTGTCCTGCTCGTGCTGGATCAGAACACGCACCGCAGAGCATCACCAAAGTGACTCGGCAGAAATGCAATGTCTTCTCTGTTCAGTTGCCTCCTGAAAGCTTGAAATTGACTGCTCCTTGTAGACTGCCGATGACGTGACTGCGGCAGGACAACCCAGGGTGTGGGTGTGGACGTGGAACCGGATGAGCGGCAATGGGGGAAATGCCACTGAGTAGCGCGGACGACGAGACAAAACAAACGAACAAACTTCCTCACATCGTACCATTTAGGACTACACCATAACAACCGTCGACATTCTTACCAAACAAAGGCGGCAGGTGGATGAGCTGGATCAGGTAACCTGCACACCAGCAGGCCAAGAAGAAGACGAACATGGAGAAGACGGTACCCCCAGGCAAAGCCTCCTCTTTGGTCATGGAGATGAGCACCCCCCACCACATGAAGAACATCACCACCACCAGGAGAAACGCTCCCACGCGCCCGAAAGGCGGACAAAAGAAAGCCCGCTTCAGGTGGTCCAGCTTGGAGGGACTGGGCGGCAAAGGGTGGCTCTCCACCAGCAGAGGAGCTGTGAAATTCCGACAGAATCTTCTCAAACCCAGACATCGTTTCAGTTCAGTGTCTTCGTCTTCCTCGATGAAATGGTTCTTGTT
>JADBJO010000117.1:785000-807500 GCA_016801955.1 Conus betulinus
TAAGTCAAAGTTAGCGGAAATAAGGAAAAAGAAAATGGAAGGAGTGTTACCGAGATCAAGGGCGAGGTGGGTGGCAGATGGTGAGAAAAAATTCGAAATACTTTTGCAGTTTAGAAAAGAGACATTTTATAAATAAACACATCCTGTATCTCACAATGAATAATGAAGAAATGATTAAGGAACCGAAGGATGTAAGAACAGAGGTTAAACGTTTCTATGAAAATTTGTATCAAGAAAGAAAAGTATTAGATGGCGAAATTTCAGATCTGACCAAGGAGATTCCAAAGCTAACTTCAGAGGAACAGTTGTTACTTGAAGGTGAGATCATTCTTGAGGAAGCTGGAGAAGCTCTGAAAAATGTGAAAAACGGGAAGAGTACTGGAATAGATGGCTTCACACCAGAATTTTTAAAGATTTTGTGAAGACAGTTAGGATATTTAGTGGTTAGAGCACTTAATAAGTCATTTACAGATAGAGAACTGTCAAATACCCAGAAGGAAGGCTTAATAGTATGTATTCCTGAACATGACAAGCCAAGAAACTTTATAAAAAGAACTGTTAGATACTGTATATAAGATTGGATCCTCGTGTATAGCAAACAGAATGAAATCCGTTCTTCAAAAACTAATACACGAAGATCAAACAGGTTTCATGGCAAACAGATTTATTGCTGATAATATTAGGTTTATTTACGATCTCAAAGATTATTTACAATCTAATCATTTACCTGGGATGCTAATCTGTGTAGATTTTGAAAAAGAGTTCGATTTCTCCGGATTGGAAGTTCATGCCTAGGGTATTAGAATCATTTGGTTTTGGGTAGATATATGTCGTTGGATAAAGACATTCCATACAGGAATAAAGGCTAGCATAGCTGTGAATGGACCCTGCTCAGACTGGTTCAGTATAGTAGAGGTTTTAGACAGGGAGACCCAATATCCCCGTATTTGTTTATACTTTCAGCCGAAATTCTGGGTATAATGATCTTAGAAAATGGAGAAATAAAAGGAATAAATGTTAATGATACTGAACAGAAAATATCCCAGTTCGCAGACGATACACAATTGTCCATTCAAGGAGATAAAACATCTTTCGAACAAACAATGAATACGTTAGAGAAATTCGGAACAGTGTCGGGTCTGTTTATCAATATTGAAACAAAACAAAACAACAACAAAAAAAAGCAATATGGCTAGCAAGCAAAGTATCATCGAATGTTCGATATATAATTGGACTGGAACCCAAAGATATTTAAAATACTTGGGATATGGTTTACGACTGGTCTATCAAAATGCGTTGAGTTAAATTATGCAGAAAAATTCTTGGAAGTTAAAACTCCTTTCAAAGTATGGTCAAAATGAAATATTACACACCCCTGGGTACAGTAGCGGTACTAAAATCGCTAGTTCTATCAAAATTGGTATATCTGTGGATATTGTTACCAAACCACAATTTTCAAGACAAATGTTTCCAATTCATTTGGAACAACAAACCAGACAGAATATCAAGAAATAATACTGTTAAAAACGTACCAGAAGGAAGCCTAGATATCCCTTCTATAAGACATTTTATTGCCTCATTAAACATATCGTGGATTAGAAAACTTGTAGTAGGCAGATTCAAATTGATGTCCATGATTGAAGAAAGGTGTCAAGCTATACAAGATTTAGACAAATATGGTTCAAGCCTCCTAAACAAACTCAAATTAAATGCCTTTTGGAAAGATACTTTTAAAGCACACACAAAATGTTGTATTAAAGATGACATCAGAGATGCAGCTGACCTGATGGCAGAAAACATTTTCTATAAGAACAATTTCAAAATTGATAAAAACACTATATTAAAATAATTTTTTTTTTTTTAAAGTGGGTAGTAAAAGGGAGTGCATCGCGTCGGAGATCTTGTCAATGGAGACGGAACATTTGTGAGGCGCCGACAGTTTCAAGATAAATACGACATCCAAACAAACTTTATAGACTTCTTAAGGTGCATGCGCACACTAAAAGAATAGTGCAAGAAAACCGGGATGAATCTTAACGGCAGTAAAATAAGAAATCTACCGAGACCTCTTACATACTTTCTTCGAAGAAAGGGAAAAAACTTTATTATAACGTCCTTATAGCAGACAAATATCAGCCGAACTACTGTAATAAATGGAACAAAAAAAAAAAAAAAAAAAAAAAAAAAAAAAAAACACACACCACACACACACACACACACACACACACACACACACACACACACACACACCATTAAATGGAATATAACATTTCTGAAGACTCAGAAAATAAAAGAAATTATACTGAAATGGTTTCAAATCAGACTGGTTCATAGCATCATGGCGACAAATATATTGCAAAAGATGCACATCTCTGATAGTGACATGTACGTTCTGAAAGTCGGAAAGAGAATCAATTGAACATTTGTTTTGGTCATGTAAGGTGACGTTACGCTTGTGGAATTAAATGCAAACTGTTCCAAACAAATGTGATTATATTAACAATTTCAGATTTACGAAGGAACTTGTGCTGTTTGGTAACGATGAGGTAAATAAGACTGACGATATAATCGATTTTATTCTAATGTGCGCAAAATTAACCTCTACAAATGTAAGTGCGAAAATACTATTCCAGAATTTACATTTGTTTACACGGCAACTTAAAAGCAAATATACTACGGAAGAATACATAGCTAGAATAAACTTGCAATACTCAGAAGACTTCCAGTGGAAATGGTGTGTCTATAGGACCTTGTTCGATGAATAACACCCTCTCTATTGACTTAAAGCTGTTATTTACGACTGCATGTGTGATCACTTAAATGACAATTCAGACCAAAGGTTCTCAAATACTCTTGTTTCTCTGCTTTTATACATACGTTTCTCTATGCTCTGTGAATGTGCGTATGTAGCAAAGTCGGGGTGGCCGTTTTAACGAGTTGTTCTGACCGAGTAATATGCCCTCCTTCACCCCTACCTCTCTTCCTCCTCTCCCTTCCCCCTCCCACTTTCTGCAGTCCGGACCTACTATGCACCATCCTGGGAGTGTTATCCTCGTCTTTCCCATCATCTGTTGTGAGTGTGGTTGTTTACACCAGACCGTAGACTGCTCTCTCTCTCTCTCTCTCTCTCTCTCTCTCTCTCTCTCTCTCTCTCCAGTCGCACGCCGCACCCTTACCCATTTACATATCAAACTGTTCCAGACAGACTGTCGCTTAAACTGACAACAAACTACACTCTAAAGCTAAACGTTTCTGGAAAAGCTGAGATTGATATTTGATAGGCTTCTGGGTGGCGCTAGATGGAAACGACATTGGTGCAGAAGTAAACAGGGGGGTCAACTGCCGTCGTTCAGGAACAAAACATGAATCAGTGCGTGTGCAGAAATGGCAGTGGTTCACGTGCTGATATCGATGTACAACGGTGCCGCGGATCAATTGCACTCTGCGATAGCGATTGCTACAAATCAGTTGGCCAAATAGGGGCCTACCAATCTTATAAATTCCACCTGTGGACCTGCGTCAGATTCAAGGATTTGCCCCACGTAGTCTTTCAACCAGAAGAAAACAACTAATTAAGGTGATACATTACAGGAGAAGGTGACGGACATACGTCGCCAACCTCCCCTACTTTTCCCAACCCCTTTGCACTTTCCCGTCCCCGTTGCCGTTGTTGTTGTTGTTGTTGTCGTCGTCGTCGTCGTCGTTGTCGTCGTCGTAATTACTGTCTTTGCCGTTGTTTATTTCTTTTTTCTTTCTTCGATTTTCTTCTTCTTCCGAATGTTGTTGAAGGATAGGCCTTAATAATGATGACAATTAAGACAGGGCAATTTTACGCTATAAAGAAGAATTGAAGAATCTGCTTCAGCCAGTTTGCTGCATATAACGCTGAAAACATCAAGAACAAGACAGAATCACGAATTCATTACGATGACAGTTCTGGTGTTGGTTGTCATGATGATTCTTGTTTACTGTCGGTGTAGTGATTGTTTTGTTCTTCAGACTGTGTAGATCTATATTTTTCCTTCTTCAGATTGTAGATCTATATGTTTTTTCCTTCGTCAGACTGTAGATCTATATGCTTTTTTTCTTCTTCAACTGTAGATCTATATGTTTTTCCTTCTTCAGACTGTAGATCTATATGTTTTCGTACTTCAGACTGTAGATCTATTATATATGTTTTCGTTCTTCAGACCAGATCTACATGCTACTGCTACTGCTGCTGCTGCTGTCACTACTACGATTACCACTACTTTTGCTTGTTTTGTCTTGTTCACAATTATTTTTCCTCCTCAAGTTTGTCCAACTTCTTCAATTATATTTTCTTCATGCTACAGCATTCTTGAACAAAGCAGGAACGCAACAAGGTTACGAAACAAGAGTTTATTTCAACATCATCGACAGTAACAATGAAAACCATCATTACTGTTGCTATAGAAAAGATGAGTAGTTATTTGTTAAGATCACGAACAAGAAAGACAGTAAGCCCCGTGGACTCACGTGTGAACGGATGCAGAACACAGTAAGGAGGGTGAAGAGCAATAGTTGGGTTAGGCCACATTAATATTTTAAATGCTGATATGTAATGTTTTGTTGTTGTTGTTGTTGTTGCTGCTGCTGCTGTTGTTGTTGCTGTTGTTGTTGCTATTGTTTTGGTTGTTTTGTTCTGCAGTTTGTGAAGCCTAAACCTCCGAATGTTGTCGTTTTCGAAGTTCCTGAAGCTTTTGTTTTACTGGTTCTTTTGTTTTCCGTTTTCACGCTTTAGATAAAAAAAACAACAACAACAACAACAACAACAACACAACAAAAACCTATTCCCTGTTTGGTCTTAATTCCTTACCCTCCCTGTCCCTGTACTTGGTACATTCATGAGCAATTTGCCTTGTTTTTTAAATACATGGCCAAAGTTTTTTTGCATACTTCTGATGTTCAGTTAGGGCTGTTTGGAAAATCCGAGCATTAGTATAGACATTTTCGGTTTACAATGACACCCCACCCCCACCCCCACCCCCCACCCACCCCAAAAAAAAAAAGAAAAAAACAAAAAAGAGAAAAAAAAAAGAAAAAAGAAAAACATCTATCTTCTAAAAAAAAAAAAAATGAAACAACCTCTCAAATTTAAGTGAGTGTCTTCTTTTAGGGAATAGGGGGTGAGGGTTGGGCTGGAAAGAGACTAGACAGGAGGGTCGGCTGTGGTCACTGAGGCATGGCTTCCACACTGATCATTTCGGGTTTCACGCTGAACAGATAGATGGGTGAGATTCACGTCCTATAGGCCGGAGGCCTTTAAGGACAAGGTTTCCCACTTTCGTTTGTGTAGTTCTTGGCGTCGCTGTGCCCGGTGGTGATTGGTCGTAGTCGGTGTTGTTGGTCGTCTGCTCTCTGTGGCAGCCTCCTCCCCAGGCCTTGTACAGTCCTTCGCTGGCCATTCCAGCTTCTTCAGTTACAGCCCTATCCGGGTCCGTTCTGTCTCAATCCAAGCAGTCCACAGACACCTGTTTACCAGGTCATTGTGAGAACACCCACCGTGGGAGACACCATGGCGTGCTGCTGCTGTTCGATCACTTTATTGTGCTCACTGGTGCCTGCCGTGAGCCGACATTCGAAGACCTTGACTCTTATCTCATCACCAGCATGGACGGAGCGAAAATCACCAAGAGAACCCAATGTGAAATTAAGGGTCATCGAATAGGAGGCCTTGTTACGATTGTTACTGAAAGATGACGAAGATCACGCTAATTTCATGAGTTCCAAAGCGCTCTCTCTCTCTCTCTCTCTCTCTCTCTCTCTCTCTCTCTCTCTCTCTCTCTCTCTCTCTCTCTCTCTCATGTAATGTAATTCAAACTTAATGGTCATATACCCAGCCAAAAACAAAATCAAAAAAACAATCTATAGAGCCACCCGTCAAAACTACTAATTGACTCCTCTTTGCCTACAACTTCAGTTTCAATGGTACTTCTATCAAACAGGTAGATGGGCAATGTGTTTTTAGCAGTAACGACAGATAAAGAGTTGAAATAGCAATCTCATCTCAATAATGTGTGCAAGATAATCTGAAAAAAAAAAAAAAAACAACTCCACCTTTTCCTGTTATTTCAATCAAGGCGCGATGTCAACAGTACTGCGCTAAAACTTTACTTCACAACACACATAATGTCACGTGCCAATTATGCTTCAAGGGGCTTCCTCAAAGTTGGAGTATGGCTGCCTTGATGGCGAGAAAAAAAAACGCTTATACACACAAAACTCCACTCCCTTTGTTGGGTAGGTGGGATTAATCCCTGCCTGTCTATACAGGGAGTGTCGGCAGGAGTATCAGCCTGCGTACGCAAAAAAAAAAATGTTTCAACAGTATGGGACGGGAGTAGTGATGTCCGCAAAAAAAAAAAAAAAAGGGCTGAACTCTCTCCATAGACGTGTAGCAATACTACTCTTTCTAGCCGTATCTCTGACAACAGATAAAAAAAAAAAAAAAAAGTAAAAGCTCTGAACATGCTACTTCTAAGAAGCAATTGTAATTCAGCAAGACATCATTTATTTTCACAAAATCGACAGATACCATGCCATGTCAATGCTCAGTTTACAAGATAGAAGAACAGCTCTTCTGGCTCGAAGAAATTCCTACTCCCCTACCCACGCATTGATCAATACAAAACAAGACTAGCTTACTCTGAACCATATGTCTGGTACTCACCTCCACCGAGTCCACAGAATACGCATGCGTTAAAACTTTTCAAGAAACATTTACATAATCATTTTGTTTTCAATAATTTGAGTATTCGATTAAAGCCATTAACATTCATTCGCAAAGTCTTGTCTAAACAATGCATTGAATACACCATCTGAAGAGGTATCCCACTTCCCCTTCCCCTATACTATCCCCCCTCCACCCCTCTCTCTCTCTCTCTCCTCTCTCTCTCTCTCTCTCTCTCTCTCTCTCTCTCTCTCTCTCTCTCTCTCTCTCTCTCTCTCTCTCTCTCTCTCTGTTTGTGTTTGTTTGTTTGTTTTTGGTTCCTTCAGTTTGACTAATTGCCATGTGATTATTAGGTTTTATGAATAGTATGCTTGTCATTGTAGAATTACATTATAGTGTTGCTATGTTGAATTGTCAGTATGAATGATATGTATTGAAATATTGCATGCATGACAAAGACACAATTGTAAGCCTAGGCCTTGGCCTAAACTCTTCATTGTTGCATATTAAAGATCATCTCTCTCTCTCTCTCTCTCTCTCTCTCTCTCTCTCTCTCTCTCTCTCGCTCTCTCTCTCTCTCTCACACACACACTCTCACACACACACACCACACACACACACACACACACACACACACACACACACACACACACACACACACACACACACACACACACACACACACATACACACACACACACGCACTCACCACACACTCTCTCTCTCTCTCTCTCTCTCTCTCTCTCTCTCTCTCTCTCTCTCTCTCTCTCTCTTCCAATGTACACTGTCACTCATTTTTCTTCCCTCTATTATCTAACCCTGTTGTGAGAATGAAACAGATACGATTTCAGATTTATTTGAATAAACCAAGGTGTTGGTAATATAAATGTTTTTACCCCTGTACTCCGAGAAGACTGGTTGGTTGTGATGTGCAAAATTGGAATTCCCATGCAAAAAAAAAAAAAAAAAAAAAAAAAAAAGGTAGATGCGAATTACATGGAATGTACAGTCATTTACATTGTGTACCTAAGTTTACGTCAATGAAAAAAGACAAACATTTAAAGTGTACCATCACTTGGTTTATGTTTGATGTGTGTGTTATTTTCACTCATTATTTATTTTCGTTACAGACAATCATGTAGTAGAAAATTGATCTGTCTAGAATCAGTGACTTTACAGACCTTAGAGAGTGCTCCATCTCCCAAATGTATACTTCCACAATCCTTGTCTTTTCAAATCAATCTTGTTGCTGTCATCCTCAATGGGAATACCGTTAGCTTTTTTTTTTTTTTTTTCTTTTTTTTTTTTGTAATGTAAAGTATTCATGAAGCGAACTGCTGATGTAGCACGAAGAAGATCTGTGTCAATCGGCGAGGTGAATCACAATGTTTATCCCAGTTCTAAAGGACTCGGAATAGCTCAGTTGGTAGAGCGCCCGACTCGTAATCTTGGTGATCTTGTGGTTGCGGGTTCGAATCTCTCCGCCGGGCCGTTTCAGTACAGGGGGATTTTTCCCTCGGAGTTAACATTGGTTCTGACTCCATTTCCCATACAGTCCTTCGAATGAGACTATAAACCGAGGTTCCGTGTGTGAACGCACGCATAACATCTTGCACACACGTAAAATCCCATCACCAACTTTCGGAAGAGAAGGTCAGTTTGGCCGTTGGTATGGATAACAAGTTACACATAGCATGCACTCTGCGTGAGAAATGGAAAGAATGAAGGAAATAAGGAAATTGAGTGAAGGATATTGAACGATACTGACTGGATAACACGGGAAACGACTGAATGAAGCTCCAGCTGGCAGCTCTTCAGTCGGCACTACCCAGGTAGGCAGCCCGTTGTGTAAACGAGTGTGGATTGTAAAGCTTGGTCTCTAGCCGAGAATAGGCACCATGTAAGTATTCATTATCATTATTATTATTAAAACACTCCAGCCTTCATGAATGAAACGACTGCTCTCTCTCTCTCTCTCTCTCTCTCTCTCTCTCTCTCTCTCTCTCTCTCTCTCACACACACACACACACACACTGCATGCACACACACACACGCACGCGCATGCACGCGCGCGCGCGCACGCGCGCGCGCGCACGCACACACACACACACACACACACACACACACACACACACACACTGTAATGTAATGCATTTTTGCAAGGCGTTAGGCGTGTTGACAGAGATTATGATACCAGGGCATTACATCATAGATACAACAACAACAACACAACAACAACAACAACAAAGGTACAACAACGAATGACGAAACATGATAATGATGATCATGATCATCATCATCAATATTTTGTAATGATAATGATAATAATAATAATGATAATACTGATTATAATAATAATCGTATTTGTCACAAAACAAAGTGTGAAGTAACGCACTTTAATGCACGACACAAAACAAGACAAGAAATTTTCGGCAATAAGCCTTCCTCAGCGACAAAACAATGAAAACAGTACAGACATTAACATGCACAATACTCCCCTTGTGAAGCCAAAGTGGTGAATGAAGTTGAAAGAGGGGCAGTGGGAGAGAGGGTGAGTAGTGTTCGAGGAAGAGCACGAGGAAAGAGGTAGAGGTGAAGCGAGGAGGAGAGGAAGAGGAGAGAGAGAGAGAGAGAGAGAGAGAGAGAGAGAGAGAGAGAGAGAGAGAGAGAGAGAGAGAGGGAGAGAGAGGAGAGAGAGAGAGAGAGAGAGAGAGAGAGAGAGAGAGAGAGAGAGAGAGAGAGAGAGAGAGAGAGAGAGATGAAAGTAGAGGAAGAGAGAGAGAGAGAGTGAGAGAGAGAGAGGACAGGGAGGGGAAGGGAGGGGGGGGAGAGGAGGGGTGTGGGGGGGGGGGGGGGGGATTGTGTGTGTGTGTGTGTAGTGGGGGGGGGGGGGGGGGGGGGGGGAGAAGGGGGGTCAGCCGCCTAAAGCACCCGACCCAAGTCTGACCCTAGGGTAGGTTGCCCTACCCAAGCACCAAGGGGGTGAGAGGGAAAAACGGGAGAAACCCGAAAAAAAAAAAAACCCTAGCCTTTTTACTCTGTACACAAATGATTGTTCAGGAAGTGATTCAACTTTGTACATTAAATATTCAGATGACTCAGCACTTGTGGATCTTCCAACTCTGATTCTGTTTACTTCAAGGAGGTTCAAAGATTTGTTGACTGGTGCGATCATAACTATCTTGATCTGAATGTAACAAAAACGAAAGAAATGTTGATTGATTTTAGAAAGAATCCAAAAGCTGTACCACCACTTTTTATCAAAGGTGCTGAAGTAGAACGTGTTGAATCATACAAATATTTAGGAACTTTTATAGATAATAAGCTGAATTTAAATCCCATGTTGAGTATGTCCACAAAAAATGTCAAACCAGATTATATTGTCTTCGCAAGCTGCGATCATTTCATGTGAATACTGACATTCTTCGGACATTTTATTCATGCTTCTTGGAATCTGTTCTAACTTTCTCATTTATGTGTTGGTATGGGGGGTTGACTGTGAAGAGCAGAAATGTGCTTGAGAAAGTGGTGAACGTGGGAGGAAAAATCGTTGGTGAGAGACAAAAAAGTCTGAGTGAGCTATACAGGTGCCGTGTTGTTTGTAAAGCGAAGAAGATTACGTGTGACCAGACCCACGTTCTTGCAAATCAGTATGACCTTCTTCAGTCAGGACGAAGATATCGATCGGTTAAATGCAGAAGTGTCAGATTTAAACAAAGTTTTATTCCCCTGTCCATTGATTTCATGAACCGAGAAGATGTTTAATTGAAATCCAAATTCTCTATATGAATGTATGTCATATGTGAGAAAATGGGTAATGTGGCTAAATTATTGTTATTTGCTTGCATGGAGGGTTGCACCAAGTCCGTCATCGATGTAGCGTTTACAAAATTCAGGGATAGGACCATGGTATTTTTGCAGGAAATTGTGTTCGAAGTATCCCATGAAAAGGCATGCGTAGCTGGGGCCCATTTTGGTGCCCATGCCGATTAATTTTTTTTTTTTTTTTTTTGTCATTCCCTCTCCATCCTACCCACCTCAAACCCCTTTCCCCCTTCTTTCCCCGCCCCCTCCCCTCCTCTTCTCTTTCTTTCCCTCTTCCCCCCCCCCTTTTTTTTTTTTTTTCCTCTCCCCCCCCTTTCTCCCCCTTCTACTCCCTACCCTCTTTCCCTCTCTCGCTCTCTTCCCTCCTCTGTCCTTTTCCCTTTCAGTCGTCTCCCCGTAGGGCTCCTTCTTCTTGTGTGTTCCTTCTCTTTACTTTCCTCCTTACTTCCTGTCTCTCCCTTTTTTTCTTGTCTCCCCCTTAGTAGGACCCTTCTACGGGACCTCCTGAGGCTTCTCTTCCTCCTTCTCCCCGTAGCACTTCTCTCAGGTCTTTCTTTCTCCTCCCCACCCCCCTTCCCCTCCCGTCCTCCCTCCCCCCTCCCCCCCGTCCCGTTTGTTTATTTTTATTTTTTGGGTCATTGGGAGTGTGTTGTTAGCGCCTCTCATCATGACCTCATATCTATCTTTTGCGTTAATGCTCTTATTTTTGCCTTTTTCTGTTGCGCCACCATAGCACCACCTACCTCCCTATTCTTTATTCAAATGTTTTAATGTATGCCTTGTTTGTACATTTACTCGTTTACTCTCCATTGTAACCCCCCCCCCCCCCCCTCCCAGTTTGTTGTTGTTGTTGTCGGCTTTTTTTTTTTTTTTTAATATATATATATATATATAGGTACGTGTGTGGTGTGTTGTGTGTGCGTGGGTGTGTGTGCGTATGTGTGGCGTGTGTGTGTGTGTGTGTGTGTGTGTGTGTGTGTGTGTGTGTGTGTGTGTGTGTGTGTGTGTGTGTGTGCATGTGTGTGTGGTGGTTGTGCCTGCGCGCAAGAGTTTTTTTTGTTTTCTTTTTCCTGGGGGGGGGGGGGGGGGGGGGGGGGGGGGGGGGGCGAGCCCTGCAGCTCCTAGCTGCGTCTGGCTAGGGTTTTTTTTTCTCGGGGTTCTCCCGTTTTCCCTCTCACCCCTTGGAGCTTGGGTAGGGCAACCTACCCTAGGGTCAGACTTGGGTCGGGTGCTTTAGGCGGCTGACCCCCTTCTCCCCTCCCCCCCCCCCCCCCCCCCCCCCCCCCCTCCCTTGTCATTTACGATTTTTTTTGGTGCATATTGTATTCATTTCTGTTCTCTCTTGTTCATTTCTTTCATATGCAACACACCCTACACACAATCACACCCTCCACCCCCCCCCCCCCCCACTCTCCTTCCCCTCCCTGTCCTCTCTCTCTCTCTCTCTCTCACTCTCTCCACTCTTTCTCTACTTTCATTTTCTCTCTCTCTCTCTCTCTCTCTCTCTCTCTCTCTCTCTCTCTCTCTCTCTCTCTCTCTCTCTCTCTCTCTCTCTCTCTCTCTCTCTCTCTCTCTCTCTCTCCTTTTCCTCCTCCTCGCTTCACTCTACCCTCTTTCCTCGTGCTCTTCCTCGAACACTACTCACCCTCTCTCCCACTGCCCCTCTTTCAACTTCATTCACCACTTTGGCTTCACAAGGGGGAGTATTGTGCATGTTAATGTCTGTACTGTTTTCATTGTTTTGTCGCTGAGGAAGGCTTATTGCCGAAAATTTCTTGTCTTGTTTTGTGTCGTGCATTAAAGTGCGTTACTTCACACTTTGTTTTGTGTGCTCTTTCTGCTTTTTCGTCGTGTTTCGGTAACGCTGCAGTTTGTTTCATTTGCCCAAGTAAATCTGCATATGTTGCACAGTGTTTTGGGCGAAGATGTACTAAAAACACTACAAAAAGTTCCACAAAATTCTCACCACTTAAGTTTAGAATTTATGGATTGAATGCTTTTTGTAAATGACGTGGAAACTTATTTGTAAAGGTAATGAAGATAGTTATCAAGCGTCTAATGCTGCTGATTATTGTGTTGCTGCAGGTATAGAGATACAGAATCGACGATACAAAAACCTGTGTTGGAAAACAGGTGTCCAAAATTTGCATGTACACTGTTTTTTATATTCAAATGTGATAATGAAATCGGATAATACACAGAATATTTCTCACCAATCGGTGCTCATATTCAGGTAAAATCATTGATTCAGCTTCATGCGATTTTTGTGAATATGAAGACGAAACTGTTGAAAACTTAGTTGGAAATAGAATGAGGCAGGGAACAGTAAACAATAAACTTGAGAACTTACCATGGAGTTGCCCAGTTACTGCTGCCCTTAGGCGGGCCATCGTGCATGAGTGTGCAGCTGTGTGAAGTTGAATTCTTTAGACATATATGTTTGTTCCGTTTGAAGTCCAACAAATTATGTTTTAAGAGTAAATACTGGATCAAGCAAATCATGCCAGTGGCAGAGTTGTATGTTTATAAATGTAAATGGAGACAGACAGACAGACGATCCCACTGGTAAATGCATTTTTTTTTTTTTAATAGGTTTGAAAAAGAGGTGCTGGTTAGCAAGACATCTGCATGCTCTATAGAAGAGCTTCATCAGTTTCAACGAGATTGCCTTCTCTTTAAAACCTTATAATATGTTAAATACGTATAGGTGTGTGTGAACATGTGTGTGTGTGTGTGTGGTGTGTGTGTGTGTGTGTGTGTGTGTGTGTGTGTGTGTGTGTGTGAAAGCGCGCGTGCGCATTGTGTGTGCGTGTGTATGTGTGTGTATGTATGTGTGTGTGTGTGTGTGGGGGGTAAACCTCTCTGGGTCCAAACAAGCATGAATAAGTGTAGCTTTTTGCTGTAGTTGGCATTCTGTTCTTCTGGTTCAACAGAGAATAAATGTGTGAAGGTAAAGGTACATGACAGCATCGGCTTAACAGACCGGACTATAATTAATGTACTCCCTTCTATTCTCTTTCTCCCACTCTCTGTCTGTTTTTGTTGTTTGTTTTTTTTTTGTTGTTTGTTTGTTTTGTTTTTAATCTCTCCGTCACTTCTCTCTCTTTCTCTTCATGGTACATACCTGTTTTTTGGTGTTTTTACCTGTATGTCTGTTTCTGTATGCGTGACTGCGTGTGTGCGTGCGCGCGCGCGCACCTCTGTGTGTGTGTGTGTGTGTGTGTGTGTGTGTGTGTGTGTGTGTGTGTGTGTGTGTGTGTGTGTGTGTGTGTGTGTGTGTGTGTGTTGTGTTGTGTTGTGTGTGTGTGTGTGTGTGTGTGTGTGTGTGTGTGTGTGTGTGTGTGTGTGTGTTTAATAGGTGTATTTCATTTGCTGTAGAGTGATGTGTGTTTTTTAACTTATGAAGAGCAAAGGTCTTTCTTTTTTACAAAAAACCCATTAATCATCATTGGAAAAAAATTAATGTACGCATTGTTTATCTAAATATTCACCATTTTTCCTATTTTGGATTATGACTACAGAAGATAATCCTGTACAACGAACACAGATGAAATAAAATGTCAATCGATGAATGAGAATATAGATGTAGAAATTGTGTATGGATGGATGCGAGAAGATAAGATAACAAATATCTTTGAAGAGCAAAATTTTAAAGAGAAACGAACGAATAAATAGATCGGTAAATTCTTCCATTCAGTGATGACGGTTCAGTTTATTGCTTGATTCACTAGTCAGATTTAGTTAACTCTAACTGCACCTTTTGGGGAAAAAAAAATCTTTTTAATTGTAGCAGATGTAACTTTTTGTCTGTTTTTTTGTTTTAGTTGCTCCTATCCAATAAAACATGTCTAGAGAAGAAGAAACGAAACGAAAGACGAAAATAGCCTCCGGTCAAGTGTTCATCAGTGGGGCGTTTATCTGGTCAGATAACAAAGAGATAAAATGACCATCCAGTCAAAGATAAGTCAGTTACTATTGTACACCACACGGAGATTTCTTTTCCTTGGGTTTTAATTTCTTCACCCTTTACCATGAGTTTCCACCATCAGCGCCATGATACATACAAAGACAGTCTTTTCTTTTTCAGTTTATCTTTGGTATCTTACATTTCGTTCGCCTTTGATCCTGATATAACTTGTCGAATTTTAACTGTATTGATCGGACAAGCGTTATATTTCCCATCTATGTTAGGCCATTCACAAACTGGGACGTCGGCTATCTTTGCATGTACATAATGGTGTAAGGTCTTTCTGTTAACAAGACAAAAGACTATGCTTCTCGGTAATATGCGTACGTGCGTGTGTGCGTGCGTACGCGCGCGCGCGCGCGTGCGTGTGCGTGTGTGTGTGTGTGTGTGTGCGCGAGAGAGAGAGAGTGCATAAGTGGTGTGTGTGTGTGTGTGTGTGTGTGTGTGTGTGTGTGTGTGTGTGTGTGTTTCTCTGTCTGTCTGTCTCTCTGTCTGTCTGTCTGTCTCTCTGTCTGTCTGTCTGTCTCTCTGTCTCTGTCTGTCTCTCTCTCTCTCTCTCTCTCTCTGATACAGACAGACAGACAGACAGACAGACAGACAAGGAGAAGAGTGAAGGGGCCGGGGAGGGGGGGGGGGGGGGGGGGGGGGACTTGGTGGTTACCAAAAAATAACAGCAGTTGACTTACCTGTGTTTCTGTCGACTCTGCTGTCTGACAGTAGTCTCACACTAACCTGTTTATCCTCAGACATCATTCCACCACAGAACGCAGTACAAGCGTGAAGCACCGAATGAATGACAAGCACTTAAAACCTGGCAAACTGGAACCCTATAATTGTGTGATTTTCCTCTGTCTTCTCCACTGTCTTCTACACTTTAGTTTTTCTTTTCTCCTCCTCCTGTTCCTCCTCCTTCCAATTCTTTGTATTTCTTTTTCTTCTGATCCTGTTACTCCTTTCACTAAATAAAAAAAGAACAAGTGTCCGAAGACCTATATATACCTGAACACCGAATCAAAGCGTTTAGCTGGTTGTTTGTTGGGAGCTTGGCCGGTGTAGATCAAACCTATGGTGCCCGCTTCGAGTCAAAACAGAGAGAGAGAGAGGGAGGGAGGGAGGGAGGGAGAGAGCACAAATGAACTCGTGGGAGTCGAAACACTCGGCCACTCAATATGACTCATTACTTGATACTCAATCGCTTACACCATCGAAATGCATCAGAGAGAGAGAGAGAGAGAGAGAGAGAGAGGAGAGAGAGAGAGAGAGAGGAGAGAGAGAGAGAGAGAGAGAGAGAGTGAGAGAGAGAGAGAGTGTGAGTGGAGAGAGAGAGAGAGAGAGAGGGAGAGAGAGAGAGAGAGAGAGAGAGAGAGAGAGAGATTCATTACTCAAATACACAGATTCTATGCCAAGGCATAAAGTGACAGTCTGTCCTTGTGTGTGTGTGTGTGTGTGTGTGTGTGTGTTGTGTGTGTGTGTGTGTGTGTGTGTGTGAGAGAGAGGGAGAGAGAGAGAGAGAGAGATCTTCATTACTCAAGTACATAGATTCTAGGCCACGGCATAAAGTGACAGTCTGTCCTTGTCATGTATTCATCATTTCAACTTACATCCTTTATACTGATAATTCAACATAACAACACTGTAACGTAATTCTAATGCCGACAAGCAAACTATTCATTCATGTAATAATGACATGATGGATTGTCAAGCAGGCGAAACAGAAAAAACAGAGAGAGAGAGAGAGAGAGAGAGAGAGAGCGGAGGAGAGAGAGAGAGAGAGGGGTGGTGAGAAGGGGTACGGAAAGGAGAGAGCAGGAGTGAGGATGAGCAGCCTAATGGAACAGGTTATATCGTCGGACGGTATATTCAAAGTATAATATATCGTTTACGATACAATTTGCTAACGGGCAATTTTAATCGACTAATTAAATCATTGAGAACTGACATGTTTATGTAAATGTAAATGTTTTGTGAAATATGTTATTAAAGTATTCGTTTTTTTTTGTAGACCCGGTGAAAGTGAGTTCCAGAAAAAAAACGGTCAGGAGTAAGCCAGGCTTGTTCTGTATTGATCAATGCGTGGGTAGGGGAAAAGGGATTCTGCCAGCCAGAACAGCTGTTGAGAGTCATGTGAAAAGGGGCATCAATATAACATGGCATGGTATTTGGATTCTAAACGTAAATGATACATAGTTGAATTCAAGTCCTTTACTCAGGGGACATATGTTCAGTGCCTTTAGGTCTTCATCAGTTGATAGAGGTACTGCTGAAAGGAGTTACTTTTTCTGTACGCCTATGGAAAGAGTTCACTAGGTATTGTCTGTGTGTGCGTGCGTGCGTGTGTGTGCGTGTGTGTGTGTGTGTGTGTGTGTGTGTGTGTGTGTGTGTGTGTGTGTGTGTGTGTGTGTGTGTACATCACTACTTCCATCCCATACTGTTGAAGCGTAATTGATATGTGACATTACGTGTGCGTTGTAAAAAGGTTTCAGCGCAGTAGTGCTGACATAGCGCTCTAGTTGAGATAACAGGAAAAGGTTTTTTATGAGATGATCATGCATGAATTATTTAATGAGATTGTCATTTTAATTCTTCATCAGTCATTACACCTAAAAACGATGTTCATTTACCTGTTCGATAGAAGCACTATTCAAAGGAAGTTTCGTGTGAAGAGGAGCTAATTGGTGATTTGGGCCAGTGGCTATAATCAGAGATTTTGTTCTGACTGGATGTATGGCCACGAGTTTGAATTGTACCAGTCTGACACTTCATTTAGACTTTCCTAGATATGTTTCTTTTGTTTGTAGATTACTACCATTTGTTTGTTGTCACGAGACATCAGCAGATCCTTGGTGACTTTATCATCTGATATGGATAATGTTTAATCATTAATGAAGAAGTAGAATGGCAGGCGGTTTAGCACTGAACCTCGTAAGATTCGATGTCTGACAAAGTCTGCAGAAAAGTTTTGCCATTCGGCGGCACATACTGAGTCCTGTCATTAAAGATGATTGGAATAATGAGACTGCTGAGGAATGGTCAAATAGATAGACTATTTCTTTAAAAGAACGGAATGATCAGCAAGATATAATGCCTTTTTGAAGTCAAGAAAGACAACACCTCTAATTTGTGAATGGTTCATAAATGAAAGCCGTGAATTACATATCATTAATAGTACTGTGTGACAGGAATGATTAGATCAGAATCCAGACTGGAATGGGTGAAAGAGTTTGTTATTTTCCATGAACTGATGAACGTGCGTGTGTGTGTGTGTGTGTGTGTGTGTGTGTGTGTGTGTGTGTGTGTGTGTGTGTGTGTGTGTGTGTGTTTCGAAAGGTTTGGATAGAACTGATGGTTGGGAAATAGGTCTGAAATGATTCGAGTCCAACGAATCATTCGATTTTGGAAGGGGGATCACTATGGCATTTTTGAACACTTGAGGGAAGATGTTTATTTCAATGGATGAATTATCTATGTATGTAAGAGACTCCATAGTGCTTTAGAAAAATCAACAAGCCAGTGAAACATTTAACAAAAAGAAAGGGTAGTGGGTGGAGCACAATGATGACGAACACACAGACAGAGAGATAAACAAATTAGTCATCTTAAAACAGCGAAAGATGACGATGATACAAATTGACATCAACGTGTGTGTCGGTACAAATGTGGACGTGGTATAAGCACGACCCACCTAAAAAAAAAAAAAAAAAGGACATTTAAAAGAAAGAATTTTTCGATTAAGAATAGGAAAGTGATGGTAATTTTTGAATTAAGCCACAAACGATCTGTGACTGCAGGAAAATTATACTGGTCCCAAAGTTAACAAGCTGGGCAAAAATGTCCTCAGTTTCACGAAATGACAGAAGCTGTACTGGCCGCCTAACGCAGCTTCTGGTGCAGTCCAGTCACGTTGAGGTCTGCGGCTGTAGAAAAATCATCACAGCAACGTTATGACGACAAGCATAAGGCGACAATTGTCTCCATAAGACGAAAGACGAAATCTTGTGGTCATCAACACAAATTATATTCTGAATGAAAATAAAAATCGAAGTAATGTTGTTTTCACCTCTTTTTGGTCCATGGGTTAGACCTACTTACAAGATATTTGTATGGGGAAAAAAAAAAAAAAAAAGGGGTGGGGGTGGGAGGTGAAGAGACAGGGGGGAATAGTAGGGGGAGGGGGGTGGGATATTGGGTGTTTAGAGCCATAGTGTAACTTGTTTTCATATATTCGCGCTCTCACAAGCAAGCGCACGCACGCACATCCACACATAACTTACATATAAATGCACGCACTCGCGCGCGCGCGCACACGCACACACACACACACACACACACACACACACACACACACACACACCACACTGTTGATTTGTGTCATGCTTGTGCCTTGACACACACACACACACACACACACACACACGCACGCACGCACGCACGCACGCGCGCGCACGCACGCACGCACACGCACACACGCACGCACGCACGCACGCACGCACGCACACACACACAAACACTTTCCGGGGCAGAAAAGGACCGTAAACTGACGGCAGGAAAGATCCGGGGAATGTTGCTGCTTTGTAGATTGGAGCAAAGATAGTACGCCCTACGGAGCACTATCTTTGATCGGAGACAGAACATGTGAGGCTGGGTGTCGGTTGGCATGGGGTGAAAGATGGGAACAGGCTCATCTGCTGGTCTAGGCATTGTAGACGGACATTGTCCCAGAAGCAGGACGGAGCGAGGAGGGGCCGCTGTGGTGATGAACACCGAGTGAGAACAGTGCCTTTTTGGTGTTCATCTCGCAGCAGGGCACGGGAAGGTCAGGCAGGTTGTCACAACTAAGGCTTGCGTCCAGGTTGGGGTGTGAGTCTTGCGGGTCAGGGAAATGATCGCACGAATCACTTGGATTGGTGAATCGAATCCATGACGCAGCCATTTTTGCTCACGTCTCCATGCACAAGAACAGTAGCTGTTGGGAAGAAGACTGTGGTAAAGATGAGCGTCAGGGTGACACAGTTTACCTGCACTCTGGTACGGGCACAGTTCTTCTTTGTCTTTCTTCTTCTGCGTACGCAGGCTGATACTCCTGCGGACACTCCCTGTATAGAGAGACATCTGCCCAGTAAAGGGAGTGGAGTTTTGTGTGTATGACCGTTTTTTTTTTTTCATTCCCGCCATCAAGGCAGCCATACTCCATCTTCGGGGAAGGTGCATGCTATGTGTAACGTGTCATCCATACTATCGGCCAAACTGGCCTTCTCTTCCGAAAGTTGGTAATGGGATTTTACGTGTGTGCAAGATGTTATGCGTGTATTCACACACGGAACCTCGGTTTATAGTCTCATTCGAAGGACTGTACGCGAAACGGAGTCAGAACCAATGTTAATTCGGGGGGGAAATCCCCATGTACCGAAACGACGCGGCGGAGATTCGAAACCGCAACCCTTAGATTACGAGTCCGGCGCTCTACCAACTGAACTATTCCGCGCCCCCCCCCCCTCCATCCCCCCCCCCCCCCCCCCCCCCCCCCCCCCCCGGCACGGTTTGTCATAGGGGAGACTGGTGGGGATAGAGGACAGATCGGCATTGTCGCTAAGGACGAGAGACACATTAGGTTTGGCATAGTCAGTCTATGATAAATTGAATTCAAATGTGTTGTGAATGTCACCAGCATAGCGGGTGTCTCGTACTTGCCTTGTTCTTGAAAACAACTGTAGCGAGACTTTAAATATAAAATTCTATAGGTCTATCTTGATATCTGTCTGGGGAGCCCAGTCATACAGCCAGCCACTGCTCGTCGTGATAACAGACGTGATAATGAAGGTATGGACACTGTGAAGAGAAAGGAGTGATGTGAGGGAGTGAGAAAAGCGAGGAGGGGAGAATTCACGGTTAACCCATGATCAGTGACGTTTCATACTGTATGGTGCAAAGAAAGAAACATCATGCCTGTCGTTGAACCAGTGTGAGACGAAGGAAAAAGGGGAGCGGTGGGATGGTTGGGGGAGGGGGAGGAGGAGGAGGGCGGATTGTGTAAAGGACGGTGCTGCCCCTGACTGTGCTAACAGATTAATGTTGTCCAGGTTCCACACATGGGGTCTGCTGAAAGAAGATAACAAAGTACACAGGTGCTTGATGGATATCCTGTGAATCTAACACAGTACAAAGTACACAGGTGCTTGGTGGATATCCTGGGAACCTAACACAGTACAAAGTACACGGGTGCTTGGTGGATATCCTGGGAACCTAACGCAGTACAAAGTACACGGGTGCTTGGTGGATATCCTGGGAACCTAACACAGTACAAAGTACACGGGTGCTTGGTGGATATCCTGGGAACCTAACGCAGTACAAAGTACACGGGTGCTTGGTGGATATCTTGGGAACCTAACACAGTACAAAGTACACGGGTGCTTGGTGGATATCCTGGGAACCTAACACAGTACAAAGTACACAGGTGCTTGGTGGATATCCTGGGAACCTAATACTGACAGAGAAGAAAGTGCGCTGAAGAGACCAGCAGACGGTCATTGACGTGCTGATTAACCGGCCTTCTCAGTTAGCCCAGGCCTCACACATTTGTCAAACACACACACACACACACGCGCGCGCGCGCGCGCGTACTCGCGCGCGAGTGAATCACACGCGCTTATCCACGTCTATTGTCCACAGGCAAGGCCAATCTCTCCTCCCGACGGGATGAAGAGGGGTCGACGTCTGGAGAAGAGGACAGTGGCCAGATGATGGTCACAACACATCCAGGACGCCACAGGCCCTGTGCTACATCTGGCACTGATCACCAGGCTGAGAAGACCAGATGGGTCTGTGGTTGAGTAAGTGGCCAGCTGAAGAACACTCACACTGGGCGCTCGAGTCACAGCTTGGCGTCAGGGCTTAGCAACCACCACCCTGTGAGAAGGATGAAGACAGGACGGGACACTGGGGCTGTGCTGCGGCACCACAACAACTTGTGACGGTTTTCATTGAAAGAACACTAAAAAAAAAAAAAAAAAAAAAAAAAAAAAAAAAAAAAAAAAAAAAAAACACCACATAACTTCGTGCTCCGTTCAGGACAGTGAAAAATACATACAACCCCAAGTGCGAGAAATAGGTTATAGACTGTTGTGTCAAAAATTCAACGCCTGATTACACCAAGTAACACTTGAAAAACCGATCTAATCTGCACACAACGACTTCAGACGAGAGAGAGAGAGAGAGAGAGAGAGAGAGAGAGAGAGATCTTGTTGGTTGTCTTATCTAAGATTATAGAAACGCGTACAATATTTCGTTAACATTAATCGTAAAAGGAAGAAACATACAGAATAACAGGTCTCAATTTAGTGTTTGTAATGTGGTGCATTAAGCAACCTTGGAATGCAGTTACCTCACACACTGGCACAACAAACAGCGTGCTTGTTGTTGAGAAAACCAGCATTAGATTTAATAAACTGGACGAATTCGTTCCTTTCCTCATGGTGCCAGGGAGCGGAAATACTTTTAAGCAGCCAGGAATTTGCATAGCTCCCCAGCAAGCACACAAACAAGCGGACCAGCAGCGACGAGATCTCTTAGGCTACCTGTCTAGACCTTAGCGTCCTTTTTTCTTTTATTTCCAGGACTCCCTCTCTTTGCCTGTCAGACATCCTTCCACCGTGTCCTGCAGGATGGGTTTGGCTTGGAATCATGATTTGATGATGCAATCGTGCTTAACGTCGATATACACCTCAAGTGATATTTATTACTTAGACTTAGAGGCTGCTGCGTCTTGCGACACATGAGGCAGTCAAGGCGCTCCACTGTGCACGGTCTTCAGCCAGTTAGGTAGCGTCACTCCATCCTCTGTCAGTGAAGTCTGAGGTCTCTCTCCACTGTCGCCAGCTCATCCTGGGTCGTCCTCTTTTTTCTCTGGCCTGCTGGGGTCCATTTAATGGGCCTGGTTTGCAGGTCTTGAAGAGGTTAACATGACCCAGCCAGTGGAGGCGCAGAGTAACTTTTATTCAAGACTGGCACAGCCTTTTAAACT
>JADBJO010000117.1:812500-825000 GCA_016801955.1 Conus betulinus
GGGCTGTACAACATGTGAAGAGCTGCAAATTTCCTATAGCGAGTGTGTGTGTGTGTGTGTGTGTGTGTGTGTGTGCATGCATGCATATATGTATGAATGTATGGAAGTGTAATCAGTGCAGGTTCATACCCATATGTGTGACTGATGTGTGTTTGAGAAAGATCATCAGTGCATGTGTATGTGTATATGCGTAACTACCTCTGCATGTGTGTGTGTGTGTGTGTGTGTGTGTGTGTGTGTGTGTGTGTGTGTGTGTGTGTGTGTGTGTGTGTGTGTGTGTGTGTGTGTGTGTGTGATCATTGTGTGCACGTGTGTTTGTATAGTATTTGTGCATGATCAGACCATGTGTGAGAAAAAAAAGTGTATCTATGCAAGTGTGTGTGTGTGTGTGTGTGTGTGTGTGTGTGTGTGTGTGTGTGTGTGTGTGTGTGTGTGTGTGTGTGTGTGTGTGTGTGTGTGTGTGTGTGTGTGTGTGTGTGTGTGTGCGTTTGTGTGTGTGTGTGCGTGCACTTGTATGTCTATGCCTGAGTCTGGGAATATGCGTTATGCGAGTTTTAAAACACTTTTCAAAAGACTTATCTCAAAGAAAACTGACAAAGAAAACAAAACTTCTCCAAGGACTAGGCAATATTTCTTTATTCTTCATTTCCAAGGAATATGCAAGTTCTCTCCTCAATATGCCAACCCAATATAAAATCCAAAATGCCCATGGATAGAATCAACGAACCTAAACACAAACAACAAATTAAAACACAATGATAATGCTGTGTACACCAATGCTTCAAAAGGCATATGAGCAGCAAACTTAACCCAAGCTAAAACACAATCATAATGCTGTTTACAGTAATGCCACAATGCAACAGTCTAAATACACCTGCCACCTGTCCTAATTATACAGCTGCACACAATGCCATTCAACAAGATCAGTCTTTGATGGCATTTTACTCATGTTTACATCTTCAGTAAATACTGTCAAATGAAAAAACACACAAACAGATACTGTCAAATGAAAAAAACACACACAAACAAACTATCAAACAATCAACAACCACCAATATAGATCCTTTCTTCACATAATACACCAATTGTATTTTGTTTTTATGGGCTCAAAACTATTGGTGGAATGCCAGTTCTAAATGTGGTATGGCTCTGATATCATATACACAGACACATACAAAAATCCAGAATATATACCCAATTTCCATTAATTACACACACTTAAAAAATGTGGCACATTGTATCTCTTTGGTAGGGCAGATCTCGTCCTTTCCAGTCTCAATATACATATGACTCCTACATGAGACAGAATGAGACAATTATTCTTGAGGCAGTCTTATATATATATATATATGACAAAATGGAGACCCTAATTCTGAAAGCAAACTTCCAAAACATAAAATGATACCCTTATTCCTGTTGCTGCTTCCATGGGTTTCCACCTTCCTGGGCAAAGGGTCATTCATACTATGGTCATCACTAGGGCATGTATGAATGACCATAATGTCTGCAACAATTTTTCTTGATGAAGTGATGAGTGATGAGGATGAGGATTATCAGTTAGAGTTCTAGTCTCAAGTTATGTCTGAGTAATATTCTGTGGTTCTTTAAACAAACACAATCATTCTATGTATATCAATGTAAAAAGTGACCCGAGGCATACAGAAACCTGCAATGGATGTCAAGAAATTTCAACAACACTCCCACACCTTAGACTCATTCACAATCTGTGCAAACGTTGATGCGTCATATGACCTCAGTTTTCCTGTTGCAGCCCATGCCACACTTGACTCAGGTTTGAAGAAAGCTGGGAACAATCCCACTTTTGTGGTGGTGTCTGAGGCTATGAAATCTCAATCATTGCAACACTGTGCTCATTGTTCCCTGCAAGATCAGAGTCCAGATTATCCCCAACCCCCATCCCTCCCATTGCTCTGATGAATGTTCTTTTGTTCATTGAAACCAGGCCATAATCTGGATCCTCACCTGACCTTACAAATTCATAAATTTTATGAAGCCTGATTTTTTTTTTTTTTTTTTTTTTTATCAAGATCGGTTTCAAAGTGAAGTGACTGCAGGTGGAAATTGACACAAACATAAAAGTGAAAGATTAAGTGTTCTGTTTTGTAATTTGTTTGTCTCTTTCGTTTACTGAAGAGTGAATCGTTTTTCTTTTTAAGTCTTTTTTATCAACGTCATCACATTATTATTTCGTAATGCTGGACATTTACAGAATGTCAAAAAATGCCCCATTTCACAAATATTAAGGAAAATTTATCTTTTAATCTGGGTCTGCTCTTTAATCAGGATCTGCGCCAAAACTGGAAGTGAAGAGTTTGTCCTTATGCCACATTCCATCTTTCCACTGCTGTTTCGTTTGTCATCACTAAAATCAGATCAACTGATTCTGCATAACGTTACTGACAGACAGACAAAACAACAGCTGCAAATAAAAACATGATCTCCTCATTACACGACTTTGGTTTTCCTGAAAATGTTTCAGTTTAATGTTCATTTGGCCTGCGAAAAAAAAAACAACATTTAAAAAAAAAAACAGGTGTACTCAAGCCAAGCAAAGCTTGACTGAATCCATATAATGGTAAGTTTTGAAACTGTAAAGTAACAATAGTCACTCTCCAACTGTCTGTCACCTTTCCTGATGAGATACCTGCACACACTGCAATTCAAATATTGTGCAGTCAACATTACCACTTCACTTCATTTGTAGACAATCACCAATGTCCAGTGCAGAAAATGTTCAAACATTTAAAATCAGGTTGTCATAAACAATGCATACAGATTATTTCTTCAAAAATAATGTCAATGGTATTTTGTTTTGGAGAGCTCTCAAAAACAGAAGGGAATGCCAGATCTCTAACTGACACTGTGGTATGGCTACTGAGTGATAACCACATTCATGCATACAGAAAACCTATACCTGATCAAATCCTTTGTGGTCTGTCCCATTAACACTATACTAAAAAACACACACACACACACACACACACACACACACACACACACACACACACACACACACACACAACACACAAACACACATGGACAACCACAAAAAATGAAAACCTATACCTGATCAAATCCTTTGTGGTCTTGATACTAAAACACACACACACACACACACACACACACACATGAACAACCACAAAAAATGAAAACCTATACCTGATCAAATTCTTTGTGGTCTGTCCCATGAACACTATACTAAAACACACACACACACACACACACACACACACACACATGGACAACCACAAAAAATGAAAACCTATACCTGATCAAATCCTTTGTGGTCTGTCCCATGAACACTATGCTACAACACACACACACACACACACACACACACACACACACACACACACACACACACATGCATGGACAACCACAAAAAAGGATTCTTATGTCATTAAGGAAAGAGAAACCCACCCTTGGCAAAAAAAAAAAAAAAAAGAAAACAAGAACTTAAGTGTAAGTGTTATGTTCGAACTTTCTCTATCAATTCAGGTTTCTAGTTCTTCTGGCCTTTTTTTTCTAACTGTAACGTTCCACTGATTGACCACTTGTGTAGTTTTATCATTAAAACAGCTATGTAGTTTTATCATTAAAACAGCTGGACATCTCACTGACACATAAATGGTTGCAAGAACAAATCTGAGATTAGGGTCAGAACTATGGTGAGCGCCTTGTTCTACTGAAAATAAAACTGATAGGTTTTTATTTCCGAAAAAAGTAATTCTAAATATTTGACAGTAAGAAGCCATGTATTATTCATTCAGTGGCATAGAGCTTTATTTTTTAAAATTATTTTCCACAAGTCTGTACTCGTATTAGACTTTCCCCAAGTCTCAGAAGACACATCTGGCACAGAGCCAGTTGACACTGATACCAATTCTTCCAAAAGTATTTACTGATTTTTCATTTGATCATGTTTGTGCGCTTATCATCCAAACCAGCAATGACAAGGTTGTCCACTCAACTAGGAAGCCCATACTGAGTTGTCAATAGAAGGGACCAAAAGTTATTTACCACTGCTAGCATTTCACAGCTCCATAAAAATCATTCTGCATTCAATGTTTTCTAAACGTTGCTGTTCAGTCTGGTCTTTGGAAAAATCTATCGTTTGGCACAGTACATTCAAATTACCTGTGTGTCACAATGAGACATACTTTGAAAATATGTGCATCAAATCAGAAATCTGTCCACTATAGACTGTGGTTGTGCAATTCAGATTTAAGAAATGCCAAATTTAAAACAGTGAATACAGCAGTTCTACAAAGTGGCGCACATATCCTCATATCATTTGTAGTGGTAGACACAGGAAAAGAAATTACTTAGTAGCAAAACTATTTTAAAGAAAAAAGGACAGTTAAAATAAAACATTTTAACATTCTATTACTGTCACAGTAACACATGCAATCTGTTGGGAGCAGGCATATGGAAGCAACAGAAATAAAACCACAAGTTTAAAGTAAAAGATATCGACAAAAAATCAAATAAAACAACAGACTATCGATTGCTAAGAGAACACATGTAAATTCAAGATCTGCACACATTCATGGACACACACACACACACCTAAACAAAAAAAAAACAAAGACAAGAAACTGTGATGAGTTCATGGTTTCTCTCCCCTGGCCAGGCGGGCATTGATATCAGCAACCACCTCTGGCAGCTCCGCTATCGAGTCAATGACATAATGAGCACCTGCTTTCTGCAAGATATCACGAGAGATTTTCAAACGTTCTGCCACATCCTGCTCTGACAGCTGATCTTCATGCTCCAAGCTATCCATGTTCATGTAGTTACTGTAGCGAGCCACCCCCACGCCCCAGCACCCTGCATTCTGAGCCTCCCCAATACCACTGACTGTGTCATCCACTTTGACCACTGACTCAATGGGATGAATATCCAAGAGGTCTAAATTTCTATACAACATGAACGGTTTGGGGCGAGCTCCATTTTTCACTTCATCATCCCCAGCAACATTCACATCGGGCTCAAACCCCTGTTTCTTTGCTTCTGACAGGAGTACATCAACCATAGGCCCGTGTGAATCCCGTGGTCATCCCAATCTTACACCCCAACTCACTGCGAAGCTGATGTATAGCCTGCACAGTTCCTGGTAAGACATCACCGTGCCTGCTTAGCTCGGCAATCTGCATGGGCACAAAGTCTTTGAACATGGCTTGGACATCACCCTCTGTCGGCATTCTTCCATGCACATCGTTCCAACGCTGGCGTACTGAAGGCATGCGGGTAATCTCAGCAATGTGGATGTCTTTGCGCAGACCCATTGGCTTCGAGACTCCTCCATTGTGATGGGCACCTGTTGGTTTAAAATATTATGCCCATTATAGATAGATGCAGTGTCAGGACACTTAGTCCATGTATTCTGGGTATAAAACAGGCCTCAAACACCTGAGATTAACTATCTTTGTGTACCATATACACTCTAGGGTCCAAAAAATCTGTGACCAGCATACGTAACTCATATTCTGTATTCACAAATTTTGTGAAATAGTTGGGAAAAAAATGCAAGCATCATTCTCTCAACAACTGAATGCTTTAATTACTCGAAACCTCCCTTATATCAAAAATAATCTTTTTAGTCTTTTGGACAATTTCATTTTCTTGCAACATATGATCTAACAAGAGTAAGGAGAATTTTTCTTTAAAGGTATACGATGTGACATTAAACTCTTGTTTGATCCTTCTTTTATGTGTTGACACGTTTGTATTCATATTCACTCTTTTTTCTTGCTCTGTAAATGTGTCTGTGTAGTGTTACACAAAAGCCCACTATATCGTGTTTATGCAAGTTAGTAATCTACCTCCAAGAAAAGGTCCCTCTCTACAGAGACATATTTTTCTTGACATCTTCGAAGTCCAGGTTGACAGGCATTGTCATTTGTAATGTATAATGTCATCATTACAACTGATTTCTCCGTGTGAAATTCGGGTTGTTCTCCCTGGGTAAGACTCATTCATTTTCCTGAAATCTGTTTTTCCTCTTCTTACACACACACACACACACATGCACGCACGCATGCACGCACGCACACACTCTCTACCTCCTCAGTTCATTAGTAATAGTAGACATCCAGTAAACTATGTATTACCTTGAACTTGTTGAAACCCTCAACAAAAGCCACTGCCGGAGCCAAGACATACTTGTCTACAGTTGTCCCACTCCAGTCCAGAACACAGGCTTTCACTGGGCCCCCACGTAGTTGCGCAAGTAGCGGAAGCTGTTCATGTTTGCTATAGAAGAACAACACACACACACACACACACACACACACACACACACACACACACACACATACACATAATTGATAATTGTAATAATAAGACATAGCAAAACTGTAATGTATAAATGAATGAAAAAGATCAAGTGAAAGTCATATAATGCAGGTTGTTCACTGTCCCTGTTTAGAATTGGTTAACTTTCCGTTGACATTGGTTTGTGAAACTTAAAGCTTTTGTTTTTTTCCGCTCCTTTTCTTAACACATTTTTCTTTCCATCCCTATATTTGTGCCCATAAACAAATATGGTACCTCTTCAGTAAAACAAAATATGTCCCCCCCCCCCCCCCCCTTCCTATCACCTCTCTTTCCCTTTCCTTCTCCTCCCCCTTATCTCTTGAATTTATTTCAATTAATTATAGTTTTTTTGTGTGTCCAATGAACGCTGTCTTTTTATATGGATGCCCTGTATCATGATTGGCCATTCAAAATAACCGATTCGAATGATAGCTTGTACTTAAAAGAAAATCAGTGTGGAAAAAGGGGAAAAAGACTTACACTGTCTTAATATTCCCAAAGTATTAATAATAGCTTTCAGTTCAATCAAAATGATATTGAGGAGAGTTATTCAAGGGTCATGAGCAAACTCTCTCTCTCTCTCTCTCTCTCTCTCTCTTTCTCTCATAAATTTTGAGGTGTATCTGTGTATTGAGTGATAATGCTTTTTCAACGTTTATGTCTAATGGATCCATTGTTTCATACTTTTTCACGACCATCAATGACGATTTGTATTTTATCTCATCTATAAGACTTAGTTGAATATGACATCTCCATTCATTGATATATCACAGCATCAATCAAGTACAAGTAATATAGATATGTGCAGCATTTGTTTTAAAAAACATTTTTTGAGCAGCACCATTCACATTAGAAATGTGTTGATAAGTGGGAATCTCTTTGTTTTTATTGTTCCAGTGAGATGAGTGACCAGTTCAGTCAAAACATTCTTCCAATGTCCCATCCCAATGTCCCATCCCGCAAGTCAGTCTAACTTTGAAAATTTAAAATCATACTCCTAGTATTGTATGCTAGTCTCTACAACTACAATACGAAACAGTTTGATGCTGTTCTTGAAGCACAGGTCATCTATGATGAAACACCACCAATTCTTATATCAACTGGTATTTGAAAGGAGCTGAATATAATGCAGGTGAAGTTTTTTCATAAATTGTTCCCCATGACCCTGAAATGGGTAAGGATGCACAAGCACATTATCACAGGCAAGCAACATCCACAAAAGTTTCATGGGGTTTATTTCCCAACTAGTATTACGCCTGCTCATCTCACTCTTGACCTACAGGCTACACGTAAGGATAGTTCACAATTAAGTTCCTTGACTTCAGTTTAAATAGTTTGAATCTTGATGAAAAAGTAGCCATTGTTGCTCCATTGAACTGGAGCATTAAATTTCAGTGAACAAGAACATTAGATCAAACAAGAAGACATTCAAAAGACTAAACCAGGAAACACTCGAGAAAGAAGTTCATGCTGGTTCTAGAGCTAGCTAGCACGGGTAAACATTCAACAGTCACACATTACACTTCATTCTTACTTTGTTTTCTAGCTCCTTTTCTTTCTCAGCAGATGACTTGGTATTTCATCCATTCTCTCTGCCTCTTGCTCTTTCTCTATCTCTCTCTCTCTTTCTTTCTGTAACTCTTTCAACCATCTCTTTCAGCCTGTCCTTGATCAAATAAAGGTTTTCTGAGATCTGAGTATGGATTTCTCTCTCTCTCTCTCTCTCTCTCTTTAACTCTTTCAGCCATCTCTGAAGACACCCTGACAAAATGAATTCTCTTAAACATTCAAAGGTGACCAAGTCAGATTAAGAATAAAAATCAGGGAAATTCTCCAACTCTGATGATAGAGCTAGAAGCTTCTACTGGGCCACGAATTATTACTTAGCGCTTACACACACAAACACACACTTCTTTCTTTGAGTGTCCACCTTCATCGAGTTGAAGATTCTGACACTTTTGTGTGTATGACCACTATTTGTATCCCGCCATTAGGGCAGCCATACTTCAACTTCAAGGAAGGGGCTTGCTATGTGTAACATGTCATCCATACCAACAGCCAAACTATCCTTTTCTTCCGAAAGTTGGTGATGGGATTTTACTTGTGTGCAAGATGCTGTGCGTGCGTTCACACATGGAACCTCGGTTTATAGTCTCATTTGAAGGACTGTATGGGGAATGGAGTCAGAACCAATGTTTAACTCTGAGGGAAAAATCCCCCGGTACCAAAATTTGAACCTGTAACCTCAGGATTATGAGTCGGCCACTCTACCAACTGAGCTGTCCAGCGCGCGCGCGCGCGCACACACACACACACACACACACTTTTTCTTCTTCTTTTTCATTTGAAAGTATAAAACGGTTCTGTCTGGCCAAAATCCTGTGGAGAACTACATACGAAATAATGACAGGTGCTGCTGCGTTCCTGAAACACGCGTCGATCAGTAGGCCCTACCGTCATTCATACTTCCCAAAGACAATAACTGAGTGGAACCACGGCGTCCACCAAAATCAGTCGACAGTTTCTCAAGTCGGCTCTGGCAAAAGGCAGAAGCCGATCATATCATCACGCTGCGAACCCCCACCGTCGCGCCTATGGCTGTAAAATAAATGGATGTTTTTAGCGACGTACTAATCCAGATCCAGATCCAGAACGCGCCTCGGTAGAGGTTATAGTGGACATCATGGTGCACATGACCTGCATTCAAGTCAACGTATCTAATTACGGCAAAGATGCTGATCTGTGGTCGTTACCTTTAGTGCACTTGTCTTCCAGCACTTCGCAAAACTTCTTTAAAGAGCTGGTTTGTTACTTTACACGATGCAAAATCAAGGGATACGTCTGCTGCGATCGGTGCAATTGCGTCTCAGCTGGCAGCTGGCGATGGCAGTGTCACAAGAGTGGTCCATCCTATAAGGAGAACTCGGAGACCTTCACCTTCGTTTTTACAGAGATCAGAGCTCTGCGAAAATAATAGCTGAGTTACCAAGACTAAAACAATGTGGCGTGACTTGTGTCCATGTGCTGGAGCTATATGCGTTTTGTCAGTATTCACGATTTTTTTTCCCCCGTATAGTTGTGAACCTCTCGGTCAAGATTTGCCTTAATGTGCGGAGGCAGAAAGTAAGAAACCAATGTTACTGAAATACAATACTGCAAACCGAAACAAAAAATCATGTTCGATCGAGACAGCCCAAGCATCTGGGCATCAATCGTATTTATAAAAAAAAAAAAAAAAAAAAAGATCCTAAAGTCACCAACAGAATTTCACTTTCTCTGTCACAATAAAGATAATGCAAAATGTCTCACCGAATTGACGCGTTGAAGTTCTCTACACAGACATAAACAAAAGGGATATAACTCCCGAAGAAAGCTACAACAAAAAATCTTGAAACCATAAGAACAGAAAGCTACGAACGAGTGGAACAGGCTTTTATGCCAAGCCTTGGATTTCTGGACCAATCAGATACGTTCCATTTTTTTTTTTTTTTTTTTTTTTGTTTATGCATGAGACCACAGTACGGGAATTTGATTGGACTAACAAGACGAAAAGATTTCCTCTCTAATCTTTGCGTGTTTGTATCAAAGATTAAGTGGAGTTTAAACAGACAGAAGCTGAATTGAAAACTAGCTTGTTTATGGGGGGGGGGGGGGGGGGGGGGGGGGGGGGGGGGGGCTTATCTATAAATAGTTCTGTCTTATATGTATCAAGCTAAGTGATTCGTCGCATCCTGTAAACTTCCGTGCCATTGGGAGGAAGAGTTCGCGGCATACATCCCAAGAGAAGCGTCGGGGGAGGAAGGGGGAGAAAGTCTCTTTCTCTGGGCGAACTCAAGCTATTTACAGAAGAGTACAGTTCTATCTACCAATCGCAACGGTGTTTAAAATTTGGCGAATCACTAGCCCGTCATGAATATTTATAAATAGAAACGATAACTGAAAGATTATGACGTAAACTTAAAAGAAAAATTACTGTGCCGCCGAACAAAAGAAACAAATCATAAGACAAACACGAAAGGATCAAACGAAACGCGCCTTGTTTATCTTGGAATTTGTTTATAACACACAAGTTAGACAACCCTTGCTCCTATGATGAAATAATCGCATATCCATAACTCTATAAGCATTTGTTTGGAGTTATGGGTCTGCAATAATTTCATCATAGGAGCAATGGTTACCCCACTTGTTTGTTATTCATTGTTTACTGATCCCTGCCTCATTTAAGATTTCCTTTGTAATTTGTTTCGTTCGTTCAGCGGCACAGTTTTATATATGTTTCATTTCCTCCAGCAGTAAGCTCATTTTGAAACTGATTATGACGTAGTTAGTTTCAAACTGCTGTGACTGCCGGCGGAAACTGACACAAACTTAAAAACAATTATTCTGTGTCGCCGAACGGAAAAGCCAATCAACATGCGAGTTCCCACGTCTGTATAACTCAACCAGGGTTTTCCCTGTTTACGTCATTAACTCACGTGTGACACGCCGACAGACGCCCCCCCCCCCCCCCCCCCCCCCCTCCCCCCTCTCTCTCTCTCTCTCTCTCTCTCTCTCTCTCTCTCTCTCCCACCTAGCGCAGTTGCTCTCCACACAGTAATGCACACTTTTACATAAATGCATTCACTTTCTCTCAGCTCTTTGTATGTAACACACACACACGCGCGCGCACACGCACGCACGCACGCACGCACGCACACACACACACACACACACACACACACACACACACACACACATACACACACACACACGCATACACGCATTAAACGTTTTCCTCCTCATGTCGTCCTGTTGAACAGGTTAAAGGCCGCGTTGTCAAACTAGTACTGTCGTTTTTATTTATTCATTTTTCTCTAAATCCATGTCTTGTGGAGAACATCAATCTTTAAGCTTATTTACAGGTGTGTGCGTGTGTGTGTGTGTGTGTGTGTGTGTGTGTGTGTGTGTGTGTGTGTGTGTGTGTGTGTGTGAGGGAAGGGTGTATTTTCATGTTAAATTCGTGTCTGAAAGTTTCAATGCAAACAAGATAGATATAGTCTTTTCAGGACCATGGACCATAGATGAATTAGTTTCTAATTATATTCAGCCATCAGTCCCTCCCCATCCCCACCCTCAATCTCCTGTACCCAAAACAGAAACGTTCTTATTGGCCGTAAACGCCTGTTTTTTGTTATCCCTATTTTAAGAAAGTTGACACGCTATTGGATGAATAACAAAGACGAACAACGAGTTAACTTACTCCACACAGATTTAGAAGAGAAAAAAAAATCTCTGATTTCGAGGAGTGGGAGGGGTGCTCTGAAAGGAGGGGGGGGGGGGGGGGTGTGACAAAACTATGCCAGGAAGGAACATAATCTCTTTCACTACCTGGAACCGGCGTAAGAACACTTAAAAGCTGGTGGAAAACTGAAGGAAAAAGAAAAGAAAAAAAAAAGAAAGAAAAAAAGGAATATGGCCCATGAGATGAACAGATGCTCCTGCCACATCCTCTGCTTCACAGAAAGAAGTGCTGAGAAAGCCAAGTGGCTGGACATCCACAGCACCACCATCACTACTTACATAAGCACCGATGGAAGAAGGAAGCTGGGGAATTGTTTAACAATTCGACACTTACCTGTGATCTATCTTGGCCATGAGGGACTCGATCCAAGTCGAAAAAAATACCTTCGAGGGCAGCCTAAGACAACATCAACACTGTCCAGACTGAAACCTGTATAGCAATGACATTTCCATGGAAAATAAGATCAGACTGCTGCCTGACTTGGTAATCTTCCTGTATGCATGTGTGACATGGACCTATCTCCCTCTTATAGAAAACACACACACACACACACACACACACACACACACACACACAGAGAGAGAGAGAGAGAGAGAGAGAGAGAGAGAGAGAGAGAGAGAGAGAGAGAACAGTCCGGCCAAAAGGCCTAACTCGCGTTAACAACAGCAAGAAGATGGTATGTCCATTCAGACTAAGTAGATTAATGACAAACGTTTGGGTTAAAAATCTTTTCCCTAACAAGCTGATGTACACACTTTACAATGGTCTCCGTTTCTACTTTTGGAGAGAGTTAAATTATAAACGCCCAATAGTTCAGATCTGCTCGGGTCTAAAAAACAAGTTCAAGCGTTTCCACACAACACACCTGAACTGAACCAAA
>JADBJO010000117.1:830000-850000 GCA_016801955.1 Conus betulinus
TGAATGACTGCCTTGTGGGTTGTTTTTAACGTGGTGACGGCCCTGGTGTGGCCCTTTGCGGTCGGCTGGGCTGTGGGCAACGTTGTCTTATCTTATTTCAACGTGTTGGTTTTTAATCCTAGGATAGGTTCTTTTAATCTGTTTTTAATGGGTTGGGAGAGGTTTTGCTTTTAATCTTTTTTTAACATATATACGTGATAGTTTGGAACGTGGTGACAGTCCTGAGATAACCTCTGCTGTTGACGGGACTATAATTTTAATCTTAATCTGTAATGGTTGTGTGCATCTGTTTTTGTGTGTGTGTGTGTGTGTGTGTGTGTGTGTGTGGTATAATCGTCTGAAGTGTTTCTCAAAAGCTGAAGAGGGGGGGATGATTAGCATATCTCAGCATAGAAAGTGTTGTTGACCAAGGAATTTGAATCTCTTTTTGTGCAGCAGTATCAAACAGTACAATAGCAATTTCACATTAACATCAGGCACTCTCATATAACTTTTAGATGTGGTCCACATGTTATACACTACTTTCTCAACTCTACTTACCTCAGGGGAGTGATTGAAATCTTGCTGAAACACTCTCTTCTTTGTCAAGTTATCATGTGGCTGGTAATGCCTGTCACATTTAAGGGCACAGACATATGTAAATTTTTATTGCTTTTTTTTTTTTTTCTTTCTTTCTTCTTTTTTTCTCTTCCTTTTTTTTCCTGCAGGAAGTAAAAGTCTGACACCTCGTTACATTTAGTGCTTGTGTACTGCAAACTTGGGATTGTCAGGCCAGAAAAGATTTACTATATGAAATAAGATACCTGATACACTGTATTATGTCTCAGGGTATAATTGTAGACCACTGTTGGATTCCTTCACATTGTGGTCTCAGAGGGAATGAAATAGCAGATAATCTAGCTAAACTTGGTGCACAAAACTGTTCAGAAATGTGTGCTAAATTTGCCATTACATCCCTCTAAGTGTGAAATACGATTAAACCTGGAATGTAGTTACAAAACTTTTTCTGTGAAAAAAATGCTACACACTGCCTAGCTGCTCACGCCATCTGGCTAAGATTATCACAAAATTCAGGCTGAACACATTGAAGACCAAATTTTCTCCAGAAGTTGTGTGTGCCTGTGGAAAATTCATCTCTGTGCATCACCTTCTATTAGATTGTCCAGTTTTTTACCTGAAACGTATATGGTGAAAGGTATCAATCTTGACAAATATGAAAATGAGAGTCAAGTTCTGTCTGACTCATGCATAATTGAGTTTGCCGCCACTTTAGCCAGTTCTGAGGTAGCTAGACTATTATGAGGCTCCTTAACTGTTTCCCCCCCATCCCCTTCCCCTGTCTTATATCATCTGCCAGATGAAAAGACTTAAAAAATAAAACCACCACCAGTGCTTGTGTACAACAGTAGAGTGGAATTTTCCAAGCATTAAAAAAAAAAAAAAAAAAACCCAGCAAAAACAACAAAAAAAAAACTTTCATAAAAATGCTTTGTTTACCTTTTAAGTTTCAGAGTCAAATTCAAGTGCCCCTGACGGCCAGTGAAGTGTCCTCAAAGGAGGAAATGGCCACAGGATAATCTGATGCAATGACAAATTGTGCTTTTCTGGAGGATCTCGGATAAAGCAGACCATACTTTAAGAGTCTTAAGATTTCTTTTTTTCTATTTTGTTTGATTTCTCTTTGTTTGAGATATCAAATCCAGCCATTTGGTTTTCTCATCAATTGCTTAACTGGTTAAAAGAAAGGCGACAAATAGGTGATGACTTAAACATTGCAAGTGTCTCTGCAGAAAACATTTTCCCACTAACAGCTTTATTGCTATCATGGCAACTGCTGCCGTTGTTGCTACAGTGAACAACATACTGTTGCCTGTAAACATAGAATGGCCACATATGCATTCTGACAAACAAACAAAAAAGAACACACACACACATATAAACACACACCATTACCACTGTACTCAGCACTCAAATTACACATCCTAATGAACAGGGTACACTCTCTGTGTCAGAATTGATTCTCTTATAATGTGCATTTATTGAAAATCAATTTGTCAGCAAATCAATTATTTTGGATTCAGAAACACTTTACACATTTATAGTAAGAGCAAATATATGCACACACACACATGTACACCCATGAGCACAAGCACATACACACAGACTTACTTAATGTAGACCTAATGCCTAATAATTTATAACCCATGTCAAAACACATTAAATCAGTGTGATTGGTATGCACCTATCCAAAATGGTAGACTACTGCTCTAGCAACATTTCTTTTAGTCCTCTTCTGACCCCAGACAATGCCTATGAATACCAACCACTTTAACAGCAAGATGTGAAGTAAGAAGAGACTGTAAGATGCAAATTTTTGACCATTTAACTTTGCATTCCATGTCCAACAGAGATATTCCATACAGGAAAAAAAGCTGCTTGGGAAAAAAAAAGTCGATCAAAGGACTGGCAAGCACAAGACAGGACACAACATTTAAAGAACAGAAAACATTTGATGCCAGACAGAAAAAGAGCATAAAAATAATATGTGAACATTAAAATATATAACTCATATTTTTTTTTCTATAGTAATTTTTGGAGTTCTATGGTGTAGTGCCAGCTGAATAGCAAAGTAACAATAAACATGAGACAAAAATAAATGAATAAATGAGAAAGTAATTCTTGATATTTTCCTCTCATTTAGCAAACTGCTAAATAAACGCCAAATTTCCTACAAATAAGACAAAATTCAAATAAATCATGGCACATTTAAGTACACCTAATATGTGTTTCTGTTGAAATCATTTGTGTGTGTGTGTGTGTGTGTGTGTGTGTGTGTGTGTGTGTGTGTGTGTGTCTGACCATCAAAAGCAACAACAGAAAGTGTAAAAACAATAACAACCTCAAACACCTAAAATATGTGCTGGAGCAAAAGTATCTACATAACACAACAGTAGACTTGACTACTGTCTGAATAAAAACAACAACAAAGGAAAACCTTGCAACTGGAAGGAGAAAGGGGTAACAGGGGAAGAGGGAGACAAGGATGACTGGTGCTGAAACACTGACAACGGGATCTGGAGGGGCAATAAAGCCAAACTATCTTATTCACAGGACAAAGTATCTTATCCACAAAAGGCCAAACAACAAAACTGAAAAAACAAAACAAAACCAAAAAACCACTAGGAAAATGCAGATTATGCTTCCCCTGGAGGAAACTGCATCTGAGCCTTTCACTGAAACGCTCATTCATACTATATTCGGCATATGGTGTTATTTTCACCCTGTTATAGGTTTAAGAAACAAACACTTCTTCCTACGAGATTCTTCTGGAACCCATTCCACTGGTTAAACTCTCAGTCTACCTATTTGACAGACTGCAACAAAAATCTTGCATGGTATTGATTGTAACAAGATAAAGAAACAAAAAGTGTAAAAACGTTTTTCAAAACAAAGGTTTGTGAATGCCACAAAGGCAGGAAGACAGTGGGTGAAGGAAATATAAAAGAAATAAAATGTAAAAACAGTCAAAGAGAGTAACAGAAAAGACGAAATTGATAGCACTGAATTTTCAGATGGGGAGATAATTTACATAGAAAGTGTGAACATATTCTATTATAAGGACAGGTAAATGGGTTCTCTAAGGCAGAAAAATAATAGAGGAAAAAGAGAGATTTTTTTTTTACCTAAAAAGGCAACTTTTAAAAAGTAGATTCAAAGAGAGTGTATGGGAAAAAAAATATTACCAATACACAATTTCCAGATGGTAGGTAAACAATCTATGTGTGAAGACCTCTGGTATCCCCACATGGGGGAGTTGGACCAGGGTGGTGGGGCAGAATACCTAGACATGAGTGTGCATTTGCCAGTTAGTGCACCCTATTGTGTACATTTCTTCACACATCTTGATTCGACACATGCAATTATGTCAGTCAACTTTTGCCCTTTCATTTGTCAGTCAGCATGAATGCGCAGCATTTCCACATGTTACTTTGCATTCCCTCTTTCATTCAATGTCTTTCTCAACATTGACATCGCTAATACATGTAACACACATTTCCCTCTAATTCACACCTTCTTGTATACTAACACTCATTAAAAAAAAACCAAAAAAAAAAAACACCTACACACCTACAAAAACCTTATCCAGACACTATACATAAATGGTGAAGAAAAAACACAGATACTTCACAAAAACTTTGATTTTGAAAAAAGAACATTAAAAGGGTCACATGCACCCTTCAGATGGGTTATGTGGATGCACAAAGAATGCTTAGATAATCAGCACAGGAAGAAGGAACGCACCTACACCAACTCTAGTCTATTTAAGCTTGTTCTTGACACTGCATGAAGTGAGCCGAAATATTGTGCAGTTCATGGACAAAAGTGTTTTATGTTATTTTTCTCTTTTTTACATCAAATTTCTGTTTCAGTCAAAGATCACAAAAATTGCTGTCAGAGGAAAAAAGTTCAGAACTACAAACTACAGATGAGAAGAATACGGAATCTTATCTCTCTCTCTCTTTCTCACTCTCCAAGTCTTTCTGCAACAACTGTCTCAACTTTTGCATCTGTAGAGCTAGTTGTTTCCTCTTGAGCTCATTAGGAGGAAAATACATAAAAATAATACAAACATTAAATACCAACACATGAAAATACAATAAAAACAAAAACATTTCAAGTTTACGGGCAAAAGAACACAACCCAAATTATATGTACTTCATGCTGGGCAACACTAAGGTGTGGTGCATCTTTTTAAGGCTGCCTTTTCTGTTTTTGAAAAATTCATTTATTTATTCATTTTTTTGTTTCCGTTTCAACTTCATGCCTCCTTAGTGGTATCACCTAAATGCAGCTCACCCCAGCTATCCCATACACATTCACTATTGGACTCATCCTATATCAACCTCAGTATCAGAGTCCATGAGAAGCAGTCAAAATCAGGCCATCTCGAGTCGTCCTACCCAAACAGACACTGTGCTGCTCCAGTCACTTCTGCAGAGTTCAGTAGCACTTTTTCTGAGCCACATATGCAGGTCATCAACCTCAAGGTCACTTACTGTCAACAATGGCTGCATAGTCACTGAATCATTGTCTCAATCCAGAAAGCACCATCATGTCTTTTTTTTAATGACGATCCCCATGAACTTCCCAACAATGCAATACTGGCATGGGTGTGGACAGGAATCTGAAACCAATCGTTATGACTAAGGTTCAAAGGGTCAATGAATTTAAGACTTGTCTTCTGTTGATGATCCGTGAGAATGCAAAAGATCAAGATAATGCTATTGCGTTCTCTTCTGGACTGAGTGAGAGTAACAGGGCTGCACTACACTCTTCCTTTTTCCTTTCATAACACATGTCAATGTCAAAGAAACATGAGAGACACCAACACCTGCAGTAGTGGTCAGAATATTTCAGCTACAATCTCAAAGACACATCTGCTGTGTACATGACATTTGACTGTGTGGTTCCAGATTTCCCATTTGAGTTCACACAACTCAACTATCAGTAGGAGATGGCAAGGGCTGAATAAATTCCACAAATAAATGCCTCTGGTAGGATTCAAATCCAAGACTCGCCAGCTCGTAATGCTTGAAACTGCACCACGCCAGCTTGTTTTCAAATTTGTTTGATAGTGTTCATAGGGTACCTGCCAATTTGCGATTTAATTACACGTCCTAGGTTTTCCATTTCTCACGACTGTCAGAATCTGTTTAGAGAACAGATCAAAATGATCTGAACCTCCAATTCTTCAACTCTTTGGCAGATTCTTTTTTTTTTTTTGTATATATGCAAAATGTTAGCAATGTTTGTATAATTTGCGTGAACAGCGTAGGCGGATGCAGAAGAGGATTGCGTATCTTTGCGAAAAAAAAACAAAGAAACAAAACAAATAACTGTCAACTTCCAAACATAACGCTTTCTCATTGGCTAGAACAATGCAAGTGGTTGCTCTGTAGATGAGACATTTTCAAAGCTGTGGCGAATTCAGTGGTATCAATAAATGGTGCAAGTTGCCACTGATATTTTTTTCCATGTGGTGGACATTTGTGTGAACTTCTTTGCAGGAAAATAAACAAAGTGACTCCGAGTCTGCACAAATTGAATCAAATGGAAAATACTAGACTGCTATGTGGGGGTTGGCATCACTGGTTAACGGTGTTCAACTCAGGGGAAAGGCATGGCTGTAGTATAGCACAGCTTAACACAGGACAGGACACATCTTTTCATAAAGAGTTTTGATCTAGTTTAAGTAAGCTGTGTCTGTGTGTACGCTTAATCAATGAAGATTATGTGAATATGAGCTGAAATCTATACAGATGATTACATACACACACACACACTCACACTGAGGATAAAGGATGGAGGAGCGAGTCTTGCTGTAACATGCTCCCTAAAAAAAAAAAAAAAATCTGAAATAATTAGAAAACAAAAACTTGGAACAATAGATAAGCACTTTTGACAGATCTGTCTGAAGTCTATCCTACAATTTAAGATCAAGTCTGAATGATAGTCAACGAAATTCAAGGTCACCCAAGTTTCACCACCACACTCACTTATACGCTGCCAACTCACTTTCTTGCACCTCAAGGCATAATATTTGTAAATTAAAACACAAATACACACACACACCAAGTTCTGCATTTGAGACACATTCTTTTAGATAACAAACCAGTTTAAGAATTTAATCATGTAAAATGCTCGTGCACAAGGGTCATTTGTAAAGCCATAAAGGTAAATAAGGCTTTCTACTATATTGAAAGCTCACAAATGACTGCTATAATTGCTGAATTCAGTCCACTTTTTGTCTGACTTACATTCTGATTGTGTATAGACTGTAAGAGATTTTAAATATGTAAGTAATCCCTATAATGACGTTTAAAAAAAAAAAAAAATCAAAGACAAAAATCAAAAGAATGTAATACAACAACATGTTAAATCACAATAAAGTAGAATATGTGCATATTACTTTAGTTATTGGTCAGGAAAAAAAATCTGTGTTTAAATAGCCTGCAAAATAACTGGAGTATCATCCACTCATGCAGTTTAATACAAGAACGCAGACTGTAAAATCTGTATTTACAAATGCCATGAAAGAGAATTAAAAACAGGATGTGGTATTATGTAAAATTGCTGTTCTCGGAAGATCAATAGTGTTGTAAGTTGAAATAGCCTATTGAGTGCAAAGAAATATTAACAACTAATGTTTTGATAACAACTGCAACAGCAACAAAGAATGGAGCAACTTTGTCCCAGATGTTTTTTTTTTTCTGCAAAAAGCAAGATTTCAACAAGCACTTTCTTTTTTAAGCTTTGCAATGTACTAGGCTGGAGCAGAGAAGTCAGATTCTCAGGCAGCTGAGAAATTTCAGTAATGAAAATAGTAACATACGACTGATCCCCAAGATCATTTCCATAGCAACCGAACGATTATGTCTGACTCTTTTTAAATGCCTACAGCTAACTAGACCATCTCTCTCCAGTGCTCGATCTTTTGAAAGTGCACTCAGGCTCCACAGGTAAACAATTATTGTCATGATAAGTAACGGTTTGGTAGATGATGACAGTATGTTCCATCAGAATGCCATCACGTTATACTACAACAGAACGTTTCATATAGTGGGTTCTCTCATAAAAACTTGACAACGAATACCCTCTTGTGAAGCGACGCACCAGAAATGCAGCGGGATGGACCTGCATGGAGTTGTGTAAAGCAGAGTCAGAATGAACTGCACAAGAATATTGCCAGACATAGCATGGCTGATAATACAGGGGGGGAAATGCTGTAGTTGTTCTCTTCACATGAAAGAGATCACCTGTAATTCGTTTCTCTTGCCAGGATTAAGACATGACTGACCACCATAAACAATGGAAACTGTTCAAAACCAGAGAAAAGAAATTGCCCCTAGTATGAGAAATGATAACTAAAACCAAATAACATAAAAACAACAATAACAAAATTTGTAACTTTAGCAATCAAATCTTAAAGCAATGAAAAGCATGACTGCGACAAACAGTTTGATGAAAACTGCGATTTTACACTTTTTCATTTATCTGAACAAAACAAAATATTGAATAGCTTTTGAGCATACAATGAAATACGTCACAATTTGATAGCAGACATTAACTGCACACAAACACACTCATAAGTATGTACATATCCATCTCATACATGCACACACACATTTTCCCTCATCACTGTACAGACTATGATCAAATAAAATTATCTTTTGGCGTAGGCTTGAATGTAGTCTCTCACTTGATCTTGAATGATTTCCTGTCACAAAACGCAGCATATAGTTAGCTCATCATTTCAGGTTTCACACACACACACACACACACACACACACACACACACACACACACACACACACACACACACACGATCAATGACACCCACACCCAGACACACACAACCGATCACACACACATACACACACTCACACACACATACACATACATACACACGCACACATACACACACACACACACACACACACACAAAGTCCACACAATTTATCTAAGCAAGTACAAAGATTCAAAGAGATAAATATTCTGTAATGTGTGAAATAAAGCAATAAAAAAAATAGTACACATAAAACAGAAACATAAATTAATGTCTTTTCATTACATTGTGTAAATTCTGCCACCTGCTATTCCACAATAGCAAAACACACAATAATTAACAACTTTACTGAATGTAATCAATTTACTCTGGTTTACCAATAGATTACTGCCTACGAAAAACCTACGAAAATTAAAAACAGATTTACTAGAAACCTGGTTCGCAGGAATAAAGAACAACTTAAATCTTGCATGTTTGAGGTGTTCTAGAATAAAATGGAAATTTGTTTCCTAAATCTGTTTAGCCACAGCCTCTACAATAACATTCCAAAAACACACACTCAAGTCTTTTTATCTGGCTGCAATAAGTTTAGGGCTGCTGCACAAAAATTTCATCAATGAATACACAGTATAGTCAACCATCATTGTATTTTTCTCCTTTCAAACTTTTTTTTTTTTTTAATGATCTAATATGCATTATTGATGTGCAGTTCTGATGGTAAAAATTGATGCCATGTACAGTCTTTGTTTTCTATCTCATCTTCCATTCTTTTTTCAGTGAGGGGTATGACAGAAATAAAAATGAAAATCTAGTGAAGTCCAGGGATGCATTCTTAGGCTTGAATATAGGGTGAAAACTAAAAAACATATAAATATACGGGGGGGGGGAATATCATTTTCAAATCTCTTTCAAAGAGAATAAGAATCCTTTTCAATAAATAATACATACAGTCAATCCCTCATACATTTTCAAATCTTTTTCCAACAAAATTTGTTCTTCAACAAGTTTTTTTTTCCCAGAAAGTAAATTTAAGAAAAAAAGAAAAAAAACAAAAAACAAAAAAGAATTTCTGAAAGAAAAGGGGGAGAATTCCCATTCCTTAGTGGCAATACTTCTATGTCCATCATTCCAGCTCCCCTAATACACCACCTCACATTTGTGCTATCACAGTACCAGCGGACTGTGGGAAAGTAACCACTATTGTGCAGTCATAATAAGGCAACCCACTGAACCATCAAAGAGTCAGTTCAATAATGTTCAGTGAGGCCTGTTCTGACCCAACATACACAGGGCACTATCTAATAAGCTCCTTACAGACAACGGTAATCCTTTGGTTGCAGAGCTAGTATGACTGGGCGTCTCCTTGTGCAGGCCACCACTACGTCTATTCCTATGACAGTCCCAGTGAACCTGCTAATACCAACAATTTTGACATGAACTCATCAAGGCCTTTTTCACAGAAAGGACAATAGGCTTGTGGCCACAAGCCTACCTTATAGACCATAAGAAGAGCCACAAAACCTGAGATTTAAAAGTTTTTTTTTTTTTTCTTTTTAGTTGTTGCTGATGATGATCAGTGAAGATGATCAAGACAATGTTATGGATATCCATTTTGGCCTGAGTCAACAACACTGGACTGGGTTCTACACCTTCTTTCACGAGATTATTCTGGCATCAACTTGGATGGAGAGATACAAACACCTGCAGAGCTGGTCAGGAAATTTGATCAACATTCTAAGAAATTTTAGTTGTGTGATTCTTGTCTTCCCATCTGATTCCAGTGCACACCTAAGTATGAGAAAAGGCCAGCTGGGGCCAAAAAATCTTACAAATGTCTTCTGCCTAGACTTGAATCAATGACCCCCCAGCCCACATCACTAATCACTCCACTACAGTGGCTGGTGTATAAAGCTTTCAAGCAGTGATAGGTGACTACCTCCAGTAGTGGCAAATTCTTGTGTCCCACACATACACAATTATAGCCCATTTTAACTAAGAAATTCTTTATAACCATTAACACTTAGAAGTAAAAAGACAAGTTCAGGTTTAGTTTACATTTTTAGGTAAAGTCGACATTATATGAACTTCTTTCTGCTTGAAATTTGTCAGTCTGAGTTCATACCTACATTACAAAGAAACTTAAAATTTTGGAATTTTGATCCTTAATTCTAAGCTCTCCATAAATATTCTGTCAAAGTGTTACAAAAATAATTCATACAGCCAGACATTTAGAAACCCGTTAAATATTACATCATATCAGCTGGATGACAATTCGTCGTACTTCCAAGCACCCTCCTCACTTAGAATGAAGTCAAGATCCATACTATTTATCTAGTTACCTCCGCTCAAAGGAATATATCTTAAAAAAAAAAAAAAAAAAAAAAAAAAAATGCACATCATGCAACAAAGTACAGGGGGAAAATAAGCTTCTCCTAGTCTATCTGTTTGGGTCAAGGGGCAGAGCAACTACATTTCTTTCTTGCTGATAGAAAGTATGGTCCATTACTTCAGTTCTATGAGACTTGAGAAATTTCGCCTACTTATTATTCATGCAAATCAATTGAAGTTTCAGAACTGTAACTGATCAAAAATAACACAAAAAAAATATGCATTCAACAGACACTATTTTGAAAATTATTAGAGACATGCAAAGAATCAGGAATTTACCCTCTTTCAAAATGCTCAGTACATAGCTTTTTCACACACAGACACATATGAATAAAACCTGACAAAAGCAGGCAAACCTATCACATGTATGATTTAATGTGAAACTATACCTTGTCTCTTGCAAAGTGTTCAGCAGCTTCCACATTGAGAGGATCGTCAAAATTCAAGAGATCCTGCAAATATGAACAACACTACAGAAAGTGAAATCAGCACACTTCATGATCCATATTCACATAGCACACAAGATAAGGGAACTCACCACAGCCGATACATTTTCAACTGCTACTGACACGTTTACATTGTTTACTTCGTAACTTCATGATTTGCTTTTTCTTTTTTTAATTCTTTCTTTCTTTCTGTCATATCTTTTTTTCTTTCTTTTTTAAACTCTAAATGCTATTCTTGTTTTGTAGTAACAGTTTACTTTTGCTTACAAATTATCCAAATTCTCTGAGCCCTGAAAACTGGAAAAGCAAGCATGAATCTTTCTGCATATTTATACTGTGCAGTTCAAACAACAGATGTGGACTACACTGGCTTGTTAAATGTACAGATTCTTTCACATTTCTGAGCAACAATAACACAAGAAAAAATTAACCAGACCTATGTATCCAAAATTTTCTGTTGGATTACAACTGGGAATGTTTTTCCCCCTGAACAGTGCTATATTGTGGGCAGTTCCTTCCTCTTGAAAATGTTTTATTGAAATGTATCTCTACTGTAAGCTAAAAGCATCTGACAGGCATTTGAGCACAATTATTGACAGTATTTTTGATATAACAGCTATAGCATGTCAATTTGAAACCCAATGCATTGCTTTTCAAACCATAACAAACAGCAATTAACGAAGAGAGAGAGAGAGAGAGAGAGAGAGAGAGAGAGAGACAGAGAGAGAGAGAGAGAGAGAGAGAGAGAGACTGAGAGAGAGAGAGAACTGCATTCAAATGCACACAAATTCATAAAACTTGTATTATAATGAGTATATTTTGGGGCATGTGGTATATTTTTCACAGGATGGGACTACAATTTACACTTAAAGCATACAAGTACATATTTTTTCCAGTTTCAAATGGTACCACTGCCATGTTTGTAGAACATTCACTGCCATCCTGACTGTCAATCAGACTGGGATTGAATCTGGTCAGTGACCAGCAGGTTACTGAAGGACACTTTTTTTCCCCCAATTTCCCCCAATGCACAAGGAATACACAATATAAGATCCTGTCATCCACATCACATTCAATGCTTCATTGAAACAAGAACACAATCAACCACGCACAACTCCAGTAAACAGACTAAGCCATCACAGACAAGAGGCATTATACAGCTTTTACGAACCAATGAACACTGAAGCTGCAGCCTACCATAGTACACACATTATCATTACAAAATTTCAAAACATCAAACATGACACACCAAACAGTCTAGACAAGACACCTTTGAAAAAGGCAAATATCTGACCACAGGTTTTTTCTTCTTCTTTTTTTTTTCATGAAAATGTTTTGAGGTCAATGAGTATTCTTGCTGAACTGTACTACAAAGACAACAGCAGTAAAATATTCTCATTAACAAGGAAACAAATGTACACACATTTACTTCCTAGGGTGTTAAAAAAAAAAAAGCATGCTGATAATTATTCACTCACAGAAAATAAAGAATTCAGTCCCCAGACAACATCTTTCAACCTGCGGGTGGGAGCCCATCCCAGACCGTCGTAGGAGTTCTGTCGCAGCAGACTCAAGCAGATTTCTCCATTCTCTGTGATGTTTGGATGCCAGATCTTTGTGTGACAGACTACTTTGGGAGGCTGTCACAAAAATTCCATGTATCAATCAGCTGAAAATAGAAAGGTCTGTGTATGTGTGTGCATGTGTGCGTGTGTGTGTGTGTGTGTGCGTGTGTGTGTGTGTGTGTGTGTGTGTGTGTGTGTGTGTGTGTGTGTATGTGTGTGTGTGTACATATATGAGTATGTACAAGCAAGTATGTGTGTTCATGTCCATGTCTGCATGATTAATGTTTGACACACACTTTTGAACCAAATCTGGCATTGTGGTAGTAGCATCAGTTTCAGTTTCATCTAGAAGACGTCAGTACATGCAGACTAATCCATACACACTACACCTCATCGGCTAAGCCACTAGACCACAGTGCAGACTGTTTACAGCTTGATGGAAACATACATGAATAGCTTTAAAAAGACTTTGGATGCTAATCAAACATTGTGCTAATACTACAGTGCATTATAGTACTATCACTACTAATGCAGACATACTGTTGTCCTACTGTACTGTACTAATATTAAAAAGACCGTTATACCACAACCAGAATGTCACATTTTACATGATACTTTAAGCATTTCTTGAGTCAAAATCCTACTGTTGTCCTACTATACTGTACTAATATTAAAAAAAAAACAGTTATACCACAACCAAAATGTCATATTTTACATGATGCTTTAACATTTCTTGAGTCAAAATCCTATCCACCTTCATGCAATGATATAATGAATTTTCACAGCTAAGTACCTACATTTCTAAAAGTAAAGTAATAGCATAAACCGGGGCTAGAAATTCCAGAGTGATTTAAGATGTCTTGGAGACAAGTTCAAAAGAAAATTCACTTGTCCCCCCAAATTTTAATAATACCCCCCCCCCCCCCCCCCCCCCCCCCCCCCAAAACAAAGAAACCGTTAATAAACTAATTGTCAGCAATGCAGTGACAAGTTAGCAAACATAATTCAATAACAGCATGTTCTGTACACATGTAATTGAGACTTAACAGAAAGAAAATATGATAGTAAACAATTTATTCCTTCACCAAGGCATATAAATAAAAAAAAAAAAATTAGTTTTTTTTTTTAGTGTGTTTAAGAGTCCATAAGAGAAGGAAAAAAAAGGGTATGTTTTCACCATTCATACATTCCTGAAAAATGAATAAAATCTGTCTTGCTCTCCTGTCTACTGTCTCCTCCTCTCCCCCCCCCCCCCCCCCCCCCCCCCCCCCCCCCCCCCCCCTCCCCCTGACACATTCTGAAATAAATCCACTTCATATTTACATGTATTTAAAAAACAAAAATAAGATGGATCTTTCAAGTCCATGGTGACCAAGTACAATGCCTACATGTTGCCAACATGTTTTTATGCAAAGAATGCCTTGCATTGGGACACAGCAATCCATTAGGATTCCGTTATAAGAAAGACCAGAGGGAGAGTGAACCATGGGGGAGGGAGGGAGGTGGCAAGGGTACAGTGATATAGTAAAGGTGTGAAACTGAAAAGAGACAGATGGAAGCACGATTGGTCTATACTGAAGCGTACTTCTCAGCCGTCCTTTCACAAACACCATAAAAAACTGACTGCCTGACCAATAAGTGGAAAGAAGATTACACTTGTCAACCTGAAAATCAAGTTGTAAGAGACATTGCACAGGTAGTAACCACAGTATTTCTTTGGGAAAGAGAACATGAGATAGGAGAGACATATAGAGATGAAGGTGGGGCAGTAGGGATTACGATATGAAAACTTTTGCAGAAAACACGAATATGAACAAAACTGCGAGGCTTGCAGTGTGTTAGAGAGAGAGAGAGAGAGAGAGAGAGAGAGAGAGAGAGAGAGAGAGAGAGAGAGATCAACACACTTACAACAATATTGTACTCTTCAGGAACATTTATATCGAACTTGAATCTGCCTCCATTCCAATAACCTTCATCAGGAGAAATAAAAAGGAGGAAGTGGTGTAAAACACTTGGATCGTCAAACTGACCCCTGCATGTACGTGGCATATTTTCTTCCATTTCTTGGACCTCTGCAATCAGAAAAGATGCATAGTAACGCATAGTAACAGTAACAAAGCAATCAGAAATCACAGTAAAATTTATGCTAACTATTAAACAACAAACTAAACCTTTCCACTGACTACATAAAAAAATCTGAAATCTCAAACAGACAAAACGGACAGACAGACGGAAAGACACACATTTCACACACACACACACACACACACACACACACACACACACACACACACTCACTGCCCCACTCTGGGGAAGATGTACAGTCTCTTTTACTTGAAAAGGGTTCACAACAAAAAAAATATGGCATGTTTTTAAATTCCATGAGAAAAAAAAAAAACCAACAAATCACTGTCCACAACAAAGACAGAAAGATGGACCACAAAGGCAAGCAAAAAAGTAAAGACAAAAATAGTAAAGGCACAATAACAGTAAAGAAAGTAATAAAGGTTAACTCAAAATAAATGATTCACAGACAGGAAAGAGGAAATTACTAACAAAATATTAGCAGAGAGGGGCAGAGAATCCTTACTGAAACATGCCCCCAGCATCATCACTGTGGCATTTATTCCACCAAGAGCAGAAAAAATATGTATTATTACAAAATGACTGTCATGTTATAAACAATGTCATTAAAATATGATGCAGTTTTTCATTTTCCATCGGTAAAGCCAAACATAAGGGCTGTGAATTGTCACACTAAACTTTTTGGCATGTTCACACTTGAACGCAAAAAAGAAATAAAGGAAAACAACCTAGTTTACAGACTTAAAAAGAAATGCAGGAAAACTACCAAATGTACAGTGTTTACAGACTTAAAAGACATGCAGGAAAACAACCTAATTTACAGACTTAAAAAGAAATGCGGGGGAAAACAACGTAATTTATGGACTTTACAGACTTGAGACTAAAAAAGAAATGCAGGAAAACAACCTAATTTACAGACTTAGTTATCAAAATTGACACATGTCGAATTGGCAGGAAATGATGTACTTCAGGTGTATGCGTACATGAATTTGGAACTCAAACCAATATATCAAAAGGGTTTAGATACAAAAGCATCCTCAGCTCAAATTCTTGATACTGCTCAGGAGTGTCTGAATTACAGTCACGGCAGGGGTTCAGTGTCCAGGCAAGCTCCACTAACAGTTCATTCTATTTCTTGAATGGAATTGGCAGTGGGAAGACAGGTGTTTTTTGAGGTTCTGGGTTCTATCGGTGAGACAATCATCCTGGTAACAGAATGGGATGGTTGATTATTTCTTTCATGGGTCTACAATTATTCCAAAGTATTATCATTAGACTCAATTTAAATTCAACAAAAAGTACAAAAAATACCACACAGACAAACAGACTACAGAATGTTAGTTCAGTTGGTGAAGGCTGCCTTTATTTCTCTCACTTTTCAACATAATTTCTGAAAACTGTATTATGACTGATTAAATTGAAGATTATGTCAGCACAGGATGAAGAACCATCACAAACCTTAAATTTGCAGATGGTATCAATGGGCCTGGCAGGCAGTGAACAAGAACTTGCCAGGCTAGTTGAAACAAGAGAATGAAACATCAATGAGACACGGTATTGATATTTCATTCTGTTGTTCAACTAGCCTGGCAAGTTCTTGTTCACTGCCTGCAGCACTTAATAGCATCTACACTTGAATCAAACATCCTGATTTGACATAAATTCGTTTAAAGCAAAACAGACTAAAACAAGACACTTTACATGTTTACCTTTTACAAGAAGTTTGTCTCTGATAGAGATCCTGCGAGTTTCAGACTCAGTCTCCTTTTTGGTGCCTGCGCCTGCCTGCTGCTTCAACTTCTTTGAGAGAGTTATCATGATTCTGTCAAGCACAATATACACATTTTTGATAGCATAATCTTTTTTCTTTGGATTACTCTCCCTGTATGCAAATGTTAATACATGTTTATGATACACACTTTTCATGTGGCCTCTATTTCAGTATCTGCACAGTATTGAGTGCCTCTGTCACTAAGTAGCATATTCAAACACAAAAAGATAAATAAATGAATTACTGGATAAAGCTACCCCCCCCCCCCCCCCCCCCCCACATTACATTACTACTAACTGGCAAACTTGCAATGCAGGGCCCCCTTATTCAACACCCTGCCTGACATTAGTGGTAACTGCTTTTTTAAGAGGGCTTCTTTCTGTCAAATTCAGGCCCAACTGCTGAAATATGCCAACCTGTGTTTAACTAGGATCTGTAGAACTAGAAGCTTTGCTAATCGAATTCTCTCCAGCTAACACGACGGAGTGAAATGTTCTTTGACGAGTCAGTGTCGAAAGTAGTGGTCCCCTGAACTGGCGTTTGCCAACTCGTAAATGATACTATGGTTGGCTTACATGTTTACAACATTGAACATATATGAGTCATCCGAGCTATACGTTATAAAAAGGATTCCGACTCATTTCTCTAAAACTTAACAATCTGAAGATAAAATTCAATATTCTAGACTGGCCACAACGTAACAAATATTCAACTCTGTGATTCAGTTGTCTCAAGAGAGGAGCGTCGTAGTGAAAGTCACAAAGCGTACCGGATTTAGCGACCGAAAACATCGAAGATGAACAATATTTATTTTTATCAATGGATTCAAATAAAACTTACCCTCAAAAGATCTTCTCAACATTACATAAAACTATCTGGATTTTTTTCATAAACAATTAACACGTCCTACAATGATTTGTGAACTCTGGAACTGTTTAAACTGACCTGAAGGTCCAGATGCAAGGACCCACAAAACCTCAGGCGAAAGAACTCTTCTTTCACCTTCTGCTCGAGTCGCTTATATCATCAGCAAAATACTATGATGCAGCTTGTCGTCAATTAGATTGAACCTGATTTTATCTGAAGAAAAATATTCTTTTCCTTCGTATTACAAAAACAATACAGGTACTTATACGTATCAAAGATTTCTTTAATAATGGTTGTTTAAATCTTCTTACAACGGTTTAGAAGTCCGAAAGATAATTTTTAACCCTAGTCAACAGATACAGATTGGGCACAAAACATTATCATGAAAAGTGCTGCTGGTACCGCACTCAAAGCTGCATGCGACTTCTGGCGAAGGATGAGCTTTCAAAAAATGATGAAATGATCAAATAAGCGGTAATCAATAAATGAAATAAATAAAATAAAAAAAATACCATGGCTCAGTCCAGTATATGAGGCATGTAACTTGTAAGAAGCAGGATGCGTGTTTTATAGTAGTGGAGGTTTTGTAGGGAAGTTAGCAGACATCTACAAATAACAACAGCTGTACCACCACCACCACACCACTACTACTACTACTACTACTACTGCTGCTGCTGCTGCTGCTGCTACAGCAACAATAACAACAACAACTACTACTACTACTACTGCTGCTGCTGCTGCTGCTGCTGCTACTACTACTACTACTACTACTACTACTACTACTACTACTACTACTACTACTACTAATGATGATGATCACCATCATCATCATCATCACCATCATCATCGTCACCATCATCATCATCATCGTCGTCGTCATCATCATCATCATCATCATCATCATCATCATCATCATCATCATCATCATCATCATCATCATCATCATCATATATTATCAGTATCATCAGCATCGTCATCGTCGTCGTCGTCGTCGTCGTCGTCATCATCATCATCATCATCACAGTTTCATCATCATCATCATCATCATCATCATCATCATCATCATCATCATCATGATGTCGAATATCTATTTAACTGACGTAGAAACAGTCCAACATATGAGGCATGTAGCTTGTAAGACGCAGTATGCGTATTTTATAGTAGTGATGGTTTGTTGAGGAAGTTAGGTTAGCAGACATCTACAAATAACAACAACAGCAGCTACTACTACTACTATTATTACTACTATTACTGTTGCTGCTGCTGCTGCTGCTGCTACTACTACTACTACTACTACTACTACTACTACTACTACTACTACTACTGCCATCACTACTAATGATGATGATACATCATCATCATCATTATCATCATCATCATCATCATCATCATCAGTATCATCATCAGTATCATCAACGTCATCGTCGTCATCGTTGTCCTCCTCCTCCTCCTCCTCCTCCTCAGCATCATGTCGAATATTTGTTTAACTGACTTAGAAACAAATCTTAAATAAATGTCAGCGAACCGCCCAGAGAAACGTGGACAAACGAGTCACTAGACAAAACACAACGCGTTTCGACCTCTTAGGTCTTCATCAGGTGATCAAGCTAAGTGCGTTTTCGTTATTTTTTTTTCATTTTTGTTTCACCTAATGAAGACCTAAGAGGTCGAAACGCGTTGTGTTTTGTCTTGTGACTCGTTTGTCCACGTTTCTCTGGGCGGTTCGCTGACATTTATTTAAGATTTGTTTAGATTTCCGCCTGCAGTCGTTTCACTTTGCAACTGGACTTAGAAACACTTACAAGATTATATGACTCGATCACTTGCAGTCATTCAAGTGCAGTGGACCGATAAAAACGTCACAAACAGTCCTAGCCATAGTCCTGCACAATCAATAAACATTTAATCATTCAAGCATGTACTATAGGCACAGGAAAGTTAACTTGAAAGGGTGGAGGAGGAAGAAAGTAGTTAGGGGATGTATATCAGGAAGTTTAAAATGTAAACTGCGGGCACACAACACCCTGGATTCCAGCGAAGTCCGGGTGCGGAAAATTAAAGAAAGAAAGAAAAGAAGACAAGACACATTCTTTATTTACGAGGATAATAGATAAGCACTGGTGTGTTTTTTTTTACATCCAGTCCTCGCCCTGAGTAGGATCAACAATGCAAAATAAGACAAGGCAAGAAGAAGAGAAGAAGAAGAAGAAAAAATAGCGCTAACTGGTCCATGTCCAAAAATCTTACGGCCGTAGGGGAATTGAGCTGTCAGAGGACCACCGTGTCTGAGGCGTGACCTGATGGAAGGTAGAGCCCGTCCCTTTGACCTTCCTTCAGTGGTAGCGTCTTCCGCCGGTGGGCTCTGCAGTCATGAAGTATGGTTGATACACCCATGGGGGCGTTTCCAAAGAAGGTTCTGTTGTGTCGCGTCTCGTGGTCACATAATGGCATCTGCCAGGGAGCAATTATGGCTCTTGACGTCTTATTGGAATGCCTGGGTGTGAACATAGTGCTGGCTTCTAAGGATAGTG
>JADBJO010000117.1:857500-882500 GCA_016801955.1 Conus betulinus
CGGACAAGCGTAAGTGCACCTTGAAGAGTTTTCTCCAAGTTGAAAAACAATACTGCAAAAAGCTCCGAAGAAATCGAAGAGACTTTCCAAGACATTCAAGACGAAGATAAACTAAGCATGGAGATGGTTCCAAGTCCAGGCATTGACGAGGAATTCGTAGATAAGCCCGGAAGACCTTCTCTTCCCTCCGCAGCAATGATGCCTGGCTCGATGAATCTTGGTCTCCTGGAAGACTGCAGCACAACACTATCAGACAGAGTGGACAGGATTCGGGAGGGCGTTGTCCCTGGCCACCAAATACCGTCATTGTGTTCAACTTGTCTTCAGGCGAAGAAATCTGTTGCTCCTGATATGACGTGCATGGATTGTGACACTGGCTTTTGCAACAAGTAAGTCCACCATTTAACCACTGGTTCTCAAGTTTCCATCTCTGAACGAGCTCTTGGTTTCTATCTAGAGCCATTTGAGATCTTTGTATTTGTTGTCTTTGACATCATATAACATTGTAGCAGCAAAACAAGCACAAAAAGGAAGGGAAAAAAGGGAAAAAAAAAAAGAAAAGAAAAAAAGGAACAGAGAAAAGGGTAAAAAGAGGAAAAGAAAAAAAAGTCCAAATGTCTACACTAGGTTCGTTTTCATTTTGCAACCACTGAAAGTCAAAAACGTTCGTGAGCACAGACCACACAAGTCATGCTGAAATTTTCAGAAGAAAATGATCGAAAGACCGAGAAAGTTTGTAGAAGATATATGAAAATAGGACTTGCTGACATATCAAAAGAAACGAGGGAACAAGATGTTCGAGTGTATTACATGATGAAAGCTAATTGTTTCTGTCGAAATAACAAACAAACAAACAAGCAAAAAGGTGAGCCTATGTTTGCTGCTGGGTGTGCTTGTATGGCAACAATTCTGAAACATACAGGTAAAGCTGTGATAACCTCCCTCTGCGCTTCCACCCTCGCTTTTTCTTTCTGTCTGCACCTTTTCTGTCACACGCACGCACGCACGCACGCACGCACGCACACACACACACACACACACACACACACACACACACACACACACACACACACACACACACATATATATATATATATATATATATATATATATATATATATTGTTGACCAACTTAGAAGTGGGGAGACAATAAGTGCAGGCTAACAATTCCTCTGTCAATACACTTAATGACTTGACAGAGATGAAAAAAAGCGTGTGGGGGGGGGGGGGGGGGGGGGGGGGGGGGGGGGGAAGGGGGGGGGGAACGAAAACGAAACGATACGAAAGATCAGAGAAATACATTATTAAGTATTAAACCCTTTACTAGCAGTATTATGGAAACCATCGTAATCCATCTTGAAGACAGAACCATTCATATCGCCTGCTCCGAGGCCTTTCGACCGCTGGATCGCCCTGATCAGGGAGGTACGGCTGATTGTGCCTGTGTTCCCTTAATTGGCATCAAATGGAGCTATACTATAGTGTGTGTGTGCGTGTGTGCGTGTGTGTGTGTGTGTTGTGTGTGTGTGTGTGTGTGTGTGTGTGTGTGTGTGTGTGTGTGTGTGTGTGTGTGTGGTGTGTGTGTGTGTGTACATAAGCACACACTGAAGTCGTTATCTCAGTTTCTCATTTGCACAGATGCAGTGCACGACACAAGTGCGCTGCCACCAACAGGAATCATATCATGGTTCCGGTGACACGATCAAAGCAAAAGTCTGCCGCCAGCAAAAGCAGGGTGCCAGGACTTCTGTGCCTCACGCATAAAGGGGCGGAGCTGGGTATGTACTGCAGGAACTGCGAGGTGCTGGTCTGCAGAGAATGCATCGTGGACCAGCACCTGGACTGCCCGGCCATTGTTAATGCCCAGGAGTATGACCATGAAGAGCGAGAGGCGGTGCAAATGAACCGGATTAGATATGCACAGGTTGGTACATATAAATGGTGTTTGTATTATGCTTTATCGGTTTAGGTCCAGTCCAACAAATGAAGCATAGGCAGGCACAAACACACACAAATACACACGCGCGCCTATGTACGCGAGCGCGCACGCACGCACTCACACACACACACACACACACACACACACACACACACACACACACACACACACACACACACACACACACACACACACACACACACACACACACACACACACACACACACACACACACACACACACATTCTGGTTTGCTTTCACTCGAGATAACTCGGTTTAGTAGCATGATCTTTGGAACTCTCGCAGAATATTTGCATGTGGGCTTTCATCCAAATGAGTCAATTTGAGAGAGGTAGCAAAGTGGGATGTTATTTTTGACTTCATCCAAGCGAGTCAATGGGAAAGATTGGCTGTTATACTGGATCTGTGCTGAAAACGTTTCCCAGTCTTGCGGTCATTGAACTATAGTCAGGGTCTTAACAGGCATGTCTTCTGACTGAAGGCCATGAGGAGGAACGGAATCAACCCCACCAAATGAGCTGCTGCTCCCCAGAGGAAAGAGAAAGATATCAACTTTCCAGATGCCAATAACTCTTCAAAGACTGCACTATCCAGGTTTAGCCTACTCGGTCCTGTCTATGGGTAGGCATTCATTTCAAATTGCATAACATTCTTGTTTTTTTCTTTTTCTAACCGCCTTTTAGGTGCTCACACTCCTTATTTTGGTTGATCGCATATGGTGCATTTATTCAAATTTAACTTCGATCGCCAACCTCATGCTGGCGTAATTTAAAACAGATTTACATGCATATAGCCTAATTCGTCTTCTGCATGAGAATGCATACAAGTGTATTAGAAGTCGATTAATTCACTGGCAGGTCTCAATATTCACGCACTCACCCAGGAGGCAATCTGCTGTGCAAATCTCATACAGAAAAGTGCTCCCCCCCCCCCCCCCCCCCTCTCTCTCTCTCTCTCTTCTTTTCAGACAAAATCTTAAGTGGTGGCCCAAGCCCGTCTTGTGCTAGTCCTGTGTCGGAGACTTAATAAAACGAAGTCCCGTCAACAACCTGCTCTGTAAGCGCATATAGTAGAACTCACTGCAGTAGAGAACCTGTCCCGGCAAAATCCACTTTGATAGGTTTAAAACCAGCCTACCAACACACAGAAAAAAATGCACTTACTGAAGAAAAGTGTGTAGTACAAAAGTCTGACATTTCAACACGCTCTCCTTGAGAGAAGAACACAATTCTTTTAACGCAGACAAATCCGTTTTGATTACATACAAAACAGTTCAATGTGTGCTGACCAGATCATGAAAAATAAGGGAGGTGGCGTGGATGGATGGGGGTCAGGAGGGGGAAAGGGGGAATTAGTCTACTTTTCCAGACATATAATCTGGCCTCATGAAAGAAAAATCAGAGTGTTTTGTAAACTGTTTCTCATAAGTTAACAGTCTCGTTCTGAAATCAGAATGGCGCTGGCTTTAGTTGCTGATGCGATTGGGTGGGTGGGTTGGTTGGTTGTTTACCTTATACCTGCATGTTCTTTTTGCTTTTGTTTGTTTGTTTCTTCTTCTTCTTCTTCTTCTTCTTCTTCTTCTTCTTCTTCTGACCATCAACTCATGGAGATCATGGTAACAGCAACTGAACCGTAAGAAAAACTCTAACTTACAGGGTAACTCTGACTCACCAGGTGGCAAGTTTCTTCTCAGACCAGCGACGTCAAGCAGAAGAAGCGGTGACAGTCCTCAACTTAAAGAAGAAGAAACAGCTGCAGGAGGAGATCCGCCAGTTTTTCTCCACCCTGATCAAATCCTGCATGGACGCGGAAGGATCTCTTCTGGAGACGCTGGAGACTTCAGTGACCGATCACATGGATCTCCTGACCGAGCACAGCGCCGCCTGGCTGAACCTGAAGGAGTGCATGCAACAGCTGCTGGATGTCTCCGATGTCCTTCATTTCCTCCCCACTGCTGGTGAGCCTGGCATGTTGAGCTGGGAGAACTCTTATACGCCATGTCTTAAAAATTGTAGGCCTACAAGTGTTCTTTTCATGGAGCAGGGTAGCGATATATATCGTGTTGGCATTTTAAACTTGAAGTTATTAATAAAAAAATAATTCTTCAGGAGTCCGCCCCACAACAAGGACAAACAAATTACAAGACAAAACACGACGCGTTTTGACATCTTCGGTCTTCTTCAGTTAAAATGAACAACATTCAGGACAATGAAAATGAAGAACGAGCAATTACTTATCTTCTCATATTCGGCGCAAGGTGGGCATTGAATGAAAACGAGGTCGTGGGAAGGGAAGAAAGATTTTTTTTTTTTAAACCTTTTTCTCTGAACAATATGCCACCGTCTGTATGACTCTGTACACCGTAGTCTTTTTGTTTGTTTGTTTTTTTTTTTTTGTTTTGTTTTGTTCATTGTAGGATATCTATTTATGTTACAAGTGAAAACGAAGCCTTGACTAGTAGGGGAAGGGGGGGAGGGGGGGGGGGGGGGGGGGGGGAGAGAGAGACAGGAGGAAGCAATTTAACTGCGTTCACGTTAAGCGGCATCCAGGTCACTGTCATCCAATACATTATGTGTCACCTATCCATTAGGATGAATCTTTTGGTTCTTGCCGCTTTACTCATGGGACAGAGTGAGTAGATCTGGTGTACGATAGTGATCTATCGTCTTTTTTTTTTTTTTTTTTTTTTTTTTTTTTTTTTTACAATGAAGTGTTTTGCAAAACTACAAATTTAACCCGTTGAGTGCCTATAAGTTAATCAAAATGAAGTTTCGAATATTCTCTACTAGCAATGGTCCTTCGAGCGTATGTTCAAATTAACCATTTTGTCTTCTGTTTCGTCTATTGTTAATATTGCGTCCGTATGCGCTCAACTGTTTTTTTTGCTCTCTCTCTCTCTCTCTCTCTCTCTCTCTCTCTCTCTCTCTCTCTCTCTCTCCTTATTTTGTTCTGTTTTCGATGTGGTTTACCTTTACCTTCCTACCGTCCCGGGTAGTACATTTGACTGTTCTCATCACAACGAGCACGTGTTGATGCGTGAGACTGCTTACTGCTTCAGACTTCCTTCCGCTGTCAGTGGCGAACAAAGCATCTCTGAGGGAAACGCTGCGAAAGGCCGAGACGCTCACTGCCGAAGCACCATCCCCTATGACCGCCACTTTGTCTCTTAGACAGGCGTTGCAACAGGACGTGATCAAACGAATCCAGGTACGAATGATTGCTCTCTGTCTGTCTGTCTGTTTGTCTGTCTGTCTGTCTGACCTGCAATTCTATTTTAAACAAACCACCCGTAAAGTTTTGTCCCTTTCCTTTTGCGGATAATGTCTAAACATGATGCCAGTGAGCCTATTTTCGTTTTTCTTGTCATCCATCACATCAGCAAACGATGGCCTACACTATAATGAAAAATGAATGGAATTTAACATGCAGGCCATTTTCGAGCTTTCACACATGAGATGTCGATTAAAGGTCTAATCAAAAGGACATGGAGGAGTCTGCATAGATACACTTAAAGAGAAATTTCGGACTTTTTCAGTGGTTGTTTCAAGTGGGGATTGAACCCCAGGAGTCATAGACTATGAGAACAGTGTTCTATCCTGCAGGCCTCCCAGGCCTCTCAATCGTTGCTGAACTTCTATCATTTGCATTGTATTTATCATTTTGTCAGTGCATTTTATGATCAAAATTGTGTTAATCATATTGACGTGCATAACGTTCGTTGCTGATATTTTCACCAGAAACTAGGTTCTAAAGCTCTGACAGTATCAACTACCAGCACCATGATTCTCCGCAAGATGACGTCCACGTCATTCTCTGCACCAAACGACAAGAGGGATCCACAGGTCACGTCAATGGTATCCCTGACGCAGACCTCTCTTCTGGCTGCCGATTTCAACAATTCCTGCCTCAAGCTGCTTCACAAAGTGGAAACAGCAGATGAATGGGTCCTAGCAGAAGTCCTTCCTCTCAAATGGCGGCCCTATGCCTTAACTGTACTGCCACAGCAGAAATCCGTGAAAACAAACGACTTCGAGGTAGCTTCCCGCAGCTCAGAGTCACACGAAAACTCCAGCACTTCTAATACAACAGCATCAATCGCGGAAGGTGGAACCATGCAAAACTCTTCGCACCCAGAAGACAGACCACCTTCAGGTCAGTCAACAGTTTGTACGGATGGTGAAAAGGCGGATGAGTCTGACGGCACCGTTCTGAAAGGTCGGGTTGCGGTGACATCGCCTTCCTCTGGTTGTTTTATCGTCAGTGTGCCCCTGGGCGCATCGAGAAAGAGGCAAATGGAAGTGGTCAAGGCCGTCAGCAATGACAGAGGATGCTGGGGAATCACAATCATGGATGTGGACACTCTGGCTGTCGCAACTGTTGGTAAGCTTTTATCGTTTAGTTGATGCTCCCATTGTTTTTGCTATTGCTTTTTGAAAAGAAATAACCCTGTTTCGTGTTCCAGAAAAATACCTGATATTATATGGCTTTTCCATTGTATTTTATTCATCACATTTCTAATATCTTCGGTAAACTCTGAAATCTGTAAATCGTATTTTGTCCTGTTCATCATTCTATCGACAATTTATCGTCATTTTAAGCAACATTCATAATGATATTTAATAGATCAAACTATTGAAAACGCTCACTTGAGATAAATTTTGTGATCCATTTTCTTTCTCATAGTAGGATGGATTATCTGCTAACATTTGCGCTGATTTCAGGATCGGGACACTGTTACATCAATATGATAGACATGGAAAAGAAGGTCAGGTGGCGTTTACCGCTGGAGTCCAAGTCAGCTTCACATCTCCGGTCACCTCGCCAAATCCTCGCCACCAGTCCTTCCTCGTTGATGGTCTGTGACAAAGGCAAGAAGGCAGTCTTCCAGATCACTGTGGATGGAACTGTTCTGTCCATGTACACAGGCCACGGCAAGAGTGAGATTCACCCTGAAGGGGTGTGCATGGACAGTCAAGGTAACCTCTACGTCACGGACACCACTGACAACAGTGTGACCCTGCTGACGAAAGCAGGAACATTCCACAGCAGAACAAGTCGTCAGCAGAGCGACCTGATCTGTCCCTATGCTGTGTGCACAGACATGAGTGGGTGTCTGTATGTCGCTAATGAGGGGTGGGAAAACCCTTAATGTCTATGCTGTACAGACAGGATAGACATTTGTAAACAAGAAGAGGGGTGACATTGCCGGTGAGTGTGGGAAAAGAACTCACAATCTATAATGTTCAATTGACTGGCAAGCTGTTCGTAAGCACGAAATAGCCTGGGTCATGTTGTCAATGGGGGTAGAACAGTGCCCATGGTCTATGATGTACATGCAGGTCAGTTATTTGTGAATGAAATAAATCATCATGTAGCTAATGAAGCCGCAAAAAAGCACATGCTTTAATGTTATGTCCATATGTTTGTGTCGATAACTATTGTATTGTATAGTATTTATTGTATTATATTGTATCGCATAACCTTATCACTATATTTTGCGTGTGTGAAATTCAGGCTGCTTATCTTGAGAGAGCGTACGTGTTACCACAGTATGGTATCACACGGGTTTTTCCCTATGTGCCCAGTTCTGTTAACTAATAAGCAGCTTTTGTCTTCAAGTTTCAACAGGGACAACACCCTTGACTATTGCCATGGGTTTGTTAACAAATGCTAAGTACATTATGCTGCACAAGGCGCTTCAGCTTCTTGTCTCAACCGAATGACTAACACTCAGACTACTATTTAAAATCTAGTGGGGAAGTGGAGGAAAACTCCCTCTGCGAGAACCATGGACTTGGGATTTTCTCACTTCCTAGGGAAACGCACTGTCTATTACATCACCGCTCTACTAGGCGAAAAACAGTGCAGTTTATTCACATGATCTGTTGATACAGACCATGAATCCAGCCTGGGATGATTGATTGATGTTAGATGTAAAAGTTTGTGAGCAGACTGTATTCGTTTCCGTTCTGTTTATAAAATGTTCTCTTTTTTTTCCTTTCTTTCTGTGTTTTTTTCTTCCCCCCCCCCCCCCCCCCCCCATTTTTTTTTCTTTGGGGAGGAGGGGGGGGGGGGGGGGGGGGGGGGGAGGGACTCATCTTCCATAAACCATGGGTGGCAATACTCACACCATCATCGTCGTTTCTCCATACATTTAACCGACAGGACAAGACTGCACTATCACGGAGTCATTCTGACGGTTCAGTCAGTGTTTTGGTCCAACATATGCAGGATACCACGGCGAAATCCCCACAGTGAGAGAAATCATTACTTTCTCTATCTGCCTGGCGCTGGTTGCCTCAGCAAGCCGCTGAAATGTAATTTTTCCGATGGGTGATGAAACTCCTTATATAACGGTAGGAAGAACGCTTCGGTGTTAGATACCATTGGTGAATTAACACAACTAGGCCAGGTTCTACTGACGATTTCACCCTCGAGACCAAAGCGGACTCTAAACAGGCCTAATAAATGATTCTGTTCACTAGACAGATTCAGTGATTCTGGATGGTGTTAACAAAGAGTTTATTATTAATACTTTAATTCCTCCGTCTGCTCCCCCCCCCCCCCCCCCCGCCCCCCTTCCGCACTCTTTTCCGTTTTCAGACTTCTTATCCCGCTTCGTTTTAGGCGCAGAGTCGCCATCAAAAAGTTACCGTTTACAGTGCCAATATTTTAGAAGCTTTTACTGCCATACAAAGTGTTTAAACCCTTTCAATGTAATAGCGACAATCAAAAGTTTATTTTCCCCCAAAACTGTAATTGACTGGAACCATCTAGAAGAGAGCACCGAGCATGCGGAGACAGTTGACTGCTTCCGCGCAGCCGTTCATCAGCAGGTCTAGAGTAGCCGCGCTCTCTCTCCCGTTGAATTTATGTCGCAAGGCCCTTCAATGTAATGATCCAGATCTTTGCCAGATCATTGTCATAATGACCGAGACATTGCTTGCCTGCATTTGCCTTTCCCCGCAATAACTGTCTAATCATGGAACCAGTGTACCAGCAACCACAACGTCCATTCCGTGACATGCCCCATGAATATGTCAACACTCAGCATTGACATGCACTCATCACAGACACGAACATGGTGGGTCAATCAAAACGGAGTCAACACAAGAATAAAACACGAAGACCCCATAGAATTTGGAAAGTTTCTTTTTTTTTTTTTTTTTTAGACCGGTGAGGACGACGATGGTGAACGGATGCTGCTGCTGCATTCTTTTCTAGTCCGAGGCTACAGGGCTGTACGCTACACTTCCTTGTAAATTATGGTTCGTGGTATCAACAGGCCAGTGACTGATGGCTGCTTTAGCGAAGAAACTTGTGCAACACTTTCAGCAATGCGTTCATTAAGTGGATGAAACGCTGCTGGCTTTGGTTTCCTCTTTTCATCCCATAGTACTCTCAGTGACTCACTGGAGGCACCAACATATACAGAAAAACGCATCAGTTATTTATTGGGAAACAAACGGAACAGCGGAACAGCAAGGAGCGAGGCTACGGGATGCACACAGCAGTTGCTTGGTGGCGGCGTTTTTTGACATGAACAAGGGCCGTTACACCCAATGGGAGCGCTCCCGTGGAGGTTCTATTGTGTCACATCCGGTGGTCATTACACAATGGCATCTACCAGGGGGCAGTTATGTCCCTTCACGTGTGATGGCATGCCCTGTGCGTGCCGGTATCCTATGTGAACACAGCACGAGCTTTAATGGGTGGTGCAGGATTGCTCCAAGCTGGCTTGTTTGGCGATTGAGGACAGGGCTTCTCTAGGTCCAACCCGCATCTTCGGGTGTATCTTTTTCTTTCTTTATTGGGAAACAAACTCAGGACCCGTAAGCCCGCAGTTACGTGTTTTCCTCCCCCCCCCTCCCCCCCCCCCCCCCCTCCCCCCTTTGAGATCTGAAACAAGTGCAAATGAGAAACGGAATCATATATCTGCATTAATTACTTGCAAATTCTTTACAAAAATTACCGGATCAATTTTGATACTTTAGACCAAATGTGTTGGAATTAATATTGAAAAAATAGACTCTCTTTCGTAACAGAATTAAGATTTAAAAAAAAAAAAAAAACCCTACTCCTTTTGACCTTGATCTTTGTTCAGGGTCATATACTTTTTAAGTTTTTCTTTTTTCCCCTTACTTATCACAACAACCGCCATTGTTCCCACCATCGGAATAAAGTGGAAAAAAAAGAAGATATTTTGCATATCAGTAGAAAACTAGAACTTGAACATCTATAGAAACTGAATACTAAGATTGAATAGTTCACTACATATTCATGAGGTAACACTCTTTATGTGACCTGGCAGGACATATTTAAGAAATCTGACATCTCCATGACTTTTCAGAAGCGGCGTTGGTTTTGGTCAGTTTACTGGGGATGGTATTTTACCTGCCACATCCAATCTTTAAACACACTGTCACACAAATGAAAATAAACATCTATATGAAGAAATACATGCATCACACAAATCAACATACATGTACATTTGCCTATTGGCATTTTTTTTTTTTTTTTTTTTTGTTTTTTGTGGAAGGGTACATCTTCTTTCGCTGCTTTTGGCAGCAGCCATCTTCTCATAGCCTGTGTAGATGATGCACTTACAAGAAAGAGATCACCTGGATTGTGCTGATATAAAGGAAGGCATTCTTCGTTGTGCTTGTGTTACAGTTTCAGTTTCATCAAGTAGGCATCAATGCATGTGGACTGGTCAATATACGCTACCCCACATCCGCCAAGTTTTGAGACCACACTACGCATGATTTTAAGCTGATGGATAAATGGATTAACAACTGAGATGAGATAATTGAAGAAAACGGTCTTAGTGCTATGACTTAGCAGATGTTTGACCTTCGCTTTAGCCCAATGCGCTGGTCAGACCTTGAGTGCCTAACATGGGTTGTGTGTGTGTGTGTGTGTGTGTGTGTGTGTGTGTGTGTGTGTGTGTGTGTGTGTGTTACAGGATGTACAAGGCTCTTGAGTTATACTTATGTAATGGGGTGTACTTGTGAAACCGCATAAAAACTAGAACAAACAAAACTATTAGGTTGTGCTTGTGTAACAGAAAGTGCATAGAGTTCTTGGGTTGTATTTGTGTAACAGAAATTTGCAGAACAATCAAGTTGTGCGTGCCTAACAGAAATGCAAAAAACAAAAAAAAAAAACCACCTCTGGTTATGCTGATGTAAGAAGAATGCTGTGAACTGTAGACTTGTTTTGGTGTATCATGAATGTGCAAGACTCTCCTGTTGTCCTTGTGTAACAGGAACGATTTTAGACTCTTAGGTTTGCTTGTGTACAAGAAACGTGCAAAACTCTCGGGTTGTGCAAATGTTACAGGAATGTAGGTTTCTTGGGTTGAACTTAGGTGACAGGAATACATAGGACTCCCGAGTTGTGCTTGTACAAGAGTATACGGGGCTCTTGGGTTGTACTTGTGAAACATTATGCATTAGACTTCCAGGTGTGTTGTGTAACAGGAATATGCAAGCTCTTCGGTTATGCTTATGTAACAAGAATTCACAGGACTCCTGGGTTGTGCTTATGCGACTGGAATACAAAGAACTCTTGAGTTGTATTGTGTGTTGTGTAACAGGAACATGTAGAACTGTTTAGTTGTGCTTGTGTTGCATACAGAAAAAGAGCTTTTTTTAATCTTTCAATGTGAGCAAATTTTTACAATTATTTTTAAGGCTCTGCCGAAAAATGAATCACAAGACAAAACACAATGCATTTCGACCTCATAGGTCTTCTTCTTCAGGCAAGATACAAAACAATCAGGACAACAAAAATGAACGAAGCAATCACTTACCTTCATCCCATTTGGAGCAAGATTGACCAAATTAGATGAAGGTAAGTGATTGCTCATTCTTCATTTTCGTTGTTCTGAGTGTTGTGTATCTTGCCTGAAGAAGACCTAAGAGGTCAAAACGCATTGTGCTTTGTCTTGTGATCATTTGTCTATGTTTTTGGGCAGAGCCTTAAATGTTTTCAGAATTTGTTTAGATTCCCGCCTGCAGTCGCCTCACTTTACATCTAGATCTTTCAATTGGAGGTTTTGTATGTTGAACACTCTTTACTTGGGCCACTTCTCAAGACAATAGTTGCAGTCAAAAAGTGACTGTGGAACAGTTTGTCACAGACACTAAGCAAATACAGATAAAAAAAAAAAAAAAAAAACTACAGTCAAGCGATGATTTTTACAATAGAGAGAGACAGATTCTGTGCAAGTACAGGTCAAATGACTTCAGCAGTCAGTGGGGACCGAGCATGACAGTTGATGCAACTTCAAGTCAAACGGAGAATGACTGCAGTCAGTAGATGACTATGGACCAAGGGATGACAGGTATAAGGGCGGCAGTCAAGAAATGACTGTGACACCATGTGCCACAGACTCTGTGCTAATCAAATGATTGTGTCTGAGAGGCAACTGTGGATAAGTGTGTGACAGACTCAGTTAAATAGAGAATTACTGCAGTTGAAAGAGACACGGAGAACTGATGAGGACCAGTGTAACAGACTCATATGAACTGAAGATCAAATAACTGCAACAAGTGGTGAGCGGGGAAGAGTGTGATAGATTCTTCACAACTACAGTCAAATGGAAAATAACTGCGGTCAGGGAAGCTATCAACCTCATGAAATCACATCAGCGATATGCATTGTAGCTCCCAAGTCTTCCACACACACGATGATGATTCACAGGTGGATATATTCCATGAAAAAGTAAATCAGTTATGAATGTCTTTCATACAACCATAAAAAAATTTCATTAAACCTCTTACAGAAGCAGTTTACATTGTATTTTGTTGTTTTCTTTTGTGAACATGATGCTCAATAAATGTGGCATAGGGTGTCCTGTTATCCATCCAGAACAATACTCCTTGAGATTTCTGTAGCGACAGTTGCAGTCTGGAATTAAAAAAATAATCAGATTCTTGTTTCATGCTCAGTCACTTTTTGTGTGTGTGTGTGTGTGTGTGTGTGTGTGTGTGTGTGTGTGTGTGTGTGTGTGTGTGTGTGTGTATTGTGCATGCGTGTGTGCATGCATGCGTATATATGTGTGTATGCATGAGAGAGAGAGAGAAAGTGTGTGTGTGTGTGTGTGTGTGTGTGTGTGTGTGTGTGTGTGTGTGTGTGTGCGAGCATGTGCAATGTATGCACTTATAATATACACACAAATACACATCATGATTGAATGACTCATGTAAATACTTTAAAATTTGTATATTCCAAATCAACATGAACTTTTTTTCATTCTTTCTCCCTCTCTTTACCTCTGTAAGAGTGAGTTAGTGTGTGTGTGTGTGTGTGTGTGTGTGTGTGTGTGTGTGTGTGTGTGTGTGTGTGTGTGTGTGTGTATGATATATGCCTGAAATAATACACAGATAAAGAACTCTTGAGACTTGTGCAAACACTTTATTCACATTCAACTCAATGATAAATCTGAGGCAAGAAAATTTGACATTCTAATATGAGCACCTTTCCACCATACACTTTTCCTCCTTTCTCTCTCTCTCACTCACTCTTTGTGAGTGTGTGTGTGTGTGTGTGTGTGTGTGTGTGTGTGTGTGTGTGTGTGTGTGTGTGTGTCTGTATGTATGTGTGTGTGTGTGCATACGTGCCCATGTGTGTGCCTGCCTGCCTACATGCATGTGTATGCACAGACTCAGATTCAGACTTTAACTTTCACAAGAAGCCTCAATTGTCATAAACACAACATGATAACAATATGACACATCACGGTTTATGTTTAAATAATTATATATCTGGACCCATATATGGAGCCATCGTCTTTTCATTCATATATACATGTGTATGTGTGTGTGTGTGTGTTCACGTGTGCATGTGTGTATGTTTACACATGAGCAAATGACCATATGCATTATGCTTTCATACATATATTTGTACCAAAGATTGTTTATAACAGTTCCAATTAAGATTTAACCAATCAACATGTTAAGCTCACATCCTCTCAGCTTGATATATATGAATATCTCTCTCAGCATCAAAGTAAATCTTGGAAACATGAACATGCTCCTGCAACACTGACAGGAACTTGCTGTCCCTCTCATACCTAATTTTACATGAGAGCAACACATGTGTTCTGGGTCCCATGAAGTAGAGCAAAGTTCTCAGCAGGTCAGGGAAAGTGTCCTCAATGTAAATGATGTCAGCTCCTAGAATGACATCAAAGCTGGATTTGTGATGGCTGTGGTCATGTGTCCAGTCCAATTCTAAGACATGGAAATTATGATGATGAGGGTCCAGATTGGAGGACACAGCTGCTTGGAGATGTTCCAGGGGTTCAGCTCTTTCTGTCAATGTGACTTCTCCACCTAAACATTGATTAAAAGAGCATTAGTGTTAGTTTGTGACAAGTATGAGAAGCTTTTACTGTGCTCCTTGCTTGATCAAGTATTACAAATGTGTGATGTCTCATATATCATAAACGAATGTGATAAGGTGTGGGAATTTCTTCTCAGTGTAGTGACTAGCTGGTACAGATTAGTGCTACAGACACTACAGAGGATTATTTTCTTTGTTAGGAAGATCTGGGCAAAGTTTTTTTTTTTTTTACTTTTCAACTAGTTCAAATGTTTCAAATCTATTCAAAACTGAAGCTGTTTGTGGTGATATTGATATGATCATCATGTCAATCATCAATTGATGGATCTGAAAGTTATTACCATATTTTCCTTAAACTGTTACTTGAACAGGTAGAAAAAAACTGACCATGTACACAGACAAGTACGAACAGGTTTATACATTTCATTTTAATCAGGTTTCACTTCAGTCAAACTAAAATCCAAACAGTTAAAAATCTTGAAGCATATCCCTCAGTTAGTACATTAGTCAATCAAGACTAAAAATAAAATATAGACAATCAATCAGTCTATAGCAAAAACAGTTACCTGCCAATGCTGCTACCATGCCAACCAGTCCAGTGCCTGAGCCAAGTTCCAGTACATGTTTTTCTTGCACCGTTTCTGGGTGTTTGGTCAGGTACTCACAAAGCACCACTGCCTACAAAGAAAAGAAAAAGAGAGAGAGAGAGAGAGACAGACAGACAGACAGACAGACAGACAGACAGACAGGCAGGCAGGGCAGACAGACAGCGAGAGAGAGAGAGAAGATGTCCCAGACTTTAGTCACTTTTGAAAAACGTAGTTTGTTTGTTACTGACAACTTTAAACTATATATAGGTCTAGGCAGTACAGTTTCAAATGCAAGGTGTGTGTGTGTGTGTGTGTGTGTGTGTGTGTGTGTGGGGGGGGGGGGGGGGGGGGGGGCAGTATGTCTGTGTTCTTGCATATCTACAGTTATGTTATGTGTACATGGGAGCACATGGTATAAATCACATTGTTTTGACACACACAAATAATCATAACAGCACATAATTTCTACATTCTCTTTGTTTTGACATCAAAATAATGACACGCACATCTCTAATGGTTTACTCTCCCTTTCAGATCATTATTGTTCTGCTCTCCAACCAGGCTGTAACCATCAGTTTGAATCCTTTGCAGAGAGGACTTATGTACTAGTTTGCATTGCTTCAAAGAACCAACGACAGTCTGCAGAAAGATGGAAGAAAAATAAAATGAAAGGAGAAAGGAAAAAAAAAAAACGAACGAACTGAGACTGATTTATGACAGAACAGGTTTGAAGATCAAAACTTTCTGTTTGAAAAGAAAATAATGCAACTATAATTGAAAAGAAAAATGCTTTATGTTTATATATGTAAGAAGTGTGACAGCTGTCAGCATTCTGAACTTAACAACTGAGATCGTATCTCTACGGGACCAGAGACACTGGAAGACATGCCAGCACTTCATCTGCCAGAGACACCTAACGTCAACTACAATTGGAAGTGTTGTCCACAGCGCTGAACTCTGAAGCGATCTGAAGCGATCAAAGCTAAGTGAATTTTTGTTATTTTATTCGTTTGTGTCTCACCTGAAGAAGACCTAAGAGGTCGAACCGCGTTGTGTTTCGTCTTGTCTTGTGACTCATTTGTCCACGTTTCTCTAGGTGGTTCGCTAACATTTATTTAAGATACATCCACAGAACTGGTACGTTGCTTTGACAGAAAATCTCTGCAAACGGTTTGCCAACCACAAGAGCCACATCAAGAACAAGAAAATAGCCACCTGTCACGTTGCCTGACATGGTGTTCAAACCCCACTTTCTTTTGACCCCCACTTTTGAAGATTATCCCAACTGAAGCCGTCTGAACAAAACTCTATAGGCAGGCCAGTCAGGAAACTATCTTCACTGGCTTGGAACAACAGAATTGATCTGGCAGTGCTCTTCTGTCTTCACCACAGAAACCAGTTCAGCAATATTAACACTATTAAATTTGCCGCTCATCTATTGTCTGATGCTTAGTCTCTGCATTTGTATGTGGATGAGTGTATATATTGTGTGTGTGTGTGTGTGTGTGTGTGTGTGTGTGTGTGTGTGTGCATGCGTGTGTGCATGCATGCGTGTGTGAGTGTGTGGATGTGAATGGTGTGTTTGTAATGTGCACATGCATATATGTATATACATATGTGTGTGAGTTTGGGTATGTCCAACAGACAGAGGTGGGTGTTGTGACGTGACGCTTGACAAAACCATCTGATAGGTCCCACTAAAACACCAAACCAAAGAATACATTTCAAATGTAAGTCTAAGCCCACTCTCCCCTCTCAACCCCCCCCCCCCCCCCCCCCCCCCCCTTTCTTGCTTAGGACGGTGCGAAAGGCCCGACTGACACGATCTATGACACAGGGAAAAATTGCGTCACGGTAAAATGCGTGCCGCCTTTCGTTCTTATCGGCCTACCTCCCTTCCCCTCTCTCAACCCTCCCTCCGCTGTGCGATACTACGCAGCGTGGGATGTGCGTTCTAACAATAGCCCATCCCCACCCCCCCCCCCCCCCCCCACCCCGCGACGCAAAGGCATGTTGCCGCTCTCTTCACTGCCACCACCCCCCACCACCACCACCCCCCCCCCCCCCCCTCCACCTGAACCACGTGCGGCTGTAATTGACGCAAAGGCAATCGCCCCGCGATCCCCGTGCTCGCAGACACCTACACGTGCTCGCGGACACCTATGCGGACGCATAAATTAACTGGGGCTCACGGCACTCTATATGGATGCATAAATTATCCCGTGCCGATTAGGTTCAAACAATTTCCGAGGTGATTGGTTACAAGACTAAATCCCTCCCCTCTCACCCCTGATCGGTAAATGACAGGTTGTCAAAATCTGATTTGGCAAGTGAGAAATTCATATAGCAGACACACACAGGCGCAACTTCACTGACCCCTCAGGACTGCCTGTAGTCAAGAGCAGAGGAAGACAAAGGGACAGAGAAGGCTAGTCCAAACTCTTGGTAACTCTTTGATCTCAAGTCATTCCCTGTTCATTCCCAGGAAAAGTGAGTTGGAACTCTGTTTTACATTTTTGAATCTATGTATTGATTTTATGTATGTGTGTGTTAACATTGTAACTTTGTACAAATGCTTAGCAACATTTATCAAACTGATGAATGATTATTTTGTGTAGTAGTTTGCTTGCCATCATAGGGCAAAAGCTCTCTCCCAGTGGTTTTGATTCTTTGTTAACAATCTGACCACTGCTCTTTGTGTTCACCCTGACTTTTGTCAGTATGCAACTCTGTCTGTTAAGATAATATTAATTCAATGATTAATTTTGATCAGGAAAACAGTATGCCTGTGCTAGTAAAAAAAACTGCTACTCTGATTTATAAATACTGGTGATTATTGGGATGATTTGTAGTGTATGACTTTAAGTCTACACCACATGTGTACTTGGACTAAGCATAGCCCAAGTCAGTGTGATTTGATTCATATGAAACAAGGGAAGTTGTGTATAACTAAAACTGTAACATTGTATTACTGTCTCCTACCCTTTTGTAAGCTTAACTTAGCCTTTAAAAAACAAAAGTGGAGGTTAATAGTTATAGCAGAAACTCTACCATAGAGAAAACTTTGCTGGCTGTCTCACACCCTCTCTGAAAGAAAGAGGAAAAGGGTAAATGTGTGCACTCGACAGACCAGCCACCAGATTCTCATCTACAGATCAAGTTCTCTTTATCGCAGAACTGGGATCCTGGTCACACTGCACACACTGCAGTTGAACCAGGAGCTGGGACTTCGCCAGAAACCAGGGCGACACCAGACAACCAATCTACACCAGTGGGGCAGTCACCAGCCACAGGAGAGATCAACTATTCTCTCCGAAGCAAAGCTAAGTTTGCTTACCACCTGGACTCAAACCCATCAGACCCTTTACCCTCACTTTATGATGAAACAGTGAGAACCTGTCTATGAGTACCCCTCTGGCTACAATACTGGGTATTAGCAAGCAGGGTGGATGTATAATAACCATATACATTCAGTGTAACTTAGAGACAGAACCCCTGTATGCCAACTTAAGCTTGCTGCACAGAGTGCAAGCGAGTAAAGTAGGAGTGAGGAAGGGCCCCTCATTGTGGTAGTCCAATGAGAACTGAAACTCAGTCTCTATGGAAGTGACATTTCATTTCTCTATGTGTAAGTAATAAAAGTTGATGTGTGAAAGTGCACTTAACTTGTGTCAGTTCCCTGTTGTTCAATCGAATGTTGAATGTTTGAACTTCTCTCTTCAATTCTGTATCTCGGAGCTATAAGTACTTGTAATTAAGAGTACAGGCCTAAGGAAAATTATCTCAGAGCATTTCTTCCGTATTTTACCAATACCCGGAACAAATAAAAATTTCTTTGATGACTAGTACCGGAAAGTTGCTCCTTCCACCACTAGTAAGAGGGGGGGGGTGTAGGTGAAAATGTAAGATAATCTCATAGAGAAATTATTCCAAGTCCTTCCCCTAGAGGACCCACCTACCGTGTGTGCATGCATGCATGCATGCATGTGTGTGTGTGTGTGTGTGTGTGTGTGTGTGTGTGTGTGTGTGTGTGTGTGTGTGTGTGTGTGTGTGTGTGTGTACTCATATACATTAATTTGTGCCTGCTTTTTCTTTTATAAACACAGAAATGAAAGCGATCTAAAACTATTGCCAGTGAATGATATAATGAATTATTATCATGTCAGCACTGATGGTGTAAATACAATGTCATAACACACATTCAGACATCTTATGTCAGAAAATGATGTACATTACTGATGTCATAATTTACATTTTGACAGCATAAACTTTCCATCCAGATTAAAGTGTTCTATGTAAAAGGCCGATGGCCAAAACACTGGATACTGATGCAAGCCAAGTTACTTGATCCAGTTGATGTATTTGGACTGTTTTCTTTCACACACACACACACACACACACACACACACACTTTTCTTTTTTTTTAATTAGCAGTAAGGGGAAAAAAAAAAAACAGGCTAACAATTTCTCCATAATTACATTAATTATGTGGCAAAGATTAAAAAACAAAAAAAAAAAAAAAAAAAGAAAGTAAGGTTGGTGTGTGTATGTGAAAGAATGAAAATGGAAATGGAAAATCAAGGTATTTGATTATGAATATAAAATCCTTCATTCGTAACATATGAGGATGATTGTTCTCTCCTTCTCTTTCTCAGTCTATGTCTTTTTCTCTGTGTATATGAAACGAAAAAATATATATATACATGTATAATTTACCCACCCACATGCATGAGAAGCAGAGACGTATATGTATATGATTTGTCAAACACACACACAAACACACACACACACACACACACACACACACACACACACACACACACACACACAGCGAAGCGAAAGAGAGACAGAAAGAGCAGATACTTTTTTAAATATGCCAATAACATTTCTTTGTTCACTGGAACAATACAGGGTGAATCTACAGTCAATTCATTCCTTCAGGCACGAACGTAACTCACAGAGTCCCAAACAACGCCAGCCACGCCATGCTTTCCCCAGCTCTGAGCAATGGTGAGAGTGCGGCCCAGAAAGGTGAACTGCCGCTGGGGTTTGTAATGATTAGGAATGCTGTTTTCATCATATGGTATCAGCGCCATACCTGCAAGCATTACACATATAAAGATTTTTCCAAGGGGGGATAACACTACCTCTGAAACATTAGTGTTTTGGGCACTATCACTGCCAAAGCCGAATCATTAGAAACCTTAGTAAAGGTCTTCATGACCATACTGACATAAAGATAACATCAAAAGGAAATCCATCAAAAGAGTCGATAGATAGTGGATAAGATCACATGTTTCTTTGACAATACTATTTCATTCACTAGTTCAATACCAATCATCAAAATCACTCAAAGGATGAACTCACCAGATTCTTTATGAGTCGTAGAACAAGAGATTGCCTCACTCTGTTGAGTTTCTCTATTTTGGCCCCCAAAACTGCTGAGATCATCACTTGTTGCTGACTGTCCAGGTATTGTCTGTGCTTCTGCAGAGCAGTGAATCTTTAGAAAAAGACAGGGAAGCCATTTATTGGACTACTAACTAAACCCTGTTTAAAAAGAACAAAAAACTTTTACTGATAAACAAGTGCAAACAGCTAGTATTATCAAGTTCATTCATGTCAAGTACATAGCAAGAGCACAGAAACTCACATTATTAAGTATATTCTTGCCAATTCCATAGCAACTGGAGCACAAAAACTAAATTGCATCAAACAAAATATGATACATCGGTCTGAGGAATATGGTTTCTATCTTTATAACTTGACTGCCTTCTGTTTTGTTAAAAACAAAAAAAAAAAACCCAAAAACAGCAGTTTATTATTTGATCTTGTATTGAGACCAGAGAAATTTTAATGCGGTCTAACTGTGCGTATGTCAAAATGTCTATGCACGCATATTACAGAACTGTGCACAGCTGTGTGTCTTTGTGCATATGCAGTGTGTGTGTGTGTGTGTGTGTGTGTGTGTGTGTGTGTGTGTGTGTGTGTGTGTGTGTGTGTGTGTGTGCGTGTGTGTGTGTGTGTTTGTGTGTATGCGTGTGTCTGTCTGTCTGTCTGTATAAACGGGTAGTTCTGCAAAAACTATTGTTACTTGCACAAAGATTTTCTATGGACAGCCAAAATTCTGCAGGTTTCTGCAGAATGTTCAGCAGTAGAATGCAGCTTAGACAGTCAAATTCTGAGTACCCAAGCAATGAATTGGCCACATGACAGTTCACAAAAAATTGGCGTTTGATGACAGTCATATGCACTACTGCATACACATGACTCTTGGCTGAACAATCTTCCATGATTGTAGTGAAGTCCATTGTCATGCATGCTAGTATTTGATCTAATAAGCTAGGTCACCTAACATTGTAGATCTTTGAGATATCGGTCTTGACGTATATAGAATGTTTCTTAAATTGTGGATGTATGGCGGACTGTCCTCAGAACCATCAATTTACAAACCTCATGTGTGTGTGTGTGTGTGTGTGTGTGTGTGTGTGTGTGTGTGTGTGTGTGTGTGTGTGTGTGTGTGTGTGTGTGTGTGTGTGTGTGTGTGTGTGCGCACATGCCTGTGTGCAGTGTGTGTGTGTGTGTGTATGTGTGTGTGTGTGTATAAGTATGAGTGTGTGTGTATGTGAGCATGTATGTGTGTCTCTGTGCGTGTGCGTGTGTATGTGAGCGAGTGAATGAGTGAGAGAGAGAGACAGACAGAGTGTGTGTGTGTGTGTGTGTGTGTGTGTGTGTGTGTGTGTGTGTGTGTGTGTGTGTGTGTGTCTTCAAGTGTGCAAGTGTGTGTGCGTGCATGTGTGTGTTCATGCGTGCATGCGTACGTCCATGCATGCATATATGTGTGTGTTGTGTGTGTGTGTGTGTGTGTGTGTGTGTGTGTGTGTGATGCATCTGCATTTTAAAATCAAGAGTGCATGTTTTAAAAATTCCTTCAGTTAAACTATTATCCTGATTTTAGTAAATCATCTGTTGCTGGACTGTGTGTTTTTTTGTGTGCTCTTTGAACTACACTAAATAATGGAGAATGAATGTTTGATGCTTTAACCCTTTCACCGCCATAGGCGCCTTTTGGTGACGACTTGGCAGAGCGCCAAAGGCGCCTTTTGGCGACAAAGTAGGGTGACCTAACTCCCGATACTCTCACGATCCTAGTTCATGAGATAAAAAGCCAGCAATAAACGTCATAGTTGGGGGATGGTCTGGCCCATGCTCACAGCCATTTGCTTTGTCAGAACACTATTCAGTTCAGTGTTTTATTGACTTTATTCCGATTGTTTTTCCATTCACTATGACGTCACCACCAAGCACTTTACGTACTCGACCTTGCCGTACATTTACCACAGATCAAGTGCTGGGAATATTGAATAGATGGTCAGTTGTTCCTAATACAGATGAAGAAGACCCAGACAGTCACGAGTAAAGAACGTTAGTGAGGGCTTGACCGAATTATTCCAATGTGAAGCGTTGGACCGTGGCCAAATTGTTATGAGAGGCTGATAAGACGCCCACTTACTACCCTACCTACCGCGTGTGCCCCAGTGTTTTTTTGCGCTGAGCCAGCCAGCACTGACTGACTGTTCACTAACTCTATGTGAGGGAGTGAACTAAGACTTTAGGCAACGAACTTCACACACACGCTGGGGCCGACTCTTGCTGGTCGAGGTTGAAGGGGCGTGGCCAAACTGACACGTGAGAGGCGAGTAGCACAGACGTGTTTCGAGTGGGTGTACAGCTGATTATGTAGATCAACTGAATGGCAAGGGTTCAGAGACCAACAACATGAATGACTTTGTGTTCAAAAAAAAAAATATATATATTACTGTTGAGAGTGAAAGGGGACGTGTGTGTGTGTGTGTGTGTGTGTGTGTGTGTGTGTGTGTGTGTGTGTGTGTGTGTGTGTGTGTGTGTGTTGTGTGTGTGTGTGTGTGTGTGTGTTCCCTTTTTCTTTCTTACATGTGTACCAGTTAGGCATAAGAATGTGTGTGTGTGTGTGTGTGTGTGTGTGTGTGTGTGTGTGTGTGTGTGTGTGTGTGTGTTCCCTGCTATTGGAGTAGTTGTATTTGTGGCTGTTTCATGCACTTTTTCTGTTGGAAATACCATACTTTCTGGTCTTCAGTTGTGAGTGGAGTATTTTTCTTCCCTTGTTGAGAGTTTGTTGGCATTCTTTCTTTATTTTTTACGCTTAGAAGAAACATAACATTTTTTTTTTTTTTGCATTTTTTTTTGCACTTGAAATCACTAAAAAATTGAAATTGTTGTTGACTTACCATTACTAACATGTTATGATATAATAAAAGTACAGTGTATCTCCTCCATGTTACAAAAAATAGCATGAGAATTGGTTGTTTAGTTCCAGAGATATCCGCGTTTCACATATGCTGGTATACAATAAGAGCTTTTTTGAAAAAAATGGCTGGCGATGGGGATTTATGCAAAATAGAATGTCTGGCAGTGAAAGGGTTAAGAATTTACAATGATTTTACTCGACTAAAAAAAAAAAAAGAAGAAACAAAAATTAAAAAAAAAAAAAAAAACAAAAAAAAACCCCCAGAAAAAACAATGGTAGATACAATTCTAAAAAGAGCAAGCAATATTTTGAGAAAAAAAGATGTATTACATTTATCACACATTAGCATGATGAGGATATGGTGATCTGTGTGTCCATAACTGCCCATGAACTAAAGAAAAAATGGTATTTCTTACCTCATTTAATAAAAGCAAAGACAGAGATGTGAAGAAGAAAACCTTGGTCATTGTCCCATCTGGAAAAAAAAACAAACTTACAACACACTCTTGATAAGACACATTTCATATTCACAATTCATAAGGTATGAGGAATGCAAAATCTGTATTACCTGTCCAATAAATATACACACTAATACTAAGTATTTCTTTTCAGATGGCATACAAAGTAATGTGTCGTAGAAGAAAGGCAACAGGTCAATTGGTCTAGTCCCAGTCAGACAAAGCCCAATGAAACAGAACCTGATCACGTGATCCTGGGCAATACCCTGCAGCATAGATATGTAGGTAGCAGTAACAAAATAGAGACCATTCCAGCCAAGCAAAGCAAGTTTGTGTACGTGTGTGTGTGTGTGTGTGTGTGTGTGTGAATGTGTGTGTGTATGTGTATGTGTGCGTGTGTGTGCATATGCATGCACATGTGTGTGTGTGTGTGTGTGTGTGTGTGTGTGTGTGTGTGATGCACTTTAAACTCTAAGGGGGGAGTATAAGGATTGAGAACAGAGCATTGAATTTCATGTCCTTTGCAAAACCTGTTAGTGTTATTAAGGGACCATCTGTTTCAGAATTTGATGAAATAAGACAGCATACTTATAACACATCATCCATCCTTTCTTCCCTTGGCCTTTTATCCAGCCATCCTCCCTCCTATCCCATGCTACAATCTCCTATAAGCTAGTGTAACTGTGATTCTTCCTCAGTGGTGTCTGGTGAGCTATATAGTCACAGCGTTCTTTGGTGACTTCTGCGTCTCAGCTTTTGTGGCTGGGCACACACACACACACACACATACACACACACACGCAACAGAGAGAGAGAGAGAGAGAGAGAGAGAGAGAGAGAGAGAGAGGCGAAGTCGTTTGTCGCATCTTTACATAAAATTATCTTGGCGGGGAGTTTCTCTGGGCAATCGTCTCACTCTACCATTGGATTCGTCACGCCGAGTCATTTTTCTTTTTTCAATGTTTGCTGTAGGTCACAACAGTTTTCATCTCGTCAACACTGGCCTTAAAACCACTACGGGCATCCTCTGACTGTGCAGTTTATCTCTCTCGTGCAACCGAGTGTAGATCACCAATTTTTGTAAGTAGATGATTTGCTCAACAAACAAACAAACAAAAGCTGCGGAGGATGAAGCCCCAACTCAGACACGAGAAAGTGGCACACAACAGGCACACGTGTCACTTTCACATTCGGGCTGTGTGGTTTCAGCGTACTCATCGTACCGTGTCTTGGCAAGACTATTTTTTCAAAATAATCTGTTCTTCATTTTCGATACAGCGTGTCACTCTACCCCACCTAACTATCTCCGTTCACCAGTTTCTAGTGAATGTGACGACAATAAAAACGCTTCGCA